>JAUJYV010000022.1:0-213828 GCA_033995625.1 Ophyiulus pilosus | reverse complement strand
CTTGACAATTTGGCCCTAATAAATGGCTGCCCAGATTAACCGGTGTCCAGATAAAGCGGAATCCACTGTACATGTATGACCACCTAAGTGCATTTTTGGCCATATACGTGTTTATGGCTATTTCTGCATGTAAACATATCTATAAATACATTTATGTATATGAACGTATGCCTAATATTACATCACAATATATAATACCTTAATTGAAGGATGGTATATATAATATAAAGCGAACATTTTACTATCTGTACTATTATAGTTTTATGCGGCTCATTATTGGCTACATATGGTTCATGTATACAAAACTATGTATTATCAATATATGGCTTATCATGGGCCAAACATGGCTATTTATAGCTTTTCCGCCATTCTGAAAATTATTTGCTTTCAATTCTATATAAATATAAATATCGCAGACATCTATTACAGGCAACATTTCTGATTTTATAAAGAAAATTGGTTATAGATTGAGTTAATATTTTTGCTTTGAAGAGATAACGAAATAAGTAATTTCTTTTAGGTCCATGCAAGACATTCGATGGATGCTGCTATTTATTTTGCTGCTTCTGGTCTCCCATTGGTCTCTGGGAATGGTAGCCGCGCATGTCACTGATGGAAGCCTATTCATAGCATTTGTGGTTCTGAATATCATCTTGGGAATTGCCATATTAATGCTGAGGTGCATCGGGGATGATCAGGTAAAGATTTAAAGCTAAATGGATTGTAGAAGTGAAAATATCAAACAGAAAATACCGTAGTTGAATTTTTTATTACACAAATATTCATTTTAAATAATTATTTTCGCAAATTTTAAAAACGTTGAAAAGTAAATATTTTCGTAAACATTTTGGCTTAACTCGTATTTTAGGGAGTTTGAAACAGACCATCGGTATTACATATACCGATGTACCCTATGGGTATTCCATAATATCATATACGATACTTAGATTTTGAATAGTACTATTTGTAAATAATGACATTGAATTTTCATTTTTCATGATTCGTTTATTCATTTTTGAAATCGATGTTTACTATAACGCCATGCTAAATTAGACTAATATTGTACGTAACGAGAAACAGTTTGTTAAATATTAGATAGTACGCATATTGACATTTTGGACCTCGAGCCTCGCGTTATAACTAAAAATGTTCAAATTAATAATTGCTATACAAATATTAATATTGGAAAACTTGGTTTTGCATAATTTGCAGACGCTGAAAGTGATTTTTCAGACCAGGTATATAATTTGATATATGTATCAAATTGAAACAACTACTTCGGATTATTTTATAACAAATTTATACAGAAAAAGTGGGAAAATCGAAAAACTACTTGATTTAATTTTAAAATCCATGTTTTATAAAATTTTAAGTTTGTTGCACTTGATAAGTATCATATCGCCATCAAATAATTAAATGTCATTAATTGTCCATTTTGTTTCCCTGTTTTCGGAAGTCAGATTACTGAATTTGATCTAAACGAGTTTGTTTAGTACATTTATTTATCAAAACAGGCTGCTCTGTCGTATATATTATACTGTAGAATATCGCCTAAATTTCTCAACAGTACAAGAAAATGCAACTTTGCCCCGATTAGTTTCTAAAATAAATATACATTTACAGATACGTCATCGAATTCGCTCTTGTTCCCAAGGGTCGGCTATTGGTCCAGGCGAATCTGACATTGGCAAATACCTTTCTTCACATGAATATGCTGGAAAAGGAGGAACAATGGGTTCGGATGGATGCCTTATTATCAAGAAAACTTATATATTTCGTCCATGAATTATCCTTATTTCGTACTTCAGTTCTAGTTTCTTGTATTTTCTTAGAGGTGAATTTGTACACACTTTTGTGAGCACGTTTGCAACCAGTTAACAAGCTTTGGTTTTCTGATGCGTTTGATAGAACATTAATTAGATTGTTTGCCACATTTCAAACAATTAAGCCACTATGCAGTTATAAATGCGCTCACTCTTAACCCTCATTAACGACAACTCCTAATTGGAATTTTAAAAAAACCGTGACATATTTAAATTGCTTTTGTTGCTATTCTTGCACGATAGATGCTCGTAATTACTGTTAATGTATTACAATTAAAATATAGATTTAGAATTTTTAAAAACTTGGCATTGAAATCAAGACTATCATATTTTCCAAAAATTCGCGCATACTTCTTTATAAACAACATTCTGTGCATATTTTTAATGTAACCATCTTCATTTTGGTGTGTTGATTTTCTTGTTCTATGCATAAATTATAAATTATACCACTAAACTGAGCCAACATTGATGCAATTTCATAAAATATCATGAATTAAGGCTACCAAAACAAGTGGAAATTTTCACAGCCAAATATTTCAGTATGCTGTTATGTTTATGGCCGGTTTCACCGAGTTTCATTAACTGTCCGAATTTAAAACTGGCATAATAAAAAACAACTTGTCAATACGTTTCCCAATTATCGTGATTGCAATCCACTTAACATTTAAACAATCTTCAATAGCGGATGGTTGTATGAATAGTACATGGATTTGACGACAAAAAGCACATCACCTGGGGAATTTCTATCTTAAAGATAGATTATTGATAAAGAAAATAAAAACTTGTTTTCAAAAAAGAATGTTTCCACATAATTGGCATAAGTCCGTGAGATAAACCATTTTTAGTCATATTATAGTGTATCTACAACAATCCTCATGGGGAAATCTGACAAGTTATCCCGGTTCAACAATGGATTTTTAACATGGCATCTTCATAGTACAGACTTCATAGACCATATGCGTATGTTGAAAAAAAACGTGCTAAAGTTCCCACTAGTTCCTATACAGTTGATGTCCTACTAATCTCATGTCACCGAAACTAGATTTATCAATGTCATACACTATTTTTTTTTCATTTTCAAATGCTTTTTAAACTAAGGTTACTTGAATTGCCCATGTGCTACATAACAATTTCTGAAGAGGACATCATTTGCAAAGGGCCTTGAGTTATTGATTTATTTGAAAAGCACCAGATTAGTGAAAAGTGCAAATATTAAGATAGGTGGCATCAAGAAAAGCGTTGCTGTTTAAATATCAAACTACATGTATGTTGTTGCAACATAAAGAATAATAAATAAAATATAAATGGAAAGGTCGTTAGGCAGTATATATATATTATCCTAATTTAGAGCATTCGGCATATCGAATTATAGCTGTACCAAATTTAAATCTTTATAAAAGATACATAATATCAGCGTATTTTATTTTTATGTATTTCGAGTGCTAACATATTCGATGCACTGTTGCGTTAATATGAAATTCGACAGTAACACATTATATCAGTTTGTATAATCGATGTGTAACACGTGTTTATATGATTTCTAATTTGCAACCAATCACGAGGCTCCAAATCGATCAGATTTTCCAGTTCGCAGCAGTTTTTGAATGGTCAAAACTTAGAAGTTTTCCCCCACGTGTACTGAGCTGTTGCGAATACAGTGAACTTTCGATGCCATATAGTGTCATCGAATATTGCCTCACCATTTTGCTCCCGATAAACTATATATGTTATTTCAAATCCTGGTCATTCCCTGTTCAGGAGAATGTGCCGTAGATCAAGCTGCTGTTAATTAATAATAAGCAGCAAATTAGTACTAATTGCGCCCTTGGTGATACACTTTCCTTGTAAAATCGAAGTGGAACTTGTTCTATATATATATTTGTATGTTTATTATTTTTATTTAATAATTTGCACTCTGTACTTCATGAGCTGGCCACGTGTAAAAGCTTACCAATTATGAAATGTGGGATTAAAAATGGGATTTGAAGGCTGGAAAAGTTGCGGAATTTTATCTTAATGCTGTATCTAACTCAGTAGGTTCGGATGCATGAAAGTACTGCTTTGGAGATTATGAATTAGGCAAAATAAACAAAAATATGTGTTTTTTCTCTGAAATCCGAGAATTATTCGCTTTTGGTGGAATGCTTTATAATATGTTCATCTCTTTTAAATAAGTCCACTAGCTCGTCAATTTTAAGTTCCTAATATTTTTCAATCTTTCTATCTACATTTATTTTGCAAATTTCATTGTTGACAAACTATATTTAAATTCTTCACGGTCAGACGCAACGGTATATTTATTCATGTGTTAAATAATATAATTTTTAATACAACTTTAAAACAATTTATTATTAGAAATCGCTACCATTGTGGATACTGACTTCATGTACATTTGTCCACAGATCTAAAGAAGTTTAATAAAACAAACCTAGACGAAGTATACAGAAACCTTTCTAGTTTTATGACAAATAATTTTTATGTTTTTTGTTAATTCTACAAATATCGTTTGAGGAACCACGTATATTTAAAACTTTTCATATTGGCGCTACTATAGAAAGTCTGTATAAGCCGAACCAAATATAAGGTCAGCTCGTATACTGTACTTTTGTCTAAAATTAGATTGAATACATGATCAAGGTCCAAAATATTCAGCACGTTATCTATACATGGAACAGGCGTACAATTAAGCTAACGCAATCTACGATATATAAAAGACCCAAGTTTCTGCAAGATTCAAAATATTTAATGTGTGTACATTTAGAAATATTAAGGTGGTCTGGATACTGTTTAATAAGCATTCATTGTTTTAAGGGTTTCGAAAGAAAACCACAGATTCAAAACATATTGTCGGATTAGATAAAGACTTCATTGTTATGAACTTCTAGTCTTAGTCTCATACTGATGATACATTATTTCAAAAAATGTGGAATATAAAGTAAAACATTTATATCCGTATTATTTATTAAATTGTAAACACTCATGCAATATATATCAAATACGAATAACAAAGCTAGAGTTTCTACATAGTATATTTTATAAATTGGATTTTTGCATAACTTACGCTGTAAAATAAAACTTACGAAATATTTGAAAATGCTAATCAATGTTAAATCACGTGCGACATTTCTGGCATTACCATATCACATGTACTGTACATGCTTAATGCGTACCAACTATTGCAATAACTTGTTGGAAGCAGACATATTTGCGAATCCATGCACGAAATTGTATATTCTGCATAGACGTTGCATCAATTTAAATAAAACATTAACTTCGTTTTGGTGTTAATGAATCCTAATTATCAGATAAAACATTAAACCCTGTAATAACCTTGAATAGAGGACTGACAGCCAACTGCGTATTGTTGTCATTCTTATTTGTTCAGTAACTTTGCTTAATTATTTCAAATTTCAAAGGTTATTGTTTTGCATAACATCTATATCTTGTGACATGATTGCCATAATACTGTTGTTAACACCATTATAATATTAAATTCCTTAACACCACTCTTAATCGTAAACAATTTTTTGTAAGTTATTCTATACCTCTTCAAGTGGTTGAGTGATCGATCAATATACATATACTATGCATTTTACATTAGATCTGTACTGTGGTACAAATTACCCCTACAACCCATAAGAGGGGAACGTTTCAATGTTTTGAAATTCTCCAATGACGTCTCAACCCAATGTTTAAAACTACAGGTGGGAGCCGTATTACTGCATATAACATTTAAATTTGTAATATTTATTAATTAATCATGCGTAAGCTTAATGAAGCTATAGCAGCATGTATGAATTTACATCATCATCGTCTCCAACCAACTCAAGTACTAGAATGATTATAAATGTAATGTAGATAGCCATACACAATGTGTGCATACACAATATTCAATTAATTTCAATGCAATTCAATGCAATTCAATTAATAATAGTTCAAAAACATGAAAATATTTAGTACTTTTCCAGAATTTACTTAAACTAACGTAACACCGATTCCTCTATTCGATTCTACTAAACTAAGTATATACAAGTACAATGAGTATTTATACCGTCATGGCTAAAGTACCATATGAAAAAAGAGTTGTGATCATGGACTTTAAGTGTTTGTACTACAGTATTTACTATATTTTACTTAAATATTCTGATAATTTTCACTTCAACTCAATATCCTTAAAACAGCCTCATCGTTTTCAAGTTTCAAACTGTTGGTATGCAAGAAGAAGTACCAATAGTATGCGCCCCAATTTAATGAAATAAAAAACCATTCAATAAATTTAAAAGTGACTTAAAGGTAACTTGATAGATTGACTCAATCTGACAGTGGGAAAGCTTGATCAAATTTCGACATCTCCTGCCTGAAATGCAAATTTCAATTAGAATGGCACAACTTCAATTGACAACTTCGATCCTCATAGTCAAATCCCAATTTAGGAAACTTGTAAGTGGAAAAAAAGTGCTGGGGAGGAAAAAATGTGGATGGGAATATCCCCACTCGTTGATATCCTAGGATACACACCTTATGTAGATTACAATATGCAAAGCTAAGCGCATTTTTCTACAACATGAGCAAGGCTTATAAGCTTAATTAATCATGCATTTAAAACCAATTAAAAAGAATCTGCACATGTATGGTATTAGGTTAGGATTAGGTATTCTCCTGTGGAGTAAAATGTCATCCATGTGATGTATAGATTCCAGTCTTTAATATTTAACTAACCCCATGCACATATTCGGGGTATATCAAACCATTTCCTATTTCTGACTCATACAGTAGTTATCAACTAACGGTTTCTGATTAAATAGGAATCCAATACCAAAGCCTGGATGTTGCATGGCCTTAGTTTCAAATTTCTATAATATACGTATTTTTTTCCATCATTTTAAAACATACGTGTATTTTGCCAATTTTTTCGCTTATTTTTAACCACCATTTACCATAGCGTTTCATCATCGAAACCAACGCAATGGGGGTTTTATATGACATTAATCGGATGGTTCGATCGGTGAGTTAAATAACCATGAAGTAGCAAAAGCCATTCCGCATTCCAGGCAAGATTGCATATGTCCTTAACCTTGTCTCATTAATTGACTTGCCATATAATTGATAGATATATACCACGATAAGCTTATATCCGATTTTGAGTGTAACTGATCACTTCATGCAGCTAGCAAATATAGTGCAATAGATCAAGTTTTATGTATAGTGGACGATTTTAGAAGGCAAAGCAATCTAGGCCTGGAGAAGACACATTTTAGTGAATAACTACTGCGTAATTAAGCAAACTTGTGTCTAATCTTTCGCGGAAATAGTACTTGTAGCCTAGTTAGATCTGATCATGTATCAAAGTGTTTATTGTTATCCTGACGTCACGTTGGTCTCACTGCCTTGAACAGTGTTCATTTGATACACTGTTTGCTACAAGTTAGAAAGATCAATCAAAGTTACAGGAAACTGTATAGTTATTTTCAGCTCAAATAAGATGCAGATTGATAATGATAATGCAATACGTTCAAATCTTCCAATAATCTTTTTGTCTCCATGCAATAAATCAAAGTTATATGTAAATTAACTCCACTGAATTTCTATAATAATCTATTGAATCTCCAATAATCCTCCACTGACATCTGCTATATCGTAATAATTTACGATAGGATTAATCGTATTAATTTACGATAGGATTAATTTTAAAATTCTTTAGCTTGTAACCCACAACATCCATGTCATAACTTTTAAGACCCAAATATAGTATCCACATTGATATTACGAAATGGATACTCGGACGACCAGAATAAATATTGGCATTTGAAACTTAAAGAGCCCGTTTTAGTGCAATTTCTACAATAAATAAAGACAATATTACACCAGGGAAATAAGGATCAAAAGATGAATTTCAAGAGAAATGCATTAAATACAAATAAAACCGTCAAAATTGTAAATAATGATGCAGTTTTTGAAACTGCATGTTTATCGTATTACTTGGTCGATTATTTGGTTGCTTTTACTGAAACTATCCATAAATCGATACTCCTCGTTTTTCATACTGCTCAGAATCGTTAGCATCTATTATAGTCCACTTTAAAGAGAGCATCTCATCCATCATCAGTGTAGAACCATCTTAAGTAGGCCATTTAAAATCAGTTTGATGAAATCAATGTTGAAACAACATTCGTTGTAAAACTTCAGAACTACATATTATCAATTTGCAACTTAATTGCACTATGAGACAAGCATTAGCATGTAAATTTCCTTAGACCTTCATCATTTCTAGACAAATAGAAATTGGCTCAGGATAAAAAAGCACCATATTTCATGTATACGAATGATAGCTGCAAAACTGGGAAACATCCAAGATTTCAGATAAGTTGACAAGAACATCCTAAATGTAATCAAGTTTGTATACTTGAATTGAACAAATTGAAGCATGCATATATAAAAGGCGAAACATTCAACTACAGTTTGTGATATATGTACATAGCTGGAGGCGCTCGATACAGTATCTACTGGGAATATATACGGAATGACAAACTGTGACAAATCAAGCGATACATGAAAATGTTATTACATAAGAAGGAAAATTCATTTCGTATCTTGAAAGAAGAGTTGTTTGCCTTCACGTGTATCTCACAATCATTTACTGCTATTGTTGACAAAATGCCAGTAAAAGTCTACCATCAGATTACATGTAAAAACGGAAATTAAATTGAAATGTTTCATTTTCGATTACCTAGATTATATGCTGCACACCATAACTCAGGAAATAAAACAGACTAGCAACAAGGACGTTAATATATTGTATAAAATCTGATTTTACCGCAGGCACAATAAATACGAAAAAGTAATTGCTGGTAAATAATTGCTAGAAACATAAAATGGTGAATGATGTTTATGAAAAAATAAAAAACAAGCATAACAATGCCATCTTCTTACCACGTTTCCATGGACCATCAACGTTGGAAAATTGTTGGAATACCCCATCTTGTCCGTTAATTGATTCACCATTTTCTGTCGATTACTAATTATTTCTTATTTTACAGTTTCTTGCATTGTTGTATAATAGCAGCACTTTTGAGCATTATACAATATCTAAAGCTTTGATTATCAAAATGTTGACGATGTATACATAACTTTTGTTGAAAGGTAACTGGTTGTTCACCTCACCGTTCTTCACCTGTTATGATTTCTGGATTTTCTAAAATGTCTTATTCATGTTATGCACGACCTTTGTTTCTTTCAATGCAAATTGAATAGTTTCAACATCACCTGATTCATACCTGTGGTGCATTTTCATGAATTTTTCGCATTATTTAAATTTGCATAATACCTGTAATATCCGAACTTCAGAACAGCATACTTAATGTATGCTCACATAATCACATTGACCTTAAAAAGTTATAGGGATTATACACTACATGTATGTAATTTTGGTATGCACTTCACTAGACATGGCTCCAAATAACGTTAAATTTGCATAACAATTTAATGCGGATAAAATAAAATGGATTTTTGGTTAGTGATCATATCAAATGTGTATCAAAGTTCGCGCCATCACCCTTGAGAAATTTAATTTAATTATTCAAAAGAAAAATATTAATTGCCCTCATCATTAAAATGGAATTAACAAGATGCTGTCATTAATTAACTCGATATAAGAAAGCGCGTAGGCTGGGACAGAATGTGATAAATCGTATAGATCCAAATTACATGTACCGTACATGTGACACGATATCGCTGAGCCATGCATGGTAACAGCAGTCAACAACTTGGCAGCTTAAAAGCAGCTCTTATCAGGGCTCTTTAAGCGAGATCGAGACTATACCTGTATACATATGTAGCTCCTGGAGGAATTTTCCGTGCGCGTGCGTTCAACCATATCCGCCAAAATCATCGCTTCCGGCTGAAGTTATTACACCATGCGCGTGGCGAACCTCATTATAAAATTTATTATTTCTAGCAAGGCGTTCGGTTTTGAGCCCATTGTTTCAGAGCTTTCAAAATGCTCAAAAGATTTAAAAACAATTGTTGGACTTGACTTCAAACCATAAGAGGGGAGCCTTGACGAGGTCAATGCTTTGACCAATCAACTGTATTGAACAGAATACGATTATAAAGAAAATGTATCAGAAATAATTAAAAAGAAATCGAAAAAAACTGTTTTTGTAAATATGTGTTAGTTGTTTTAAGAGCTTTCAAAAACTCAAAGGTCTACATTACAGATTTCCTGTAACATTAATCCCATTCCCATTTAAGTTTATTTTGGAAACATGTATTTGCCAAACTTTACGAAATACTGTAGATTAAATTGGATACACGAGTATACATTCTTTGTTTTATGGCAAAATATTTCTGAAAATTCATGTCAAATATTTGACTGTCTTTCTTTGCCAATTTTCTGTTTTACTAATAACATATTAAACGTATGGATAGTCATATTAAACATTACTGTAAAGTTCCGAATATTGTCAAAAGCATTTATACAAAACATAGATATATTTTCAATGTGAATTTATAAAGCCGAAAATAATAATTAAATACGAAATTCGATCAAACATACTAACCAAATCTATCATAATATGTAACGATAACCAGTTTGATGAATGTAGATCAAAATAAACAGAATCACATTTTATCTGATATTAATGTGCTAAATTCTAGAGAACTGAAAGGGAAATCCCTAATAAAAAATCCCATGCGGTCTACTATAGAAAAACGATGAGACAAATGAGATTAATGAGACCTGATAATGAGATCAGTGAGACAAGAAAGTGGGTTTCAGTCCCTTAATAATAAAACTATTATGAGATCCCAAAGTAAAACAGTGGGCCCATTGCTATGAGATTCCAAAATAATGTAATTTTCCATAATCGCATTAGCAATGGGTCTCATACATCAAATTTGTCACTTGGGATTATTTGAAGAATGATGCTACACATAACCCATTTTGATACATATTTAGTCAGAAAATCTTATTTTTGCTTAGAAGTATGCGAATATCAACGGAAAATAAATAATGTTTGCCATATTGATCTATGAATCTAAAAGTTGAACTTGGCAACTTACTAACCACAAGTTTCTAGCTAAAACTATGTATTTGGACAACTTGTATATTAGACTACAGTACATTATAATCAAATTTTTACTGTATATATATCATGCATGATACGTGCTGAATAACATGTACTTATCATGTATATTTTCTGAGAAACAAAGATCGTAAATTACCAAAGGTGATTATTTTAATAAAATAAAAACAAGCAGTTATAATTTGCAACCCTCATATTGCAATCACGTGTGAATGAGGAATTCTTGGGATTTTAGGGGATCCGCATTTCCGTGTTCATTTTCGTTGGTTCTAGGGAGGATGGAATATGGTTAACAAACCGAACACTTGCATGAATGCAATATGAATACTTCGGCCAATTACAACGTCATTGCAAACTTGTCAATTTTTAATGCCGATTGCACTCTGACCGTTTGCGGAGGACGGACTGGGCAACAAGGGGGGTGGTTCCAAGCGCGAATCAGTTACACTTCCTGTTAAACTGGCCTTGGTACTTGGCCCTTCACGGTTCGGTATAGCGTAACAGAAGCTAGGTATATAACGCCATGCCGAACGTGTGCTCCCGCACAGCAATATCGCAAATGGTGCTCTACTGCAACATCGTTCTGGTGCAAACTGGACCGTGCTGAAATTCTGTTTATCCTATTCCAACGGCACAGCCTATATATCAGGCTCTGCGAAGCGTCAACCGCTTTTTTGCGTCTGATGCGGTAAGAGGATCAGCCATCACTACAAGCGTTAACTAACCAAGCCTGGTCTCTCCTCTATAAAAATGTTGTCCAGAGACTTAACGAGGCAGGCCTTGGTCAGCTTGGTCCTAGCCTCCTTATTTTCCCTAGCGACTTTAACGCCCTTTCAGACAGACCCATCCGATGACGGTGTGCATCGGCGGTTAGGCACGAGCATTAACCGTGATACTGGACGTTCGCAAAAGTTCAACGTGATTCGGGCAGAACACGTTCCGCTCAGGAACGGTCAGTCCGCCTCCGGCAAACAGATGAGTGTCGTGTCCTATGTGCAATCTGAAAACCAGATCCGGACCGAAGTGACCTCTCCAGGCCCTGAAGAGGAACCTCAAACGTCCAGGCAAGTACGGCCTGTGACACCCCAAACTGTCAGTCCGGATGAGGTGCCCACAAGGACCAAAGGATACACGACATCTGAGATCAACTGTCCAAACTGTCTGCTCAAGAAAAGTTATGTCAAGTCGAAACCACCATCCACAGATGCCGATGAAGTGAAAGCTCAAAAAACGCTGGAGGAGGAACTGGAGAAGCTTAGAATTGAGGAAATCAAGAGTAAAATACTGAAGAAACTACGGATGGTCAGCCGTCCAAACGTGACGATACCGAGGTCGATGTTGCCGGAACCTCTGCAAGGAGGACAGCTGCAATACCTGTTTGAAGAACATTATCCCCAGAATATGAACGTGGAAGACGATTATTATGGGAAGACCGAAAAAGTCATCGTTATTGCTGAACACGGTAAGAAGAGTTTTCTGCTAGGCTTCACAATTTGATAAGACAGCGAGGAGATCATAGGCGCAATAAGCAGCTTTTCCCACTATTTTTCCTTAGCAACATGAAAGCATTTTTTCCATTAGGTTTAAGCTGAATGAAACTATTGCTCTGCACGTTATCCTTTCGCAGGTTTGGTAATTACTAAGTTTCACAGCCAGTGCTATTTATGGGAATTAAGAAACTTGTTAGTCAACTATCTATAGAATATAATTGGTGTCGGTTAGAAGAATATTTTCTGTGCTTGACCAAACACTATACCCCAAAAGTTCAACACTGCTGAATTGTTTGGTTTCGGAATAAAGCACGTTAGTAGAAATATTTGAAATTGGCGCCATGGTCACGAATTTCAGTCAAGATGGCCGCCTCTAATAGAGTTGAAAAGGTATATTCCTGAAATCTTCAAAATCACTAAACGCAGCTTAAAATCTATAAATGAGAAGTTACATTTTGAAGTATGTCTTGATAAGTTTGTTTATGTATGGATATGTTTGTTAGACATAAAATTATTTTGTCCATATTAGATTTTGCCAGTTTAGATTAATTATTTTATAGATGCACGTTATATGCAATCGATTAATTTGATATATAACGCGTGTGTGTGACTCCTGTGACGTCAGTATTAAAATGTTGAGTCAAAGGTCAATGCTGAAATAGAAAAGTTGCATGCATGGATTTACAGCGAAAAATAAATGTAGAACATAATACAAGATATAATTGATAGGGATTTCGCTACATACATATATGCATGCCTTATATCACAAAGTCTAATACAAGACCATGTACTGTATGTGCTCTACAATTGCTTTATACATGTTTCTAAAGAAATCAACTAAGAGTGGCGTGTAGCCAACAGGCATCTTTCCATTCCGAATTGTTTCCATATTTATTAATTAAAAAAGATAATAAAAAAATACAAAAATGCGTAATCTATTTATCTGATGAGGCATCTGGGAAAAACTGTGTTTGAAGTACAATCTGAATTATATGAGTAGGTTGGCAATAAAGTTCAGCATAATTTACAAAATGATAATAACACCAAAATAGAACATACATGTAAATATAATTAAAAAGTAATAATGCAAACACACCGCTTATTGAATAACTCTAGCGAAGATATAGTTGTTGCCTTAGCAAAGCTATTTACCCAGGATAATATATACTACATATTTGCAGTATTATTTCTATACAAGGATCCTCGATGCATATATATATATATCGGAGTTATGTTCACAAATATGTCGACATACATCAGACATTGAACTAATAATGCATGCATCTTGTGAGATATACAGTAAGTTTCCAGATAATAAAAAACTGCTTTACTGCAAATAAAAACAAAAGTTGTATCGTTTTTTAAAACATGATATATTCATTTTTATATCATTACAAATTCTATAAAACATACCACAATAACGGCTATGCAGCTTCGAAGAATGTATTCTTTATATTAAATATTTAATACATGTTTATTCTGTTCTTTAACTGATGTATATATATATATATATCTAGCCCATCATTAAATATGCTCCATACATGGTTATGCATGGCCCATCATTGACGAAATGTGGTCCATTCACGGCTATGTTTAGCTATAGAGGGCATATTAGGTCAAATATGGTCTATATATGACTCACACATGGCTATGCATTGCCCATACACGTCCATCTTCATCAGTAATCAGACTTAGTTAAACCCTGGTGAAATAATTGCGAAACTCCGTTAGGATTCCTCGGGAATGCCTTGATGATGGACTCTATGGACTAATGGGAATGACTTTTAATATGAGACGCACACATGCAAAAATCGTTTTACGGAAACGTTATTAATGTAGTCCTAAGATTGTATTACCATTTTTATGATAAGGCGTGTTAAAAAATAACATTCTGTTTCAAGTCCAATACGGTAGGCTATCTATTGCACTTTGTAATAAAAGTTGTTGAATCTTGGTACCATGGCATGCAGAGCGCAAATGGGATTCGGTGATACTTTGCACCGGTCACTTCAAAGCGCGTGTCCTCTTTTAACTTCTTCAGCAGTTGTTAAGTTAGTTATCTAAAAATTAATTCAGTTTAAATGAAAACAGTTTCATTTAGAAAAGAAATATACAAAGTCCCCAGATGATCGAAATCAAACCGTATCTATTACCATTGCTCGGCCATTCTTTGACCTCATCCGGGATCCTGTTTAAAAATATAGATCGATATTTAGAATTCGTATAATTCCACATCGAATTGTTCAGATTATTCTATTTGACAATTTATATGATGTTATATCAAAACCAATTGATCAAACTCTATTCAATGGCAATTGTTAAGGTGTTAGAGAGGTCGATTTCATGATAAATGTGCACCCAAGTTTTCTTACAAAAATGATACAAGACCCTGAACTTTTCTCTTTGGACTTCTACGAAAACTAGCTGTTTTCCCTATGCATATATATATATTTAGAAAAAACAATTGTAAGACATAATTAAAGTATAGGCCTAGACCTAATTTTCACATAAGGACATCGAAATGGCGTTCATGGCATACATTCATAATTCAAAATGCGTACAAGGGCTCACCGTAATTAATGTAGGTTCAAAGCTGATTAATTTCATCTACCCTCATTTTCATCTCCGAATAAATGCATTCTTCGAGGGGAATTTTAATCTTAGAAAATAGAAATGGAAAGGCTATGAGAAAATGGAGATATTCTATGAAAGAAAAATAAGCATATTTGAAATAGGTAAAATCGATAAAACTGTGCGAATACTTCGGAGGACCTAATGTTTGCCAAAATAATTTTCATTCGCTCCCTAGTCACGTGCAAAACACTCGTCTGATCTAATCCTGTTAGCACGACGCTAATTGTTACCTGATGCAGCGCCCATATAATGTACAAACACTACCGAGATGTGAAACCTTATAAAGTCCCAAATTTCAAGATATAATTTAGGAAAATCGAAGAATTCTTAACGTTAGACTTTTGTTCATTCGAGAATAAACTTGATTAACAGCCATAGAAATTGAACAATGGAATACCCTATTTAATAATAGATTTCTACGCAAGTGAGTATGAAATCACAATGCAATTATAGCTGGGACTTCAATGTTTCAGCAGATTAAAGAAGTATATTTCTCAAAATTTAAGAATCGATGTGTGAACTTTCGTTCATTTGGCAAGACGTTTAGTCAAAACAATTTTAGGATCTTCAAATACATTTTTACACCCGCGATCGTGTAATTGCATCCAAAAATGTCCCAAATAAAACCAAACATAAATCAACTTAAAAGCTGAAATCACTGAATAGATTTCATCCTAGCCGAAAACCGATTATCTTATATTCTGCTTTAAACATTTATTTTTCAGTCGAATATCCAATGTGCAACGAACATCACAGCGAACCAGTGGCATGTTTCGACTTCAAATTGGCCAAAAACGTGTTCAATAAAGACGTTTCTTCAGCTGAACTCTGGGTGTACAAATTGAGAGATAAAAGAGACAATTTCAACCAGACTTACGTTGTGTCAGAACTTCCAAGTCCCGATTACAGTCTTAGGGAACAGAACAGTACCGTCGCCATGAGAGACGTCTCAATTAAAAGTAGGTGCAAAAAGTAGGAATAATCATCAAATATGATCTTGTCCTAATAATTGTACACGATACTCTATTCGTAAAACGGCTGATATTGAACTTATCATCTGAATTTTTAAATGAGACGCACTTGATGGCTAAAC
The DNA here is from genome assembly GCA_033995625.1 of Ophyiulus pilosus. Lineage (NCBI taxonomy): Eukaryota > Metazoa > Arthropoda > Diplopoda > Julida > Julidae > Ophyiulus > Ophyiulus pilosus. Next base: position 197,705 of record JAUJYV010000022.1, on the reverse strand, counting down.
AATCTGTTTCGGTATTATTTGTAGACGGATGGATTAAATTTGACTTGACGGTAGCAGTGCGACGCTGGTTGCGCAAGTCCAATGCGAGTCTTCATGGCTTGCGTATCAGTTGCAAAACGTGTGTCATGAACCTGGAAGACCATCCAGTGTCCAATGACCCAGGAGAAAAACCCTTTATCGTCATCAACTTCGCCACCCCAGAGGTGGTGAGGAGAGGCAAAAGGAGCATCGACTGTCAACCCAACACGACCATATGCTGCAAGGAGTCCTTTTACGTAAATTTCACTGATATTGGATGGGGCGACTGGGTCATATCACCACAGGGCTACCATGCAAATTACTGCAAGGGAAGCTGCATGGAGGACGTTACCAGCCCAGCTAGTCATCACGCAGCAGTTATCCAGGTACTGAATCTCAGAAGCCAGGGGTTCCATTTATATTCCATTTTTCTTGAAAGGACCCAAGTTAGCAAATCGGTGACTGAATTTTCGCGCTCGAATTGGCAAATTCTTAATCAAAAATATTGAAAAATGTTCATGTTATGTAGCAGCATTTCTCAAAAGCTCTAATTACGCCTGAGTAGTGTCATTTTTTAACAATCCTGAAATTAGCATATCAACTGTACATTAGATTTATATCCAAATTTACATGCAAAAATAATGTGCGAAATTTTCAAAAAGAAATTCGAGAATTATCAAAAATGTTGCATGGAGGCTGCCACTGATTATTAATATTTCTTCAAAATTTCAGAAAATTAGACAAACGTTGAACGCAGTTATCACATTAAAAAAAATTATTATCTGCATCAAATATTTCATTGTTTATGCGAAAATTTCTCAAAAAAGAAATTCGACATTTGAGAATTTAGTTAAAACGAACAAATTCCACACTAGAAAACTTATGTCGAACGTTGAATTTGTTACCAGAGTGAGAAGGAGGTCAAGAGATGTTATTTGAAAAGGATGAAAACACTTTAAAAATTCAAGCCACTTTACTTAGAATGAAATCGAAATCATGTTTTATTCAAAACAAGCAACTCTATAACTGAAGAGATTTGCTTTTTTTTTTCAAACAATCAAACATTCTTTGGCCTACCGAATACTGAAGAGCCTGTCATTGAAGCTGTATAAGCAAACATTGATTTTTCTGGCCTGAGAAGTCAACTGCAGTTCAAATGTTCAATTTTACTGAATATCCCTGATAACTGGGCTTTAGATGCACGCTCTTGAGATGTTTTCGATGATTTTATTACGATGACAGCAAACAAGAGCAAAAAAATATACAAAAATACCACAATTGACCATCAGTTTGTGCGTGTGTGTGCTAATATTACTTCCGTTATTTATTCTTTAGGAATATTTGAGACGCAATAAATCAACAATGTCAAAAACAAAGGTGAGCCAACTGATGCCTTGCTGTACACCGACCAAGACTGGACCAATCAGTATAATATACACGCAAGACGATAACTCCACCGTGGTTTACAACACGCTACCGAACATGATGGTGGAATCATGCGGCTGTAAATAATCGCATCGAGCTTCAATGAATTTTAGTGGAATCGACAACAATCATTGCTAACACTTCAACGGATTAACTAAGAGTTCATCTTCATTTCTTGCACATATTTGATATTTCATGGATTTGTGGCGCAACTCATGTACCTGCAACGTTTGGTGTTGGAGAAAACAAAGGGGGTAAATTTATTTAATCGAATAAAAAAGGGGTTACGAGATTTTAAAAAGTCTAAAATATTTTTATATTTATGAAATAAATCTTTTTGACAAAACTATATTTTTAATTGCTTGGAATCAATTATTACTCAAGAAGGATGAGGTTCAGATCACAATGCGTGTCAATTATTTCGCGTTCATTTAGCATAAGAATAGAGTTTGAGCCAGCCAACGTTAACGAAACGATAACGATAACGGGAAACAGCGGTGACGGCCCGGAATGTCATCGGAATGCCGTGCTTCGCAGGTAGTCCGTTGACATTCCGGGCCGCCAGCGCTGTTTATCATTATCGTTATCGTTTACGTTGGATGGCTCAAACTCTCTAAACTCTCTATTAATTAAACGATGGCAATAACCAAAGATTTATTAATGCAATTACTTCAGCTGTAATAAACATTTCACTACGATTCACCCCCATTTGTACACATTTACGATTCATCAATCATCTTTGCTTATCAAATTAATTTTTTGTACAAATTTCTTATTGCATTATTTCGTCTTATATAGCCAATTACATGTCAGTTTTGCACCAGTCTCAGTCACTGGCAATGGTAATACTTTATATAAAAAATCTTTCCAATAACACGCTGTCACGACTGTCGTTTTTAGACACCTGTAACAAGCTTACAAGATTAGTAATTTCATTTTGAGGGTTTCAAGGTATATTCATTCAGTAAATCCATAGCGTCAAAAGATGCTTTTTTTGCTTTAAAATCTCATTTCTTTTGAAAGCTATGCATGACAGAATATGTAGGAAAAATGTTATTCAAAAGATGATATGTGATGAATTTCAAAATCTTTAGTGACAGAGGCTTATAATAAAGCCAAGCTCTTTTTTCCGTTGGCATTACCTCCTAGACCATCAAAGTAATTATGATGATGTTTTACAGTGTTATCAACCTCGGAATAAACCAAGAACTAGTCAAGTCGGCCTCTAAGTTTGCTCTGGTTTATTTAATAGCAGTCAAGGACGGTCGAGATGCGTAAAACTGTACATGCTATCGTTAGTGAAAGGAACGATAAAAAATTGAAAAGATAGGAAGGGATATGATTTTAGTTGATTTTTTTGTTGAGTTACACACTTTTTTTTCAAACAGCGTGCTGCGAATGTTTGGAGAGAAAGTCTAAAGGATTTTAATTCAAGCCACGACCAAACAATAAAGTATGACAAAAAGTATTACCTTCTCTATACTAATTATAATTACATAGTGGAAACCAAGAGTGGCAATTTTAAGCTGACTTTGGTGTTCCATGAGCTGAACAAGGTTGAAAAACACCGATCTATATTATTCATTCAGCTGAAAAAACTCATTCACACTACCAGTAGTGGAATTTAATCGCATTATGTACTTATGGCTTGGTACACATGCATTTCATTATATTGATTAGGATATATACTAGAACTTGAATTCGCAAATCCTTTATCAATCCCTAAATCCTCAATTACGTTTTCATTTTCAGAAGACGGGTACTCGCAGTGATCCGATCGTAATATAGTATCATTTTTACAGTTAATTTTCATTATTATAATCAGCAATATTATTATTAATTCAGTTGTATTCAGAGGGAATAACTACATAGTGACATACTATTTTAAAATGGAGTTAGAGGGAGATAGGATATTCGGGATTTCACCACTTTAAATGGCTAATCTGACTAGCAGGTCAACAAAATGTTTCAAATATGACGCCATTTGAAGTTTTTATTTTATTCAAATCACGTTCCGCAATGAAGGATGACGCCGTTTCTTGATCTTAATTGAGTGTTTAGAGACAAGGTTAAAACTTGTCAGAAAATAAACTGATTTATTCGTCATTAATGTCTAATAATGTAGTTAAAACGTCGGAGTGATCAAAATCCAAATCCATAAAAATATTATTTATTAGTATGGATAATAACGTCGTTTGTCAACAAACTGTTCGCAAAAGTTTCTTAACGATTCTGTGGACTAGAAGATAAGTGGTTGGCAATTTTTTAGATGGCTCGGCATGGATAAGGGCACAAACGCAGCTGAGGCTAGAAAGGAACCAGGCGGTAATGGATCTATGTGATGACGGGAAAATTAAACATGTAAACGCGCTGCAGCTCAAAAGGAACAACGGACAAACTGGGCCCCCCATTCATTTCCAAAAGGAACTTTATGAATTTTGTTGTGCAGATGATGGCCTATGCATCAACCCCACGCTCTGGCTAATTAATAAATAATTGAAAATATAATCTTCAATGAATTAAAAATATGAATTAAAAATAAACCCAATCCTCATTTAATTAAACAAGTATTTCAATAATACTTTTGCCTTTTTGTTTACCCCATCGAACGATATGTATGTTGGAAGCAAATTGTTCCAGATTTTTATAGGATTAAAACAATGCAAAACTGAATGGTTTCAAATTTGTTGCAACATTCACATTTATTATTTACACAACCAAGTAGATATTTCATGCCACTGTATGTGAGAATATTTTACCCTCATACTTTATCACTACATATTTTATGCATTCCTTGCATAATCTATAAATTAAAATTATTCAACTGATCAATAAGCTCCGAATGCTTAAAGTTGTTGGGATCTCTAGTAAAAGTAATTAAAAGGTTACGTCTCTGCCCATCAGAAGGTGCGGTGTAATACAGTTGCAATTGATTGGCTAAACAACGGGCATCATTTCCACTCTGAAAGAAACCGACGTTGACTCAAATAAATTAAATAATCTACATATCTAAAAGCAAAGCAGATGTTATAATTGTTTGAATATTGTATAAAATACTATCATTACTCCTACAAGTACAACCCCAGTTTTTTTATATACAGGGAAAGGAAAATCTAGAATTATACAATAACAACCTTACCAATACATCTTTATTGTATTCGCCTCGCATGAGCACAATTCCTATATTAATCAAAGACAAAAGAGATAATAAGTACAGAGGCACATTATCATCTTCTCTATATATGTAGATTATAAATGATGCACATTAACAAAGTATTCACCTTTTTCATCTTGCAATTCAGTGTAGTGAACAATAGCCAAACATTCAGGGGCATTTTCTTTGTATGTCTACACCAAAAATAGAATAAGTGATATTTTTTAAATATCAATAGAATTCTACTCCACAATGTAGCTACAGAATACAATGGAATAGCAGCTATTTTAACCAGCATAAAAGTACGGAACTTTCAAATTAAATACAACCATCGACCAATCAATCAACTCTTAAAATGTGTGGGGGGGATAACTCATTGTATTAATATAATAATATTGCCTTTATATAGTGAATAAGGATTTGCCTTAATTTTCATCAAACTAATGATAATGAATAAAATGCACACTAAAGGGGCGCTTTTTAAGAATATAAGTTCTTGAAATGTAAGTAAATTTGGATTAAAATGAAATTTTAAAATCACAGTAAAGTAATTTTATTATTAATAACCCAATAGGTGTTCAAAAAGTTAGATGGATGCATTTTACATTCATTCTAGACTAATTTTAGTTTATCTTGTGGTAAATCAAATATAGGGCCCATTAAAAACTACTGTAAAGTTTATCCACAAGGATAATAAGTTTTCAGTTAGTGTTAACAGATTCATAATAACATTATTTGCAACAAGACATAGGGGGCTAACACACAGGGCAAGCCAACTTTGGACCATGACAATATGAAATTTGGAACAATCTTCCATTCTTCTCTCTTAAGTTATTCAAACGTAGCTCACAAAAAACAAGTTTGAAAACGCAAGAAAAACCTGGCAAGATTGAAGGGAGGGGACTTAAGAGGAATTAGTTGGTATCCCATCCTCTGAGGGATCCAAATCGTCAATTAAAAAAAGAGGATTACATGCACATCCCAATATGTTTGCAGCCATTGTTTGAATACACAATGAATATAGGATTTAGAAATTCTAACCCAAGTACACTTTGCATATTTATTGTTTGTATTGTCGTCTTTTACATTTTTAATCGGGAAATTAAGGCTTCCAATAAAAATATTGAGCATGTCGAAACATGTTTGTTAATGCCATTGAGATACCGAGGGATTAAATACATTTGCATCAAAAAAGAATTTAATCATTTGAAAATTGCTTCATTGGGCTTAGGGAATGGCTAAACAGATAGACTGGAGCTACCAGCCTATCTGGAACACCATACAATCTTAAACAAATTTTAGAAATTATTAAAAAGAATGAATAGCTGGTTACATATACGCAACAAGCGCCGAAAAGCATTGTCCATGAAACAGTTGCCAACTTACTTACTCCTACGGAAATTTCATCGTTACTTAATATCTAGGGAATGAGACAAAGTGCACGACTGTTAACATAATCGACTAACCTGGTAATTAATTAAACTGGTGAAATGACATTCATGACCGCTAAATTGGGCGACGAAAAACTCGTATCCTTGTTCCCTTGGTAACGGGTACAGAAACTGATATTGTTATAAGGAATCAAATTTATTAGAATCTAATGTTGACAGGCAATCTGGAAATAAAAGCTATTTCAATTTCAACCCACCATTGGAAATTCCTGAGAGTTTTCAAATATTGTAGAATAAATTTTAGCCTACAAAAAATAAAAAAAGATGGAAAATAATTGCACTTTTGCACCGAGGTGTTTTGCAAAGGATAACTGCAGAAGAATTGTCATTTGGGACATACCGGAATCGCAGCTGCAATTTTGTCTTGAGTTACATGAAATTCACCCCAAATCTGGAAAAAATATAGCCCAAAATATACAGCTGCAAAAGACGATTTTTGAAAATACCACAAGAATGTACAATAGCACACTAAGATTTAGTAAACCATGAAACACCACCAAACGGACTGATGTAATTGAAGAAGATATTTGTCACTAATCTTACTCGATGGCAGCCGTTGTAAAGGAACATTTAGTACGTCCACTAACTGTAACATCTATCATATTCTTGCACTTAAAATAATCTGCATGCATGGATAATATTTCACACAAAGACGTCGTTGAGTGTAAGAGGATATATAAAATTAACACTCTTAAATGTGGAACATTGTGGAATTAATTCTTCCAACAAGAACGATTTTAACAATCGGTGAAGAAAAACCCAAAAAAATTGCTGAAGTAAGAATGGAATATATTCCTCCAATTTTGCAGTTTCAAATTTTGTGCAGAAATAAAAATGCAGCAATATATGCAAAAAGTGGTAGTGACAATTTGTTAGATATGAATGTTGACTACAAGTGAAGAAAATGATCCTTTTGAAGAGGCAATTTAGGTTATTAGCCATTGACTAATCCAAATATAGATTTACATACAATTTGACACAAAAGATGCTATATCCGACCAAAATGTTTTGTGCAGGTAGTTCAGCACAAATTGCAGTGAAAACTGTGGTCCAATCACCTCTGAGGGTACACCGAACAATTTCAGGAAGGGGGAGTTCTGAATGATATTTTCACGAAATTAGAATTATGTTATTTACGCTAACACATAATTCATAAGTTTCATTGTTCATTCTATCGATAGTCTCTTGCCCAAAAAATAGGCACATTTGGTAACCTTCATGATAGCATTTCAAGAATTGTTGTTTTATAAGGGGGTATAAAATTATATCACAGAGGTTATTGTGAATTTTTTCTTCATATGTGAAATAATACTCATTTTTGTTTGCAGACTTGGTGACTAATTGATCGGGCAAGTACAGATTTTATTAGTTATTAATTATTATCAAGGACTAATGTGTCATTGGGCTAATATCCCCATGATGGCAACCAAATACAATTTATAGTAGTGTACGAAATTTATTTTTTCCACGATAGCAATCTTTTAATAAGTTGCAAGGGCAATGATTGCATTTACTGCATCATTCAAAGTGCAGAATTCCAACGAAAGTAATGCATTTAATAAACTCCTTTCAAATAATTGCAACATCAACAACTTTTAATAGTTAATAAAGATTGCTCTTAATCACGGTTCAATGAAAGTGATGCTAACCTTTGGCATGTTCGGTTATTATTTATAAAAATTCAGCTAAATTTAGAACTGATTTTAAGGATCATCTGTGCCTTATGCAGTGAGGTTATGTGAAGATCTGTGCATCCTGAAAAGCCATTATAATATTCCAAATTGTTCAAGGTTAGCCAAAATACATTGTTTATTTAATGGCCTAATATATTTTAAGTTAATGTTTCATAAAGAAATAATAAGCACTGACTTTAAACTAACCTTTGCAATTTCTTCAGTAGATTTCTCTTTAATAAGATCAAACTTCATTATTTTGTCCAGTTTCTAAAGAAGAAAATTATATTTTGGAATTAAAAAATTGCCCCGAGTCAGATGGTACAGTAAACTTTTAAATTAATATAAAGTTACTGTAGGTAGCCTAGAAACTATGCTTGATTGTATATTTCTACATGTTATTCAAATTAAAACTGAACCAAAAAAAGATCTATCTATTAGGATATCTTTAATAGAAAATATCATTAAATGAAATATATATATATGTATTTTTAAATCAAAAAGCTTTTTAATTATTTCAAAATGTCTATTATACAAAACAAAATGTGACACGAGGCAAGTAATGTTTTCATTAAACCATTAATTTTTAAAGTTTCATAACATACTCAAACTATTGCCTAAAACTTCAATAATCATAAACTAATTACTCACTATTGTTAATTATGAATTGATGAAAAGTATAACTTCTCTGCATGCCATAAAGGAAAAACTTGTACATACATACCTTTTCTTTTGTAAAACTCAATGTTGATGCTGGTTTAAGTTTTCCAGATGAAGCAATGCTTGAGAATCCACGATCATCAGTCAAATCTGGCTTCTTTGTTGAATGTTTTCTTTCAAATGCTTCAATTCGACTTAAGAATTCGTCTGGAGAAGTTCTTTAATAAAGAAAGGGCTGTTAGTTACTTACCAATAACACTAGACAAACATTTGACGTACATATTTAACGACATTATGATCTGGGAACATACATGTAATGAAAAGAAAGTCTGTAGAGCAACTATATCTCGGCATTTGCAACCATTATATCGACAGGCAGATTACCAGGCCGATACAGCTTGACCACATGTTCGGTATAGATAAGTATGTCACATTTCTTTATACAATATGTAGAAATACAGTATGGTTAAGGAGAAAAAAAAACGTACACCACGAATTTTGCACGCAGAGGAATCAAAAAGTAGTCTCTTTTACTCGAGGCCCGATGGAATTGTGGCCTGCAACAAATGTTGCATCGAAGCCTAGAATACAGAATTCAGTTTGTCCCTCAAGATCGAGGGTATGGATGATTCTTTCTATCTTTGTCAAAACAAAATAGCACGATAAACATGTTTAGTTGACTTATGCTCATCAACATGTGCTAACATGTATAGCTAATGACATATTGTCATCAATATGTAATATGCACATTGCTGCAACTTGATGGATACTTGATGGAAAGAGAGACATTCACCGAAATTTAGTGTTTGCTGCACCTAGTATAGAGTTTATGCATATTTTTGACTTGCAAGGTTAAGGTCATAGTAATCAACCAATTAATTAACAACAGTAAAAATATACAACGTCAATATTTTTATAAAAAACATGGATAATCCAACGTACGTAATGCAATGGAACAAATGTTCCATGTTCCATGCTTAGAACTATACAGTACTGCAAGGACATAAGGACAATTTATTGTTCTCAAATAAATTTAATATTGCAGGCAATGTCAATCCCATTAATAAGTGTCCCATTTACCTTTGCAACGCTGCTATTTTTGCTGCATATTTCCCAAAATACGGATTTGAATTCAGTTTTTCCATTTCTCCCGCTTGACTTTCACACTGAGAATTATTAGCTAGACGGCTGGAAAACTGAAGAAAACGTCGTTGGGTTTGGATCAAGGTAGAGTGGGGTATTCGTACTATCTTAGTGCAAATATTTGAATAAATGTTCTGCATAATTAAATAAATGAAACTTTAAAAAATTCACAGCAACACATGGATCGACAATAAACAGACGATGTAAAATGTTATGAACATCCTGCGCCACCTAGTGGGAAAGAGACATTTGGAAAGCGGGAAATTCAAAAACATCTCAAGCACACAATTCAAAAAATTTAAAATTTGGCAAAATGTAATTTATTTAAAATACAGAGAACTTACAATAAAATAATCGACCTTATGCGGCAATAAAAACATTGGTCTCATACAGGCGTTACATTATCTTGGCCTTGCCATCTTCTTCCGAATAGAGAATTAAACAAATCTTTTCTATAAAAAATAGAGAAAAAAAAGTTGAAAAGATTATCGAAATTATTTTAGTTCTCAGTGCGATTTGTTTAAAGAAGTCATTCGATTATGTCAAATTAGAAATATTGTCTGATTTTAAACAATATTTCAAAACCAATCGCTTAGAAAAGCAGTGCAGTTTCACACTAAAGCTCTCAAAACCACAGCACATGTGAAAAAATGTATAAAATATCTTACCTTGATTCCTCTGACATAGTGCATTCATCAATAGGTGCCATAAAATTCATTAGCTTTGAATGTACGTCATATCTGAAAATATTTAAAAATGGAGTATTTGTATGTTAATTGTAGCCTCCCAACTTCATTTATCACACGAGCCACTTTAGCCAACAATTTTAAATAATTATTTTGAATCAATTATTATAAATTACCGAATTTTTCTGCCCTTGCTGGCCCTTGTATCAACCTTCCTCTTCATTTTACTTCTCATTCGTTGGATTTCAAGCCACTGTCTTCCCAAGACAATTGGGTCTTGGACGTCGGCAGTTTTACGTTCTATTAATTCACGAAGGAGTTGATGGTAAAAATCGTTATCATCAAATATTTCGACGTCATAGTCTTTTAAATGGAAATCCTGTTTCAAAACGGCTTCCTGAAAACAATATTAAATTAAGCTCCAAACAAACTATTGATATTACGCGCACTTCAAATAACTTCTGTCAAAAATACCTGGCCAGAAACGGTTTGTCCATGTCCATTTTCAATGTCCAAAGCCAGATCTTTTCCCAATAATTCATAAGAAGATCTCTTTAATTGAGTCCTTCGCACAAGTCTATCTTCATCTTGTAATATCTTGTGGAAAAAGAAACAATGTTTAACATGCCTTTAATTCAGTATGGAAAAATGAAAAAAATCAAAGAGATGAAATTTAAATTTTGCTCACTTGCTCAATTTGCTTTAAAGCAGACTGTTCAAAACTGGAAAATGATTTATTCACTTTTCCACTGGAAATCTTTGTTTTATCATTCCATTGCTGTATAGTATTGTTCCTAAAAATACAATTGGCAAATGGTTAATTTTGCATTACATCAAAGCCTTGGCTATGCTAGATATTAGGAGCATATTTCTCTTCCATTCATGTGAGAAGGAAACAAGACAAACTTTGAATACCTAAAATATTCTAAATCCAGGTGCCTCTTTTTCAAAAATTGTGGATATTCATCAACTTGCAATTTTCGTTTCAAGCAAATTTCTTCTTCAGCATCGTTTTCTGAATCGACCTCCTCTTCGGTATCACTTGGAATCTCTTCATCACTAATTTATAGAAAACACAAATTTAAGCATAACATGGCTTTGTTTATAACAGTGTTTTCAACAAAATAGCATTAACGTTTTCACAGAACACTGAATAAGGGGCTAAAATTGTCACAGCACACATATGACTTTCATATCACCAATTTTGTTCTTCTTTTTCTTACAAAAATAAGAAAATATCAGGTTTCAATTTACATTTAGTATACACAAGATAAAAATCTGCATGTTTACAAATTCTCACAGCACACTGGTTGAAAAACACTGGTTTATAGGATTAAAATCAATGGAAAACGATGGAGCTACTACCTTTCTTCCACAGGTTTTTTAACTTTTCCCATTTTGAAACTTTTCTTGAATTCCACATTTTTTGAAAGCAATACAGATTGCAATTCGACAAAAACATCTAACAGTGCTTTGATGCTCTGCTGACTACTTTGAGCTTCTTCCTCATAACTTGTTCCACCTTGTTCACTAAACAATGGCCAAATATCATGCTGTGGTATTTGGTTGGCATTTAATAGCACTTTTTGAAGTTTGATTCGACATTCCAAAAGTGCATCCCATAATCGTAACTGCGATTTTACTGCTGTTCCCTTTTCGGCATCTTCATTCAAGCGCATCTTGGAAAACGTTTGTAAGGTACTTAAGCCAAGCGCTGGAAAAAAAACCAATTCGATATGAGATAATTAAAATACAGGCACATAAAGGCATTATAAAGCTTTAGGAATTTTAGTGCAACAAATATCCTTCATTGAAGAGTATATATGATATTCCAAAATATAATATTATTTCAACAGTTTTTGATTTACCATCGGCTTGCTGTTGCCCTGCCTCTTCATTGTCGATATCCATACCACTGTCCTCGTCCTCATCCTCATTATTTTCCATGTGTTTCTTAGTTACTGACAAATTCCGTGACATTTTTTCGTCTTCACCTTCGACTTCACTTTCTTCCACATCTTTTTCTTCATCCTTATCTTCTTCATCATCCTCGTCATCTTCATCACTTTCCTCCTCGTCATCATCCACTTCATTCTCATCATCCCCTTCTTCATCATCATCCTCTTCATCTTCATCCTCATCATCTCCTTCGTCTTCATCCTCGCTATTTTCTTCTACATCCATTCTAACAAAACAAAAATGCAAATTACTTTACTTAAGCAAATAGTTCCAAAAATAGACAACAAAATCTCAGGGAGGAGGCAAAGGGAAGAAATGTAGCATATAAAGATTTGAGAACTACTGCTGTAAGCAAAGTTCGTTTAAAATTAGCACACATAAAGCAATAATAATTACCCAGTTTTTAGAGCAGATTTTCTTAGTTGTTCTTTGAATTCATTTAGCGTGTGTTCATCATCATCATCATCTTCTTCTTCTGTTTTGTCATCATCATCATCATCTCCTTCTTCTTCTGCTTCTTCATCATCCAATTTAAGGTTGCTTGCATTACTGTCTCCACTGTCAGATTCAGTGCCACGTTTCTCTGTTGTACCTTCAGCTATAAATATTAATAACACGTTCAATTTGGAAAAAAATACATGAGCTGTATGACAGAATTGCAAGCTGTAATTTGCCCGATTCTGAACAACTTTGAAAATCATCTACCTTGGCTAGATTACTACACTGTGACAGACCAGTTAAGAATTCTTGTCATACATTAACTTTGAAACGATTTATCTCTTACTGGTAAACCACTTGACGAATGTGTATACCGAGTGCAACTTTTTTTCTAAGTAAATGGTGGGAAAAGGCGAGCTCTAAAAGAGTACCCGAAACTAGGAAATTGGCGAATAGCCACTTGGAACTCACCGAATACCTCATGTGTGACGCAGCCTTAACATTTCATTTATACAGATTAATTGTTTTTTTGCAGATAGTCAATGTCTAGATAAAAGCTCTTCGAAAATTGTCTAAACAAGCAAATTCAGAATTAGCAATTCATATTATATAAATCTTAAATTTTGAAAGAATTGAGGAGTGTCGATAAGGCATGGCACGCACACAGTTCAGAATTTAAAGGTAACAAAGCTATTTTGTTAGAACATCAATCAACAGCAACAGTAACGGTGACCGGACACAGTAACAATTAGTAACCAAACTTACCAATGCAGGCTTTCCGATAGCTGTCACTCGAAGCAACCTTCTGCAATTGTCGTCTTGACGTTTTCTTGCCAGCATAACGAGAATCAACCTCAGCTAGTGAAATCGCATTTTGGAGGCGTAGAGCACTTTTTGGCTGAACCAAAACACTATCACCAAACTCATTTTCTTCATTAAAGTCGACAAGCTTGGCAGAAGTTTCTGAAAGAAATTTTTAACAGTTTTAGCAGTGGTAAAGTTCAGTTCGATATATACGATTATAACAGATCAAACAGATTTAGAAATAGTCAAATTTATTTTTAAAGGAAGCAATTTGAGTATTGCAGTTAGGTTAAAATACTTAGGTAAAACCCTGGTTAAAAATCTGAGTTTAATTATTCAGACTCCATTGCAGAAGCTCAAATATCCAATAATGGACCTAATGTCTGATCTCCAAACATTTCTTTCAACGAAAACTTATTCTCATTTAATTAAATTTAAATGACAAATGTTGGAATGCCGATTACATTGCCACATGGCGGTTAAGTCCTAACATTCTTGATGCCGGCGTATGAATGAATCATTATTGTTAAGCGCTGTAGCAAAAGTAAACTATTCAAATTCACACTTTACCTCCGTCTACATCATCTTCAGGATCCTTGAAAACAGGAGTTGGGTTCGCTATTTGAGCTAATTGTTCCAATAAAGACATCTCTGTGACTAAAATCTAGCAAACACATGGAATTTGGAGCAGACTGACTGAAGTAGAGTAGGAAAGGAAAATAGCAAGAGCGCCGTTGGAAAGCAGCTTGTAGCAGAACACGTGCGCGATTAAAAAATTCTGCAGACCAGAACTGTAGTTCTCAAAAATAATATAAAACGTGAATAATAAGATTTTGAATTTTAAATTTCGTATATTGGTTATAGTCTGCACTAGACACAATATTTGTATCTATTAAACGCGAGAATGGCGTACGATTTAACGAGTGCAGATGATGTGAAAGAATATATTGAAAACCTAGGAACTGAATATCGTTTTTCGTGTTATCATGAAAAACGTCCTGATGGTAATAATTATGCACTAATTTTGTAATCAGAACAGCGATATTAGTTGCACTTACGGTAGCTAAATGCTATAGACGTACTATTTTATTATAGGTTGTCAATTACTAGGAGATTATTTAGAGGCCATCAAGAGTGATTATGCGAGAGCCGCTAGTGTTTACCATCTCAACTGTGATGACAATCTTCATGGAAAAAGCTGCTATAAATATGCCTCTTACAATTACTTAGGAAAAGGTTTAACAAATTAGATTGTGTTCAAATTAGCTGAGCTTGCTTACTCTTTCCCACCCGTCCTCTGTTCTTCATGTCCTTTGTCCCAGGACACAAATTTCTAATTTCATTCATTTAATGTATTTGTATTTGTATAGGAGTGAAAAAGGATGACGAAAAAGCATTTGAATATTTCGTAAAAGGATGCAAGCACAACTATGGGCAAGCTTGTCTCTTCTCTGGTCTGATATTAACAGATTCAAAACATAATCCTAGAAAAAAAGATTACTTGCAAGGGTTAAGTTATTTCGATAAAGGTTGCAATATGGAAACTCCGGAAAGCTGTTTTCATGCCAGTGGAATTTATCTAAAAGGTGAAATATGCTCGTTTAACGAGACGTGACCCAATTCTTCTCTAAGCTCGATATATTAAACTACCAAAAATTAATATCTGTTTGTTTGCAGGTAATGAATACATTCCGAAAGACATGAAAAAGGCTTTTCATTATACGGATAAGGGATGTGCCTTGGGTCACCTTCACTCCTGTGCAAATTTAAGCATGATGTATAATAAAGGTGAAGGTGTGAGTGAAAACAAGGAATTAGCCAAGAAATACAAAGATCTAGTTTTAGATGCACAAGAACAAATGCAAAGTGCCAAGGGCATTAAATTTGGAGAATCCTAGTAAGTTTTTATTTATAAAGTAGTGATGAATGGAATAAATGATGTAATGAAATGAAATTTTGTATATACCATTTTTGCATAATTACATAAATGTTAAAAACTGCGCAAGTACTTGAAAACATGTAATAGTCCATTACAAATCAATTATTTGTAATCATCTGTCATGCATGACATAGCCTATAAGAGAACTGGTGTTATTAAACTGGTAACAAAGATTTATAAGGACGATTTCTTTATTAGTTGTGAAAACAATTTAATTCTTTGTAAGCCATCACACAGCAGGGTAATTCTTCATTTGCTGGTCTTAAAAAGCACTAACAGCAACAGAAATAGTAGAAAGAAGAAGAAAGTATTTGAATTTTGAATTTAAAAGGAAGCTACGGTATTTTATATATTGGATTTTTTTAAAGGTCCTTAAAAAGACAAGCTGACATGGTAAATTTGCAAGGTCGATTAACTCATTAGTTCCCAAATGCATCATACATGGTGCACAGTGCACGTCATACATCACTGCTAAAAAGCATCATCTTGAATAATTTGATTGTATAATAAGTTAATTGACCACGCGGTCATCAGTTGTCAATCAATTCTATATCATGCTTCTAAAATGGCATACATCTTAATATAGGAATTTTTTTTTTTCGATTTTAATATATTACAAAAATAAATGCTCGTGGGCCAAACTGTATCTGTGTTTTCGTCTAATGTAGCCGTAGGCTTGAGAAGGTGAAATTGATAAGAGCATTGTAGTTCCAAATAATAAAAAGATAATCCAATAATTAGCAAGAAATGAAACTGATTTTCAACAAAGCATCCTTTTCTTTAAAATAAAAGATTGCATCGGGATTAGTCATCGAAATTCTGAGAAAGCAAGAAATTGGCCGCCAAATTTTCATTTTTTTCACACGCAAAATAGGCTTGAATGACCATGTGCTCGGGGAATCCAAGCGCTTTCAGCTAGAAAAAAGGAAAAAATAAGTTTTACTGGAAAGCACTTATTTGCTACAATCCAAACGAACGTGATGATTTAACGATATATAATAATTTGTTGAATTCCAAAACTGGCAACCTTACCCTTTCAATGGCTTCTTTGTCTTGAGGAGTTACTTGAATAAAGCTTCCCAGTGATTGACCACCGGTAGCTACTGCTCCTTGGTTGGGAGCTTGTACTCCACTGCTTTCACTGCCAGTGCCAGTGGCTGGAACTGTTGGGCCAGCAGCACTCACACTGCTAGCAGTACCGCTGCCACCTCCTAAAAACAAGTTTTTTATACTTTCCGTGTGAGAACATCACATTGTGATCAGCACTTCATATTTTGTTTCTCGATTAAGACAGATTAATTAGTTCGCTAAGGGTTTTCAAATTTAAGCTATCGTACAAAAACTACTGCATGTAACTTACCTGCACCGGGTTCATTTAGCATACGAACAAAGGCTTCTTGATTTTGACTGATAAGTTGAAGCAACTGGGGATTGCTCTGACCAATTTGTTGAAGTACGGCGTTCAGAAGTTGAGGGTTTTGCTGAATAACTTGTCTCATTTGTTGAAACTGGGGCTGAGTGCGAAGGAAAGCTAAGGGATCTTCTGCAAAATAAATTAACGAAAAGATTTAGTATTTCGAATGAAAGCACCACAGGCTTGTACTTAAATAAACATCAAATTATTGTCATTACCTGCACTAGAACCAGATGTAGTGGAAGTATTTGTTGTGGTATTACTAGGATTGCTGCTGAGCGGAGTGCTAGCAGCTTGAGTTGGGGCAGCTGGAGGAGGATCATCCATTAGTGAAGGTGGAATTCCCTGTAAAAAACAATGAACAAAATGAGGAGACGACCAATTTACGCTTTTGCCGCTTTTAACAGAAGTCCTTCATGTAGCATCATATAGCACAATAATGTATTTACCATCAAGAGATATTCAACAGCTCTGTCGGGATTGTTGAAACTAGCTCGCAGAGCCCGTTCTACTTGCTCCCTTTCATAACCAAGATCCATTATGTTCTGCAACATCGTCTGATATTCATCTCCCATTAGCAATGCCGATTCGGCTTCCTGGAGGCTGGAAACTAATGCTGCCGTCTCAGAATCATGTAATGCACTAAAAATATGGACACAGTTAGATGCTATAGTTGAAAACTTTTGTACTGTACATAAGAATCTAAAATAACTAAGTGCAAACCTAGGTACAGAAGGAGGGACAGCAGTCTCTGACGGAGAGGCAGATGCGGTTTGTTCACTCTTCTCCTCCATAGCTACTTCTTTGGATTCATCTTCAGTTGACTTAGTTTCTGTAGATGGTGCAGCTGCAGTGGCAGAGGCTGAGTCAGAAGTTGCTATTACATTACTGGACTCGGTGGCAGACTGCTGAGCTGCTATACTATCCCCAGAGTTACTTGGCTTAGGCTAATCCGAAGTAACAAACAAAATGCATTAGTAATGCACAATGTAATGGTGGATTTTCATATGACAAACCCCAGCAAAAAGGCAAAATTTCTTATTTTTACAGTACAGAAATTTAAAAAGCATAATACATAGAATTTACGAGGCACATAGGAGGCTATATATACAACAAAAATTATAATTCCTTTTATCATACCTTTGTCACCATAATAACCACAAATTTTTTATCATCTGTAATGTACTCGTTCACTGGACTATCATCATTAAGAATTTTTCCTAGAAGAAAAGAAATTGGTTAACAGTCATCAGATTAAAAAACGTTTGGAGGGACGGGAATTGATTCTATTAAAACCGTGTTCTCACACGTTAATCGTGTGAAGCTGATGCGACTTTCAAACCAGAAAGCATCTTGTTTAGTACTGTTGTACTATACATATCCTGGCTTATAAAAAAATCATAGCAGCTTATTTCAATAATTGAACGAATGCTCTCTAAGATTGCGTCAGCATTTTGGTTGGTTTGTTAAGGTTTAAAGGAACTATCCAGGCATTTGCGTGGAACCAAATGTGAAAAATCGCGAAAAACCAGTCAGGATAGCCAATCCGATCGGGAATAGAACCTGGGTCTTCGTATCATTTTCGTTTTTGGGCTTGAAAATGCTACACGTCAAAACTTGAAATAAAAAAGGGGCAACTTACCATTGTAAATCAACTTTTGGCAAGCAGCTGGATAATCTTTTCCTTTTTCGGCTTCAATTTTTTGTTTTAAAGCCTTGACCTGCAATACGAACGACGAAATGTGGTCATTTACGGTCAAGTACAGGGTCAAACAAACTCCCAAGTTTTATAATGTGGCTTAATAGCGGTCGAGCTCGTGATAAAAAGTGGGTCTAAGTCAATTAAAAGTTTCCAGAGTTACATACAAATTCTGTTTATCGACGAAACAGCAAATTGCGCAATGATCTATTTCAATACTCTCGAGAGAAATTTGTCAATGACCCAACTCCGGCCTTAGTTAGAAGACAATTCAAAGTCATGCAAACACTAATATTTACCAATTGAGTTCCTTCTATTTCTATCTTAAACGTTTGCTGCTGCAGTGTTTTAAGCGTTACAATCATCATTCTTGGCTACTAATAACGACGGTATCAAACTTCTTTAGGTAAAATGAAGCAATATGAGAAACTCCAAAGAAGAAAACGTTATATCGACAAACGAAATGCCCTTACGCGGCCGCCATTTACAAAATGACGTCACACATTCTCGATTGGCGTGCTTGCTATGACTAGGGAAACTAGAGAGTACAAAAATGAAAAAAAGTAGTGAAAACTTTTTTTAAGAGTATATTCAGCAATTAAATTTTAATGATGTTATGTTTAATGATGACTTATAGTGTCCCTATTGAGTATAATTAAAATTAATCATTTCTCTAAACGATGAACTTTTGTCATGTCACGCTACTTGACAGCACTGCAACTGTAGTTCGATAAAAGTTCTACCATGAAATACGTATAATTCATGTTCTATATACATATATTGGTGAATGTGAGACAGAGATCAATTAATAAAACCGTTTAAGATCTAGATTGCTATAAGCTATAGCTTTTAACATTTTCGGCTTAATTAGGATTAATCATTTATAATTTCTGACAGTGTTCGTTGCCATATTGGTTGCCATGGAGACTTCGAATGGCGCGTTTAAAAATCTCCCATAATGCAACGCTCATAAACAATGAAACAAAGTGCTTTTGTGGTTAATTTATTTTGAAAATAAACGAAATTTTAAAAAATAACATATGATTTGTAGTAAATGTAAGCGCTTATGTATTATTAGGCTTATCATATCCGGACTTACCTTCACAATTTTAACACAAAAGGAATAGCCCGGCCTAGTCAGTAGTTATGCATGGTCCTCCTGTAGAAAATATTTAATGACATTTTAAACGAATTTTATCTGCAGTGAAAAAAATAATTTTGTGAATAATTCACAATAGAAATCATTAAATGTGGGATATTTCTAGTTGGGAAAATTGTAATTGAGATACGATGTAAATAGGTCTACGCGTACCAATAAATATCCTATGTTGAGAAGAATCATTCTTTTTTTAAGATCCTTTATTAGTTAAAAAATTAATAAATATAAAATTACCAATGTTTGACATACATTTTTTAGAAATGTGCGATTGAAAATTGTCCTTAACTGTTTTAATTAAGAAACTATACATTTATGTGACCAAAAATTCTCTTTGAAAAATTCTATTGTTTTTTACATCATACTTGAGTTCAAAAAGCTTAAATTCACGTTAGTATTAATTCGTTGAATTAATTTAATTTATTAACTATTAACTATTTTTGAACTTTAAGTGCGCATAAAATAAAGCATTCTCATAATGATTAGAAAACTGAAAACATATTAGATTGCTCAGAAAAAAATGGTAGACTTATTACTTGAACATTATTGTTACGTGCGCTTGTATAACAATTTCAATTTATCATTATTTGCTGCATGTGCACATTTTTTATATCTTTATTAATTGATATGGTTCTTTCTTTCCTTACTTTTTTACATTATTTTTTGTTATAAAAAACTACATATTAGAGGCCCTCAAGCATAAGATAAAAAAGTTGCCTGATCGAATACAAACTCGCTCGTAAAAAAGGTTCCTATTTAGTTCTCTCCACATGAGGATATTATAGGAAGTACATCCATGATATGAATGATCTATCTACAGCATTACTGGAAATGCACCCTTGAATAAAGTAGCAAAATATTGGCATTGGAGTATTAACAATTTCAAAAAGCATCCTTTAAATGTTTTGTAGAAGAAAAGCTTGTTTCCCCAACATTTTACAATTCTGCAAATTCTGTATAAAGGAAACATAAAAAAATAAGCTATTCAAGTCATATTTTCAATTTAATTCAACTCAATTGATTACCCTAGAATCAGCAAACACTTGTCATGGTATCCATTGTCAGGAGATTGTTCCTGTATACGATAGTAACGACTTACGCTATTGTTAAATTGAACATTTACTTGTAATAAATATTTAAAAACAATACTACCAAAACCAAATTTAGCGAAAATGCTCCGACGTTAAAAAATCCTTTATTGTAAATGGCCATGAAATGAATATACTCTGCAAACTTATACATGTGCCAAATACTCATATAAGGCTATCTAATTGATAGAAACACGAATCTTAAACAATGGTATCAGATAAATTGATCGTTAACCCGATTAACTTTAACATGAAAATTAAAATTCATCAAGTTTTTACGTTCACATGACGGACGGACTTCAACTACTTAACTACCTAATTAAATCACAAATATGTATTTACATAAAACGAACCGTTTAAAAACAGACACTTGGAATTCTCCCGAGCAATTCATTTTGAAGTCACTAGACAATTCCTGATTTTTTTTAGAAATACTCCAAAGCGAAATATTAGTTTTACATTGGTCGTAGGGTTATGCCACGGTATATCCATCAGCAGCTTTGATGTAATATTGTTATATGCAGCGTTACACCTAGAGGCCATGCACTGACACCATTCATGGACCCACCTTTTTCACTTGAACCTGTACAGCTGGAGGGAGTAACTTTCACCAGGCTAGATTTATCTGGAATGCGCACGTTCTACGTGTGTATCCTACGTGCTCAACTAAAAGTGGCCTAGAATTTCATAACATTTGCACTAGTTTCCAACGTGAATATCAGATTTAACAGCATGTATCGTGGATTTTTTTTTTCTTCTTTCTTTTTCTGATTAGCTAAAGGCATGATCCTGTTATTGGCTTGTTCGAAAGAGTTGTCTCCTTTCGATATGCGAAGATGGCAAAAAAAGAGATGGAGAGTGAAAATAACCTCCCAAATCTCGCCATTGATTCTCATTGGCTAGTAAGATATTAAAGTTTAAAAAATCACATACAATGGAAAATGCATGGATAGGCGTATGCGAACAGGGAAAGTATAAAAAGACGAAAATCTTGCTTCTAGACAACATTTCAGTCATCAAGCTTTCCAAATATCGTCTTACATTTGCTCCAAGCTCCTAACTTCAAAATGGTTTTGCTTAAGGTAAGATATTTTTATGGTGCTTCAATTTGAAATTGTCTTATATTTTAGTTTGAATTCTAAAATTTCATTTTTCGTTTAAATTTAGATCGCTGTTTTAGCAATCGCTATTACGTACGTTATGGCTTATCCAGCACAGCAATATGGAGCCCCAGTTAGAGGGCCACAATATGCCATCCAAGAAGAACCTTATGAGGTATGAAACACACCTGTAGAGGTTTCAATATTAGGTGGTGTTTTTGTATATCTATTCCAAAAACTTAACCACATATTTAAACTAAACTAATGCCATTCATAAAATTTTAAATAATCTCTGTACAGATTATATTATTTATTTTTACAATCAGGATAACTTATGTTATAGTAATACGTGTTCTTTAATTTCATGATTTCGTCCAAACTTTTAGACTTGTCTTTTGGCTTATTTATTAAATTGAGCCATATGCAATTGTATTATTTAACTTCCTGCATGTTACAGGAGTCTTTAGTTATTTATCATTTTATGGTACTTTCCTGTTATTGCGTTATTGTTGCTTTCATTTTATGGAATTTAGGTAAAAATTCGAACTGCATGCAGTCTCTTATAAGAATCAAATATGAGAAATATTACGATGAATTTGTGTGAATTTTTTATTTATTAATGAACTCAAAATTAACAATAACATGGGTGTAAATAGCATTTCGCTGATTTTTGTATGTAATATTTAATATTATACTAGCTAATATCATCATGAAAATCTATTAGCAAGACTGAATATTTTTTTAAAAAAAATAATAAATTGAATTACTGTTATAATATGAAATGTTTAAATATTAATTTACTAAATTTACAAATAGCATATTTAACCATTCATACCTATACGCTTACACTTGCATATTTTTGTATTATAGGAAAGGAACTACAAAGTTTACTACAGCGTAAAAGATGACCCATCTTACAACTACCAAAGCAGAAATGAAGAGAAGAATGGCAACACTGTTACTGGACAATACACAGTAATGGAACCAACCGGAGAATTGAGGGTAGTCAACTACATTGCCGACGATTACGGATTCAGAGCAGATGTGCAAAATCAAGCAAATTTCGGACCTGCTTACGCTCCAAAGCCCGCAGCACCTGGAAGGGGATACTAATTTAAATCTATGCATATTTCATATAAGGTTGCCATTGTTTCTTTCAAATCCATGCACCTTACCTTACTTTCATATGGTTTTTTTTGCAAACTTTCCGACTCACCATTCTGAAACTTTCGCCACATCTAATTTCTCACGTCAAATTTCAACACCTGGATTCATCTTTATTCAATATAGATAACAAATTTGCTATCAAAGTTTGTTTAGGTGGGTGGCAATCATATTCATGTATTCATCAAGAGTCTTTCATTTCATTTCCAAATATCACAATGACAGCGTGCATGCTTATTATATTTATACCAAAATATTTCATTCATTGATTTTGTTACTTCACTGCATTATTTCCCTCTGTATATGAAACTAATTTATTAAGATACTTTTTTTTTAATAAATTGTATACTTTTGTATAGAAAACATGACGTTTACTCTACTTTTTTACCCACGCGCAATGGCCATTTAATTATACAATGCATTCGTAATTTCTTAATTTGCATATACGACAAAGATATAAAGGCAGGTAGGAAGCGGCTTGATCTAAATATGCTTAATATCTCATCTGGTGTATAGAATAACACGTCTTTGTTTCGTGCCTCGCAGACCTACTTTACTTTCACCAGTTCCCCACCTTATAGCCCGAAGTTGTTTAGATCTAAATCATAACTAAAACCGCCAAATTTATATAGACCTGTAATTAAACACTTTCATAAAGGAATTTTCAAGTCTACAGGGAGTTACCATTGGACATCTAAGAAGAAATGGTGAAAGTGCTACTTTAAAAAGTGCTAACAACTTCCTATTCATCTCATGCATATCTATATTCAAATAAGCGACACTTGATTTTCATGTTTTATACGGTTAGTGACTTCCAGTTTGAATAAAAAAGTGGTCTTGTATAAATTCAATCAAATTCAGGCCAGCATTGATTTTTAAATTAGATCGTAATTCTGAAATCTACAGCCAGGTTTGTAGACATTTATCGCATGATAAAGACCATAAAGTTTGAATGAATTTTTTATAATGCAGAACGTGCTGCACATAATGTTCACGTTACACTAATATGAACATTATATCACATTAGCCACTTGACCAAACCGCATTTAAAAACATCATTGATAACTACTATTTTTTTTATTAAATTTTATTAATAAATTTCGTTCATTATGACATGGATAACGTTGTAATTTGTATTTCAAGTTTTAAATGGGGTGGCCAAAATAAAGGAACTACTAAGATATTTACGGATATATGATTATGACAAAAACTTCAGCAGAACGTTCACTCAATGATTTAAATAATGAGTGTAGAATTTAAAAAAAATGAATAACGCTGTACTTCACAATGATTGTACTAATTCATCTTATGAAATGTTGAGGCTGCTGTGAAGACAACAGTTGGGCAAAACCATATCGATAAAGAAACGTGTATTACCATTATTTTGTCGCTTAAACAGGTAACCATATTTACTAATTGGGTAATAAAAAACGAATGGCTACCGAAAATATCACTCAGCATTACTGGGACATGTATTTTATAACCATAAAAAGCAACATTTATAAAGGTTTATTGAAAAAGAAATCATTTCCGATTTGAAATTCCCAGCTGTTATCGTTTGCTAGCTAAACTAACATGTTTTTCGTCAACATTAAAATGTTATTAAATCACTCCCTAAGGGCGACTATTGTCAATAATTGTACAGGAAATCTACTGAAATGAATATACTCCCTTTGGCAATGGATTACAGCATACTACTGATAATTACATCAGGCTAATTCTCAAGGAAACTTCATTAGGAATTGCTTATTACGATTATTGTAGGGAAAGACAATTAAACAAGATTTCTAATTAGTCTGACTTTTTGCTTTCAAATCTAGTAAACAAGACATTTATAGCTATAATTAATCAGCAAGGAGAAAAAGCTTGTTTTTACGTGCAAACGAATTGAACTCGTTTATTGAACGATATATTCGTATTTTCCGCTATGACCGGACAAGGCAAACGCATATCTTAAATTCCTTTTAAAGTACATTTAGAAGATTTTTTAAAATTTACTGTAAACTTCCTTATAAATTTTCACATATCTGATCAATATAAAATGTAAAATGTAAAATCAATACTGTATTTCATCAAAAACAGAAAAAAACCTATTTCACAATTTATCTCATAAATTTACTGTAGGACAACAATAAGAAAACACACTAAGTGTAAACAATGTATACATGAGAAAGGAAATTTCAGGTACCGCATTTCAGGTATAGTATTTTGGGGGAAATATACGGAAAATTTTCACCTGACGAAAAAAATGGATGTCTTCTGTTTTCTGTACCCCTCTTTTAGAGATGTTTCTATAGGGAGAAAAGTACGTCTTATAATTGATGAAATAAGGTAATAATCACCAATAACACAATGGGTCCATAATGCCCTTATCTATTTCTCAAAATAATTTAAAATAACATTTCTTCTTACAACTTGTCTAAACTTTCACCTAGTTTTTTATTTTTCTAAATTTCGATTTAAAATATCTACAAGCAATGAACATTTTTCTCCCAAGTCCCTGATTTTACATTTTGTATATCACAGAATTGTAGGCATTTACGCATTGTAAGTGGCCCATATAACAACTTAGTGAGATTTCCAGTTTAACTTGTAAGTTAACATTGCTAAGATAAGACAATGGAATGGCGGTAAATATCAAAATAGCGTGTGCTAATAGACTGATGAAAAAGCATTTCCTTTATTGGCCAAATTTATTTTCTAAACTAAAATTTTAGAGTTTCCAAAATGAACTCCCACGACCTTGCAAAGGTATACGAACGGTTTTTTTAAACCATCTAGGTGGCATAATCAAAATTATACTACATCTCGTCAATCAACTAGCTTTATATAAGGATGCTCCATGCTCTGTGAAATTTAATTAGCAATTTTAAACGTTTTGCTAAAACAGTTTAAACTAAAGAGAATATGACAAACGATTTTGAAAAACAAACTTAAATTAATGCAGGATAAACTTACTTTAGGAAAGTGATAATTTTTATTAAATGTACCAATGAAGATAGAAAGGTTCTAATAAACAATTATCAATGCTTTCACTAATTAAAATCTCGTTACTATGCCATCCATTAAACCATGTCTGAAAACCAACTGTAAACGTATTTTCATCAATAATTCATAAATTATACATTTCCGTAATAATGCAGTCTTCCAATTGGTGCGCTACATAAATCCGCACAAAGGAAATTAGAATTAAATGAAAATTTCATGCCTAAAAGATAGGTTCTCTAAAAACCTCTATGCGGAAACCATTGACCCTGCTTGAAATCCTTATATTTTCTTGCCAAATATATGTATGCAATACGCTCTACGTGTATACATTCCAGAACATTGACATTTTCAGATGGTGCTATAGCACTCGGATCAGCATGGTGTTCATTCTGACCCAATTTGTGATGCTAATGCCAAACTACAAGCACATATACAGTATATAAAGGGATGATCTCGAGCTAAGGATATGACATTCGGCGATCATCTTCTAGCAGATACAGCAGATTCGTCCAGAAGCTTCACAAAATACCTCAGAAATGAATTTCACCAAGGTAGATACCAAGTTTGCTATGCCAATATGGCTTTTGAGTGCTATATTTCAGCATACGTTTCAATCGGATACTTTTATCATCTTAGATGTCCAGTATCATCTTTTGTGTGGTTCTCATGGGAATGGCAGTGAGCGCATATCCTGCAGGACAATATGGACATCCACAAGTGGAACATTACGAGGCAAGTTAAACATATTTAGAAAAGCAGTTTTCTTCAACATAGTTACACATTTAATATTAAAATAATGTATAGTAAAAGAGAATGATACAAATAGCGTTTGAAACATTACGTTATAATAATTCTGCTTAATGCATTTGTGGTTGAGCCAATCGCTAAACAAATTCTAGCAATTTCTGCATTTTATACTTTTTGAAATTTGCTTACAATTTTTCAAATTGTGCAGCTCCTAAATACTTGACAAATAATTCCCCTGAACTTGTCCCATTTAATCCACAGCAGCATTAAAATTTTAGTGCCACTTAAAAGTTATATTTGCAAGTACTTATTAGGAATATTTCGACATGAACTTAATTAAACAAATTAATAATACTCCCGTTTTTTGCAATATCTGACCTAAAGGCAATTGTCGAATGAAAATCCTCAAATGTAAACTTTGACAATGCCAATATTAGAGTGATGTAATTATTATCTAAGTTTTAGTAATCACACTAGGAAATCAAATATTGGATTTTAAATATGTATAAAAAATAGGCATTGTTAGTGTAAAATTAAATTATTAAGTAGGCTTACACTCAGAAAATGCATCCCTTTTACGAGTACTTTTCAATTGTACCTTTTACTTACTCATTGCGTTATTTATTTGGTTACTCACAATACAGGACAGAGACTACAAATTTTCGTATTCAGTGAAAGATGACCCAACCTATAACCACCAAACTCGTGAAGAGAACAAGTACGGAAACACTGTCACTGGCCAATACACTGTCCTTGAGCCCACAGGCGACCTTCGTGTGGTCAACTATGTTGCTGACGATGCAGGATTCCGGGCCGAAGTCCAAAATCAAGCAGGATACCAAAAGACGGCTTACGCACAGTGAAACTGACCATCACTGTATGTTGGAGTGTAAATTCGCGATTACAATGTATATGTCTTGAAATTGTGTAAAATATGTAATATAACTTTCAATAAAATAATTTAGGCCTAAACCTATCTGTCTTCTAAATCATGACAACGTGGAAGGGTGACATTTTTTTTTTCGTTTTTCCAAAGTGGAATTTTAACCGCTACTTTACATAACCGCTCAATTTTAACCCGCCAATTTCATGTCTTGATTTTTATTTGAAAACACCCATTCTTTTTGCATTCCGCGAATGACAGGACCCTGTTAACAACTATCGTTCATACCACAAAAGCACGAGTTATTACAGGAAAATAAAAAAATTGGTCACACATTGACATAGTCCAATTTTTCATTATGAATAACTGCATTCATTTCAGTAATACATTTAAATTTATACGTGCCATCAATGGGTTATATCCTCGCATGAGATTCAGGAAATGCTTTGCCCGAGAAACGATTTAAATTCAAACTCTGCCCTAAATTTGAGAAAATGGGAGCACTCCATACTAACTAAACTGGCTCAACATGATATCAGACTTCATTACGACCACGAAAATAAAGCTTAGATTTTACAATAAAAAAGAGGAAAAAAACGATTCTTATATAAAATATAGCGCATGCCATAACGAGTTTGCCAAGGGGAAAATAGACATTTCATTAGATAAGTTATTGTAATTATTATGGTAAGAGTGAAAAAAAAAAGACTGCTGCACGACCCGAAGGAGAGGCATTTTTGTTTTCGGGGCAAAATGTAGTTCATCTGAAAAGTGAAGCAACGGTTAGGTGTGGCTACTGAATAGGGATTAACCTAGGTTGAAAAATGCCTTATAAAAGAGGACAACATGTTTTCATGTTTATACAAAGCTTGTTAAGTAGACAATAATGCACAGCAGTAGTAAATGTTAAGTTCGAACTTCAGGTCAGCAGACTGCTCTATATTTATGCCTCCTACCTCCTCAGCTCATCAGTCGGCCATCTTTAAAACTTGAGAATATATACATATATAATGTATAGCCTGTATACTATGTGCAGCGTATAAAATAAAAATATGCAGAGGAGGTTTAACATATTAAATATGATATCAACACTCGCATAAATAATGCTTATCGCAAAATCTGCTTTGAAAATATGGATTACATAACTCGTGTTTGTATATTTAAAGGTATTAGAACATTGTCGACTAACTCTATTGATTAGTCAACATTATATATGTATGTTACACATATTCATAGTCTCATAATCATATATATATATAGTCTTATACCCAATTTAATAGCATAGGTTTAAACGCAAAACGACACAATAGTTACAGTGCTTTTCGTCCTATTTTATAACAGTTGAATAAGTAATTAACCATAGTGCCACTTAGAAAAAATAGTGTTTCGAGTCTAATGACAAGGGGTTAATTAAAAAATCAAAGTCAGTTGATATAAGATCGTTTTAGGGCATTTTCGTTCATATTTTAAAGGTTTTCTTATCTTATAAGAAAATGAAAATTTAACGATTGATTAAGTTTAATTGCAAAGGACTAAACCAGAGTAAAGTCAGATTATGCGCGAATATTTTATAACGATGGTTGTTACGGCATTTTCGCTCAGTATTCAGTTTACATGAAAATTTTGTTAACGATTTACAATAAAATTATAATGTTGCATTACTTAAAAATTATAATACTGATAGCACACTGACATGCACATTCACTCGATAGGTTCCAAAAAAATAGTATTTAAAGGGTAGGGTCCAGCTGGGATTGCACGTTGGAAGACTGCTGCTATAGAGAATTGACCAATGGCCATCTCCAATGCCCCACCATCTATTCGTGTCCTATCGTCACTCAAAGCAATACGATTGCCTTTGTTCAGGTCTATGAAATAAGAATTTAAAAAAAACGCAAGACACTAGGTTGAATATAATGAACTTTTAACTTCATGAGGAATTAAGCTCAAGATTAAACTGAACAAGTTTAAACCGAACAACAATATGTTGTTCAGTTTCATTTTTTTAGTTTTGGTTCTCTGAGTCAGATTCATAAAATCACTATAACGAACATATGGTTAAAATTCAAAAGAAAGCAAGGGAAATAGGTCATTGGTAGTATTTTCTCCGAACTTATTTTTATGTGTACTAAATAAGACTGCACAAGCTTTTATCTATCTTCCATTAATCTAAATTTTCCCACGGACCCTATTATTTTTTAGTGAATTTTCATAACGCTATATTTTCAGGAAGGCATATATGGACTTATACAAAATATGAATACTGATTGCATTATGAAAGAAAAATGAAGTTCAATTGTTGTATATTTGGTAAACGTCATATTTGGTAAATTAATTAATGTCGCACGCTGTACGGTTCCAATGGGCGCTTGTGCTATTAGTGATTGCCTGCTTTCAGGGGTTCAAATTGAAACTGATGTTCATATGCTGACAGCAGGGTACTGAATTGTCGTTTGAAATCCAGATTGATTTCCAATTGCAAAATTCAAGACTATACTTTAAAAGTAACAATAATTGATTATGAGAAATGAGTTTACTTTGAAACTATATCTTTATTAACCAATTGATATGTTGGTACAACAAATTCATAAAAAAATGTGAACACATTTTAGTGCTTAAACTATTAGAAATGTAAATCAACAACATTTTGATTATTCTCTGTTTTTCCTATTTTGTTATTAGATTTCATGGTGGAATGATGTTCCTATTAATTGGAATTATCTTAAACGCAGCGTTCCGGATATTCAACTATTTCTTGATAATCCTGGCTCTTATACAGCAACTCGGTCAATTCCCTTACTTTGACATTCTTAGTTAGAGCTGCGGTAGTTGGATCTCTGATGTTCAAACAGTGAAATCCGATTCTGCTCTTCACCATTCTGGTTGCTTTACATTTGTCGAGACATTCTGGGATGGCAACAGTGGAAAAACACACGTTATTAGCAGGTGCCTTAGAGGGGTCAATGGGAACATCATTGACCATCTTATTACGCCGGATGGTGCACGAATCAGGGTCTAAATATATGTACCCAAAAATACAAAATTAGGTTTGAATCAAAAAACTTTGGGTAACACAAGAATGCCAGGGTACTGTTGTCTGAATGAACATGTTAGTAGTTTCATTTATCACGTATGCTGACTGACCAATGCAATTTTGAATGATTTAATGATATCCAAAATCATTGCTTTGTCAGCTCAATAAATTAATACATGACAAAAGTTTTTTTTTTGTTCAGTACCTCAACAATGTGTCTTTCTAGCAACATTCCCACATAGTTTTAGATTACAAACCTATTGTGCCTCTGGGCCATACAAAACGTCAATCAAATTTATAAATAAATTGTTTTCTTACATTTATGAGAATAAGGGTAGTAGCAGCCTTCCTCATGGTCCATTTTTGGAACAGCGCAGGTTCCATCAGGGACAATGTAGCTGTGAACGAAAGACTCTTCTTCGGTGTAAACGCATTTTGAGGGTGCTACGAAGTCGTATTTGGGTTCTCCGTTGAAGTCACCGCAAAGACCACACATGTAACCACGATAGAAGTTTGAAGGCTGAGGGGATATAAGATAATCATCAATAAAGACTATTTTGTAAACGAAGTCTGCAGTGATGGAGTGTATGGAGGAACCTTACCTTGGTAGTAAGGAATTTTCCATCAAAAACAAACTGGAGTCTCTTGGATGGGACAACAATCTTGTAATCTCCTCCAAGGTTGAAGATCTTGAAAAGTGGTCGATCCTTGCGTTCTGGATCAGGCATGATGAACAGGCTTCCTGGAGTAAGGGGTTCCTTGACATCATCCACACGCAATACAAGTGGGGCGGTTTCGGGTGTGGCACCGATGGGCAAGATTTCAATCTTGTGACCGACTACGAACAGCTTCATTGCCTGGTAAATTTAAAAAATATAATGTAAAGTACAAGTAAAACAAAAATAATAACTTGGTGTGTGTGAAAGGAGTAATATTTGGAATATTACCTTGTTAAATGTCTCGTGCTTGACTTTCTTTGCCAAAAGAGTGAAAGATTCCTTCTTTGAGCAATCCTTGGCCACAACGTGATAGCAAGAGGTCAATGGTTCTTTGTAATGTACATGATCAAAAGTGTAGACATGATCTCCTTCAAGACGGCAAAGAGCTAAAGGAAAACCAATTTTGGGTTATATCATGCTATTCCGATTGACAAGTTGTACAACTCCTCGGAAGATTAAAGAAAACTGCTTACGGTGTGCTCCATATAAGAAAATTTTCTTCAACCACTGGTCTCTGGGTGCAATGCGTAGATTGGCGTGTTGGAAGAAGGGCAAGATTCTGGGATAATATAAATCAGTATAGATAACTTTTTCATTGGGCTTCACCAATTTAATGTCCAATCGAGCTGGTTTATCAGATGAGAAGTTTGCATAGATCTTAATGTGTCCTTCTGGAACAGTGGTGGGCTTCTTGATTACATCCATATTCATGAAATTCATATACTTGAACCAATAAGTGACGTGGGTCAAATATTTGAAGAAGTATTCTGGAAGCTAAATAATCAACGTTCTTATTAGGCTTACATGTTTGAAATATGGGCATAATGGTCCTTTGTCGCACTTTAATTGCACTTACATTGTGATATTCCACATCGAAGGTGTACTTCTTCAATGTGTAGAAATTGTAAAAGTATTTCCAGCATGCGGGGCTCATGGTGTATCCGTCCTTCTTATCTTCCAAACATCTCTTGTAGTATGGGCAATATTTCGTTGGATTAGTATCGTAATACTTCTGTTCATCAGTTTTCTCGACAACGGAAGTAATTGTGATTTTCTTATCGGTTTCGCAATCTTTTCCAAAGTTAAGAGTGAACATGCCTTCAGCCTTAAGGTCTGTGGTTTTATCGATTGTGTAGTATTTGGTCGTTGGGGGGAATTTAATATTGGCTTTGTAGCAAAGCTAAAATAACAAAAAAAAAATATTAACATGATCAATTCCTGCCAGGTCAATATTAGCACAATTTTTTTAGATCTATTATTAAGATGTGCTAGTTACCTTGAAGGGATTTGGGTCATAGTCGGGAACAGGAGTTCTATAATACTTCAATGCAAATTCCCTTGGCATATTTGCTAAGGTGGGATAAGAAACGTTAAAGTCAACGTGGTATTTCCTAAGAGTAGTTCCATGGGCAACGAGATCAACGTGGGTCCAATAAACACTTCGGTATGCGGGGTCCACTGAAAACAGAAACCAAAAATTAATTTCGCTGTTGGTCAAAACAACAAGAAATAATATAGAATAAAAGACAAAGTCTGCTTACACTTGACAATGGTTTTACCCTTGGTGCCATCATATTCATAAACTCCCTCGGAAGTCTTGTAAAACTTGGTGAAATCAACGGTCAACTCGTACTACGATTAATTCAATTGCAAATAATGAATAATAAGCATATGAAAAATTACTAAAACCCTACAATTATTGTAAATTTCTTACGTGATCAGTTGGATTTTGAGTGCTGGGTTCAAAGAATACTTTGAATTCATAGGGCTTCAAGGTTGGATAGTAGATAAAGTAATCTCTCATGGAATAATATCCAGTGAGCATGCGTTGGAAAAAGTTATAATGATATTTAGAGTAATCGAAAGTTGCGGTCTTTTTGGTAAAGAAGCTGCTAAAGAATTTGTAGTATGAGCCAAAGTTGTCCCAATCATATTCCTGCTTGCGTTGTACGTGAAGTCCAGCACCGAAATGTGTGTGGCCGAATTTGAAATCGTACTGAAATTAACAAAATAGTTTTTAATGAAGCATACTCATTAAGCCATAATGCTATTTTGAAATTGTGTTAAATTCTATACATTGAAAGTCAATTGTGAAATTGACACATATGGTAATAATATGTTTGTAAATAGGACATGGTTTTTTGATAAGCTATAATTAATACTGCAAATCTGGATAGGAATCTATTTTGTGCCTATTTGTAACGATGGTAAAATTTAAAGAACATCATCTTACCTCATGAGGATGCTCGTTGTACACTACAGGCACCAAATTGGGGGTCTTCGCCACTGGAATGTAATCGTTGATTACATCACCGTAGGTGAATGGATGGGATTCGGTGTGAATCATTTCATAGGGTTGTTTCGATGGGGTGTATTCGAAATGGAATTTCTTTTCCTTCAAGTCATATGAGGTGTCAATTTTCAGGGGGAATTTCACTTCCATGTCGTGGGTCAATCCGTAGCCATAGCTGTTCAAAAGAGGTGTCCTGACTCCAACCTTTGCAATGGTCCTCACATGAAGGCTTTAAATTATAATAATAATATTAGATGTTGCTAATTAAGACCCGTTTAATCGTTGATTACTTCAATTTAATGTAAATACTTACATTGTTTCAAGGTTTGTTGTCAACTGGAGTTTAGTTGGCTTCTTGTATCCATAATCTTCAGGGAAAAATGATGGTTCTACCTTAAATTTCAGATCTCCAGTAACGGAAATGTATGCTGGTACTTGCAAGCTCAAACTCAATGGGAACCCAATGTCTGTGGGATATTCATAGTAGACTGAAGCGATCAAATTTGTCTTCTGGAAGTTAACTTTGTAGCCTTCGCTCAACATTTTTGGCCATTCCTTGGGGATGGTGAAGTAGTCTATACGATCAAATCAATATTTCCCTTTAGTTTCTGGATGATGCCATTCACTAATCAAAATTGTGTATGATATTTACCGTCTTTAAGACTCGGGATCATAGTTTCATCAAAGTAGAAAAATTTGATTTCTTGGTTAAAGGCACTAAGAGACAAGTGACCTTCCATATCGTGATGGCGACGGGGAGTTACTTTCAACTAGATTTCAATCAGAGTATAACATCGCACCGATTAATTTATGGGCTATCGTTATGTAGGAATCGAGTGGTGAAAAACAATTCAACGTACCTCATTCTTAATTTCATCTAATTCCTTTTTGACGGTGTCTACACTTCTTGCCTTGCGTCGGAAAATATTGAAAAGAGTTTTGCTCTCATCTGTTGGGTCAAGGGTTTTTGCGATCTTTGCGAAGATGTTGTTGAATCCCTTGGTCTCAATTCCAAACTATTAAATTGTAAAGGATAGTAATAATATTTAATAAAATTAATGTTATTCAAGAGTAAGAAATTATATATTATTTTAAAAAAAACTCACTGCAAAGTAATCGAAATTGCGTCCAAAAACGTTGGCAGACTGCTCAATGTAGAAAGACTCTGGAATTACAGATTCGTTGGATCCACCCCAAGCCATTAAAGTCTCACCGCCAAAAGCGTACTTGTCTGAGAAAAACAAAAACATATTCCACTTAGTACTAGAATTTGAAGTCCTAAAATAGCCTTTTGAAAATTATTTGCATACAAATATAACCTACCATTGAAGTAATTCAACAGCACCTTTCGGGATTTATGGAATCCGAATTTCATGCGTGGAATAGTGTCCAATACCAAACGCACATTCTTGGCACTGAAAATTTAGATAAATCGGTAAATGTTAATTATCATTTAACAAGAAGAACAAATATGCAAATGCCTAAAGTAGTGACTTGTACAATCCTTGCTTACATCTTGAAATGGCATGGGTTTGTGCTGTTGGCCATGGCAACATATGTACTGTACACATAACTGGCCAATTGCTGGCATGGTTCCTTGTCCAATTTCTCGCCAACATATTGCCAGAATGAATATGAAGGGTTGGTGTACATGATAATTTCAAATGCCGATGCCCTAACATCAAAGCTTTCAGAATGGTTGAAGAAAAGAGGAGAAACCAACGAGATAATCTGAAATACACGTATTACATTAGTTAAGTGCACACAAACAGCTTGGCTTAATGGTGATTAGAATGTTGAGTTGTTGTTTACCTCTTCCCTGAGCTCATGCACACAACTAGCTAAGCTCCACAGTGCTTGGACTCGGACGGCTTCAGAACAATGGGTATCACCAGTTACATGATGTTTCAAAAACTTGTAACTTTCTTTCAAGTGCATGTTGCCCATGACTTTAATGAAGAGCAATTCCTCCCAAGTTGTTTTGGCTTCATCAATCAGGTGATTCACCTTCTCCAGGTAGGTAATACAGGTGGAATGACGCAGGAATGGAACGGTGTCATCTTCTTTGGATGGTTCACAGCCACGCTTAACGAGGGTACCGAAAGACAGCCACATTGTCTTGTATAATTCAGGTTTCGTGGTTTTGTCAATAGTCATCGTGAATTTCTGAAAAAAGTACCAAAGAAGTAAAATTGAAATTAAATAAATTTATTAAATTCAGAACTGAATTTCACTAATATGCGAGTTCCTCATGCTATAAATTGGCATTTAGTGACTTAAGAACAATTAGGTCTTTAACAGAATTAATAATGCGAATTAATATTGTTGATGAATTACTTACGAAGAATTCTTCAACCAATTTCTCATTTGGAGATTTGACGTAGAATGGCACTTGCATGAAATAGTTAGCAGCGACTTTAGCTGGAAGTAGGTCCTTCTCCAGAACGTACAGAATGTATTTTACAGATGGATTTGTACCACAGACTGCCAAGGCATCATAGAAAGCCATTCTAAAATACAAAAATAATAATTTGTAAACCCAGTTTTACAAAAAAAATCACCCCATAATTTTATAGAAACCTTAACCTACTTCATTCTCTGCTGTTCAGGAGTAGCAGTTGCATAGTCGAAACTGAGGTAAGTTTTGTACACATCCATGATGTCGTCAAAGGTCAGAGTTGACATTACTTTCACCAATCCCAAGAAAAATTCGGGCAGGTTTTCTTTCTCAAACGTATCAGTCAAAGCGTGATCATGTGCCAAACGTACCAAAAATTTCTCGATCTGAAAATTACAACAATAGCATTTTCATATTTCTGTATGTTTTTCTTGAAAATGGCATGACTGTATAACAGAAAGCAATAATTGGTGAAAAATCGCACCTGTTGTTTGGGATTTTTGAAGGCATAAGACAATGGGTGGTTGTATGAATTGGGTTTTGTCAAATCAATATCAACTGGGGTTTCGGTGGTTGTGTTGTAGATCAAAGATTTGTGAGTGACAAAGTCTGCAGGGAAAACAATTGGAGTTTCGATGTGCTTGGTCTCAACAAGGAAAAGAGTTTGGCTAAACAAGGAGAAAAACCAATATTATAAAACATTGCTCTCGAGTAGAAATTTGTAAACTACCGAAAAAAATCACAAATTTCATACTTACTTCACTCCAGAAATAATTGTTTGACCCTTGGTGGTGAAGGGAGTAAAGATGTATTTTCCATTGTTATAAATCCTCTCAATGGTATACATGTTTCGATCTCCACGAATTTGGTAATCCGTGAAACTCACAGACTTGAGAGGATTCTATCCAGAAACGAAACATCGAAATTAATCGAAGAATACTCAAACATTTTTCAAAATGTTGGATATTAAATAAAACAATTCCAACTTACAAAACTGGCACCTTCACACTGCGAGCATTTGTATCCCAAATGGGTGCTGTAGTGGCTGACTGGTCGATGAATGCATTTTTTATAAAGACGAGTTTTGGTGACATTCAATACATGAGCCGTTGGGTATTTAAAGTATGGATTATGGCCGATTTGGTAAACAGTTTCGCATTCACCACCAATGCCACCCTAAACAGATTAAAAAAAAACCATGTTTAAAATGTTGCTATCTTGACTAAAATGAGAAGTTAATAAAAGTAATAAATTGATGCCTTACTTCTTTAACTCTATACATATCATCGGACTCATCTGGCTTAAAGACGGTTTCTTTGGTCAGTCTATTTTCGTTATCTCGATCGAAAATCAATTGGAAATGTGTAATGATGGCCTTTTTCACATTGATTGACCACATTGGATCATCGACGAGAAAATCTAGGGTCTTCACCATGCCCTTGGTCATCATAACCCGGACTGGCTTAATAAGAGCATCCTTGACAAACTCGTAAGGACCTCCTATTGGCGCATAGGTCAATTTGAACTCTTCATCAATGTCTTCTTCACGTTTTCCATTGAAATTCGTGAATTGAATATTGACAAACTATAGAAACAAATAATCAAGATTTTTATTATTAACTCTTCTACTTTTTCATTTTTCCAACAATTAATAAATCAACTACCAGTCAAAGTATTTTTAAGTAAAATTAGCAATGATAATTTGAATTAGGAGATCTAAGCAACATATATCGTGCTTTTGGATATTTTTAATTGTATCGTTCACACTCATCATATTATAAAAAAATCAGGTAACAAATTTTACTAAATCATGCTTGCCTTGAAGAAGAGGTAGTTATCCTTATTTTGAATAATAACATCTCCTTTAATTCCAATGCCTGAAAATTGCATTATGCCCTTCTCGGGAATGCCAGTCGCTGCCCTTGATTTGTATTCATATTTGTATTGCTCACCGATTTTAAAGCCAGGTGCAACATCTATAATTTATTAGTTAAGTTAAAATAAGTGATTTTTAAAAATGATTTTTTAAATAAAAAACATAATTGCAAGTTTGAAAAACAAGAATATCGAACTATTCTTACCTAGACAACTGATATGGCACACTAAAAAACAGATAAAACAGGCAAATTACTACACAACTCATTCATGTCGCAATATAGGTTATATTAAAATAACTATCTTTTATATTTAGCCTCTATTTTGAGCTTTTAGAACACAGTTTTAGCAACAAGAAAATTTATAAATTAATTAAAATTAAAATAATTTTAAAAGTTATGTTATTTGCATTAATAAAATACCATAGCTGGTTCTCATCTAAAGGATGCATTTTTAAATGTTTGCAATAATCCTTTAATTTTCTTTACTTTCTTTACTAATTTAGTGGACTGCATCAAATAAAATACAAACTGAATTGCAAATTAAAAAATAAATTGAGAAAAAACTAGTTGATATTTGGAGAAAAATAAGTAGTTTTAAATGAAATAAGTTAAAGTCAACTTACCCGCCAGCAATGCTGCAAGGAGGGCTAGTGAAAACTTCATCTTCACTGCAAATGGTATTAAACCCGAATACAATTTCTGCAGAGTTTTCAGAGCCTTTTATTTGAAAATTTCAGCATGAGCCGAGTGCACGTCACGTCACGCAAGGTCCATTAGTTTAGCACGCCACCAATCAGGTGACGCTATTTTTCTGTTCAAAAATACAAATTTACTGTTGTTAATGTCTTGGAGACGAAACTGTAGTGTCTGGCCTTCAAACAGATATGCTTCCATGCGGTGGCCTTCAATATGTGAAATTAGATCTTTTTATAAAATGTTCCCATGAACTTCTGCAATGCCATAACGTGTTGCATGGATGTATAATAACGTCTGGTAATAGTCTCAAATTAACCAGGACAAAAATCAGCATTTTCTAAGACACATTTGCGTTTACAAAATTAAAATGAAACTATTTCCATGAATATAAATTTAGAATATATTTCGTTGTAATTCTTTTAAAAAAAAGCTTATTCAACATATAGATCAACTATGTAATTGGAAACTTCGTAAAAAAATGTTGGTGCTAAATTCAGTTGCTATATTTGCATGTGTTTTACTGTGAAAACGACTCTTAATTCCACCATTATTCAAATATTTTCACGTTCTTTTCAGGTAGGATACGTTGTTCTTAATTTCTATGTCATCCTTAAATCCAATATTTTATTTACATGTTTACTGAATTTTTTCAAGGTATTGTCTTAAATATATTGTTAGAGATATTATACAGAAAAACCATGGATATATTGCAAGTTCGATTTCTGAAGTTCCACATAGTATCACAATAAAGAGTTGCACGAATTTTGTGGTTTCAGAGTGCACATACAAGGTATTTGTACAATATACTGCAGTAGTATTAAGGGGCTATTTCTATAAAATGTGCATACCTTAATTAAAATATTACTTTATTGTTAACAGACAACCAGGAAATTTTTACATTATTCTTTATAATTCTACTCTATTTAAATATTATAAAATTACATTGTAAAGACAATACGCTTTTCTCCATATCACTTATTAACGTGTAAGTACCTTTCTGATACAATCTAACAGATGCCACAAAAGCTAATGCAATCTTACCTACACAAGAATTACAGTTTATTTGGTAAAAATAAATAATAATATGTAAATCAGCAATGTGCTTTTAATCAATCTCCTCATGTTTGTGTACATTTTTCAAACAAAGAATAATCACACAGTCTAGCATAAGCCTCTTTCCATTTCTAAAAATAATAAAAAATAAGCATTAAATTAAATTTTAAAAAATATTTAAAATTTAAATGCATTTGTTGAGTACCAGAAAGAGTTTGCTAAAAAAAGTCTATAATTCGACTCCAAAAGAAAAAAACCTATTGAGTAAACCCGATATATCAAGCAATATAATGTTGTTTTTAATGTCAGGGGTACTTTGAACAGTACTGGGGGCACCTAAATATAATTTCATTTAAACATTGACATTTTTATTTTTCAATTGAGTGATTAATGAATGTTTAGAGAACTAAATTTAAAATACAAGCATAGCTGGTTTGCAACATCTTAAATTGGTAATATGATGTTTCTCTGACCATGCTGTTTTCATTAGATAATTAGGAGATATTAAAAACAGCTATGAACGAACTACAGGTTCTTTAGTCTTCTGCATCTGTTACATCACAACGTGCAACCAGTTACTTACTTTAAATATAATTGATATGGCACGAACATGTTGAGGGATAAAAAATAATTTAAACACGTAATGCTACAGATACAAATTCCTTTAATAATTTAGCGTTTGACAACTTTTTGATTTCAAGACAGCCTCAATCATTCATAGAGTTGGCCAGTACAAATTTTGAACAGTTTCTCTGAAATTATATCACATTTTTCGTTAAGATCATCATAAAATTGCTGGTGGTGATAATATGTTAATCACTACATTAAAAACGCCGCTATATTGAAAACATATGGTTATCCAACACCATTATTAATAAATGTTAATTATAAGTTATTAATAGTGGAATGAAACTTTTATTCATATTTTCATAACAATTATAAATATTTATTTAATTCCTACAACTAATAATTAGCAGTGCTTTAATTATTTGGAGTCATATCAATTGCAAAGAAAGTATTCGAACTTAATGCCTATTCACCACTTAATAAGAATTTCTTAAATCCAGCTGCCTCCCAAGATTAGTTTTAAAATTTTGATACAAATAAACTATTTTGACCTTATTTGAGGATGTTGTTATTAATGTTTACAATGTTTTTACTCAGGATGTTTATAAAGATGTTTAACTATTGTTTTTATACGTCCAGCTGTATCCTAAGATTATTTTGATAATTTTGATACAAAATAAATTATTTTGAACTTATTTTGAGGAACATAGTGTGATTAATGATTTGTTTTTGTGTTTTTGGTCTTGATAATAAATTGTGACAAAACGGGAAAAAAATCGTACTTTTTTTAAACTAAAATTTAGATATTGGTTCTGAACGCTAGTACTTAATCATTAAAAAATGGCTTCTATATACAGCAGACTTAAATGACCCTGGCCTTCCAAACTCTAAAGGCGGAAAAGCTAGTGCATTGCACTGAATAGAGTGCATTATTGCATAAACCATGTCGCCCATTATAGACATTATTAAATCATCAATTTCTTCTATAACGGGCTTATAATCTTTAAAATAAACTTTTTTTATATGATAAATCTACACAAAAAACTAAAAAAATACTCCCTCTCCGCATGTTTATTAAACAATTTCAAAAATGGCTCTGCTGGCAATAAGGCCTGCACAACTTGAGAGGTCGATATTTATCCTTCAGAAAGGGCATAAGCACATTATACAATTGAGAAGGTCAAGGGAAATCTGCAAACGAATATGCGAATTATAGAGCGCCAGTTGCACTATGGGCTTAGATTAAACTAGATCAAATTTTAATATCGCCTACTCAGTATCCATCCCACAAACTATATACGATGTTAGAAGGATAGACAAAACAATATGACTCTAGGTAATTTAGGGATACAGTGCAATGTTGCAGTACTTTAAAATCCTTTGAAAACATTATATATAGGGTATATGGATCAGATTTATTCAGGTTTGAGTAGAGACAAATTACCTAGAAAAGCTTAGGCCCTTCTCAGGTGATATTACCATAAATTATCTAGGCATTATTATTGGTTTAATTAGATATTTCATGTAACCTACTAATTGTGCACATGGTTTGATTAAAAGTAAAAGACAAATCAAGACATCTATTAAAAGAAAGATTTAAATTTTTTAACATTCAATAGCGATAATCTACAATAAAACTGGATGCCTCCAGAGTATTTTTAAGGGCAATGACCAGATTTATTTTTAAAATGTATCCAATTTTGTTTCAACTACAATATTGAAATTTGATAATTCGTAAGATGGCGATTCTGCTTGATGTAGTTGCATCATCTAAAGATCAATAATGGAATTCCGCTTTGTAGTTGACCTAGATATGTCGTTTGTGTGGAAAGTTTTTGGTGGAAAATTATCCGTCGAACGAACACTTGATATGTACTAGAATGTTCTAAAGGATTAATCGTTTGGTAATGTGCATGGTCTATACCAGTATACAGTATGTATGAAAATAGTTTATACAAATTTTAAATCATTCGCAATGAAGGTACATAACCGAAGTTATAAACTAGAAATTTCATCTGCTTAACGGATGGAAAATATTACGCGACAAAGTAAAAAATGTTAATTTGATTCCAAATATAAGCTATGTTTTGTATTTCAAAATTATGCAACAAAAAAAGATATAAATTACAATTTCAATAAACAAAATTCTATTTTTGGAACATAAGTTATATTAACAGTTATCCATGCCATAATTAAATAACAGATTGAGCTTTAACTTCGAAAAAATTGACAACATTTCTTAAGTTTATTTCTCGACCCTCAACACTTGTCTTTGTACTGGAAATTTCCTTCTTTTATGTTTAACAAGCATTTGCAGTACTTGCTGACATGTGGTGATTGATATATAAGCACTAATAGTGCTAAGGGATAGTTTAAGAGCATTGACCAGCTTGTTTTACATAGAACTAACTTTTGTTCCAAGGACAAAATAACGAAATTTGATTATTCTAAAAAAGCAAGTGCGGTCC
Source organism: Ophyiulus pilosus (assembly GCA_033995625.1). NCBI lineage: Eukaryota > Metazoa > Arthropoda > Diplopoda > Julida > Julidae > Ophyiulus > Ophyiulus pilosus. The sequence goes on along the minus strand of JAUJYV010000022.1, from coordinate 155,011 downwards.
CGGGGTCCACAAATTCAATTTAAAGAAATAAGATATTAGACATGATCAATATAATATATCGCAGCGTTTTACATGTAAATATTTAATGGGCGAAAAAAAAATCAAAATTTTAATAAATAGAAACATCCATATTCAAGATTATATCCCTAGAGTTATCTATACAGAATGTAAAAGTTTCCCAAAACACTAATAATTACATATGTACCAACAACAGTATTTTTATGTTGAACATATAACTATATATGTGAGGAATAGGAAAGTTTAGCAGCCAGACTGTGCTGCCCCTATAATAAGGCAACCAATACGTACTTAAGTGTGCAGTTATGCGGCCAAAGTCAGGAGTAAAAGTCAACTACTGGCCGTGATAAGACTTAAAAGACTTATAAGTTATAGGTCTTATAATTTATAAGTTTCCTTAAAATCCTTGTCATGAAGGCTGTAATAACAGGCCATTTTGATCCTCTCGTTTATCCACTTGTGGTAATAACTATGGATAAGGCCTTAATCAATCATGGAATTCTTTTCCGTTTACAAGGAATATATTTATAATCGGCACACAAAATCAGGGATGAATTAAAGTACATTTTCGGCTATTCCTAAAACAATCGCGACAAATATAGCCTAACTATAGCCTGATCAACACTATCTACAAATTCTACAAATATTATCTACGAATATCGTCAAAAATCTACTAATATTATCTACAAATATTATCTACGAATATCATCAAAAATCTACTAATATTATCTACAAATATTGTCAAAAATCTACACTTTACTTTTCAAACTAAGAATTTGAGATGGTTATTTAATAGTTCTCTCCAAAATCACTTATTTATTCAAAAAACATTCGGCCATTCTTATTTTAACATTTCCTGCAATTTGAGCAATTTTCTGAATTGAAGACATCTCTGATATCCTGAATCCATATAACTAATGTCAATTTCTTGCGTTTTTATTTTATATACAGTCTACTGTATTAACTACAATGCAGTAAAAATATTTAAAATGGCCACAGCTTTAATATTTACGAATTCGCACAGTACCAATGAATTATTTCAATGGTTCTAAATTCAAGAAACTGGAGAACGTACGGAAAAAGTTTTTTTAAATTATTCTTCCTGACATTTTTTTTTCATAACCCATGTTTTCTTATAAGGAATACATCGCGAACACTTCGCTAATGTAAAAAATAAATTATCCGAATACAGCAGCAGAAATCATCCTAAATACTTTAAATTAGCATGTTAGAGACACGTTATACATTTGATTATATTATGATTAGATGGTTTTACTCAGTGAACCAATGTGCATTAATGGGCCTATATGGTAGACCATATGTCTGGAGCTGGCTCAAGCCCTCCCTCAACATACTGGACATCTGTCTGCCATTCCACTCCAGTACTTTGTCCAAGTTCTGTTTTCCACTGTCAATTCTCCTACTAGGAAGGATTTAATTAACAGTTTTGCCACCAGCTGGCAGTCCAAGACGGCAAGAAAATTGGCGGGAAACATCGCCCTTGATGGACAATTTAATAGGCTACTCTCCAAACTTTAAAATTACTGCATGCCAAAATAAGAATCAGACCAGTGCAATTGACATAAAATATGCATTATAACTCGAAAATGAACAACTCCGCCTTTGATCGCACGCACTTATTTTCAGATAATTTTTTTATTAAAAAACCCCCCCGAAATATTTCGTTAACCCACACAATACATGCACATTATGCAATGAATAATAATGTGTTTAGCTAAAAATCCTGTGCAACATCAAATTTAAATCTTTATGTAATTTGTGAAAAAATCTTAACAGATTTTACATCATCACGTCGAAATAAAATTCAATTAACAAAATTCAAAGTTAAGAGAATTTCCAAAAAATTTAAATAATTGCCCATTATACGAACGTTTCTGAACATCAAAAACAGGTAAAATATACATATAACACGTTTAAATATCTAAACTACATCTGAAAAACATTCATTTAAGCAACCTCACTAATATTTCATTTCAACAGCCCAATTCCTAAACGGTATACTACCTAGGAAGAAAGGCCCTTTTCCCTGAACATTTTAAAATTATTCTTAAACTTATTTTAGTTTGCTTGGGGCATTCTGGTAAGGTTTAATGTCACTACCCAATTCTATAATGAGAGAACTTGACACTTATTTAATAGTTTTAATTATCTGCATGTTGAATACTCCTTCAATTTTAGACAAATGTTAGTTCAATGTCATAATGCATAATCTGTTTATCTAGACATGTTATAAAAACTGCGCTGCTACAAATTAATTTGGTGAAAAATAAAAGATGTTGTGAAATTCTAAATGGTCAAACTGCATTTGGTTGCAAATTTTGTAAGGGAAAAATAGATTAACCAATTGAGCTAGAGTAAATAATCTTATCCAGTGACTTTTAACACTGAGATACGTTGTGCATTGAATTACAGTCCTTACAAAAATAGAAACAAAAATGGAAGCATATAACCTACATGTACATGTTTCTTATCTCATGTTAAAACTTAAAATATAAACATTAGTACATCATATACCAACAGGAAAAAATCTATTTGGTCAAATCCCAACGATCTTACTTATAATTCTGATATAAAAATCATAATAACGCCTCATAGTTCGATTCCACGTCATTTTTTAACTTAATTGTATAAAATATTCACTTCATGCAACAAAATTATGCCTTCAGAAATTTTTAAAATATAGGTTTTTTCATTTTACGGGCTTCATACCACCACGTATGAGTAATTATTGCCTTTACAGCTTTTATAAATCCTAGTTTAGATAGTTCTGAGAGATATTAATAGGTGGCACTGGGAGCAAAAAACTAAACATGATAGCATGAAATAGCACATTATACAGTACATGTACTAGATGACCACACACAGCCATCATTCAAAAGCCATTCCTGTTGTTGGCCCATGGAGTCCAAGGACAATTCAAAGTTATATTAGTGTAGTTCACAATATATTTAGTAAACCAATGTTAGTCTGATCAAAAGAAGATGGCAGCACAGACAAAAGCACTTTATGCTACTTTCACCTCGCCATCTATGTTGGGTAGAAATCACAATAAACCATAAACAACTAAATGCTGAAACGTACCCAAATTAACACAAATTTTAATAAAACGTTAAGTAAATTTTCCACTGCGAATAAAGTTGTTACAGTTGTACACTGTATCAGTGTCAACAGAATATTAAGTCATGTCATGTTGTGGATATTATTGGACAGAATTACGATAGATAGTTGCTTGATTACATAACAGCTACAAAACATTTATGGTATCAAGCACATTTTGGGAATACTTATCAACGTTATTACCAATGTTCTTAAAACATGGAACAAACATCCTAACAAGTTATGGCTGGTTTTGAAATTATGCAAAACTTTTTCCAAGAATTGTTTGATGGTGTACACCATTATATAGACGAAATATGATTACAATTACGAAAAACGGACATTGCACATCGTTATCGAAGTCAGTACACTTTAATTACTCTTTAATGATTTCTTTGAATTCTCTTTGCAAACAGAAACTCGATATACATATCAAAAACCTTCAGCTAGACCGTAGAATTAATGCAACAATAATTATATTTATATAGAAGCACTCGCATTGATATTAAAAGTTGAAACCTGCAGATCTTATGTTAAAACGTTGAGACACTCTCGAGTGTTAAGCATGCTCACTGTTAATCATGTTTTTACATGTGCTAAAAATGTCCATCACCTTAAATTGTACAGATATGGAATTTAAACATTTACGTAAAATGAAATGTATACATAAAATAAAAAAATATAAATACATCTTTAAATACAATTTTGAACAGACTTGAAATTTAGTTTGTTTGAATGTTATAGACAGTCTGCTTTTGGTTAGAATCATCTAATTAACTGAAGATAATTCGCAGACATCAAAATATAATGAGTAGTAAACATTTCGTAAGGGTCAATTCCAAGGTTCTTCCAAGAAGAAAATCAACGCCATAGGGTTCAAACTTCTTAATCACTGTGCAGTGATTGGAGGATGCAACTATAGATCAATTATTTAAGTTACACTAAAGCAATACAACCAGAAGAATTGGCATCACTCTACTCCGTTTTGGAGACAGAAATAATGGGGTCAACGAAATTCAAGATGTTCATATGGCTCAGCTGGCTTCTATTGCTGTTAGGTACGTTGAAAGTTATCATTACACTTCAAAAACATTGCTTTTTTGTTTAAAAATGTTCATGCATTAGTTTTAATGCTAAAATTGATTACAATTATCACAATATTTCGATACGAAAAATCATAATTTCAAGATTTTCATAACAACTAAAAATGTTTGTAGACTAAAATTATTTCAGCATACAACATGTTTTTTTTATCATTCCTTTCCAATATCATTTGCCTTAGAATTTGTACAAAAACTTCACAATTTTGTTAAAATCTTGATTAATCACACAATGTTTTCTTATATCCACAGCACTTGAAAGCTCAGCTAAAATTGGTAAGTTGTAATCTCCTTTACCAAACTATAACTTTGGTAACTTTATACCAAAAAACTGAGTATTATTTATCCTTTATAGGATTTTATACCCAGAATGAATACAGATACGAATACATTGGTCAAGTCCGAACTGGCTTGCCTAATGTTGGAAAAGACAAAACCGCCGTAGGTATTGCAGCTACTGTCTTGATACAACCTACCGGAAATGATCTAATTGTTCAGGTAAGTAGTTGACTATTAAAAAGTTCATAACCATACAAGTATAAACTTCAATTTTGTATTAATTTTTTACAGCTGAGTGATCTTAGAACGTTCGCTGGAATCGTAGAGGGTCATGAGGAAACTATCAACGAAATTCCTTTGAAATACAAATCGTTGACAGATCAAGCAGATCTCAGACGGCCATTCAAAATAACATATCAAACCAACAGCGACAAGGTTGTTATACAATTTTCATAAACATAATCTAATACTGAATTTGAATATTGTTAAGTTAATTTTTGAAAAATGGTCATTTTAGTTTAAGGGAATTGAAGTGAGCAGCAAGGACGTCCCGGTATCAGTTAATATCAAGAAAGCCCTTGCCGTTTTCTTAAATGTCAGATTAGATCAACAGCTGTCCAAAAGACAAGGTTATTTTGCATCTCAATCGCAAACAGCAAATTTTGAACCTATAGATGTTGACGAGGTATGGATAAAGGGGGATGTTGGTAATGTGTTACACAAAAATTACTCGTCATTGGATGTTACATTAACTTTCTTTACTGAATTTTAGTCTGGTATCGATGGAATGTGCACCACAAAATACATTTACCAACAGCAACCATGGCCAGGAAATCCAAGTGTGCATGTATTAAATGTAACCAAAATAAGAGATGGTAAAAGTTGTGAGGAAGAACCGATATGGAGAACATCCATACAAGAAGCACAAAAATGTTCAAGCTGCGAATCATCTCACGCAGTAAGTAGAAAAAAATGGTTAGCCAATAAGTATGAAAGTTGTCATACGGTACATCAAAAATGTTAATTGCTAAACATTTTCTGACAAAGTAACCACCTCATTTTGAAGTTATTTGTTTAAAGTTATTCAACATCAAATAAATTTGATAACTGATATGACGAAATTCCCTTTTAAAAAACACAAAAACCATTGTTTAATGAACAAGAGTAGTATAGAAATGCAAACAAAAAAAACTGGGAAAAAATAACATTTTTACCACACAAAAAATTCATAAAAAAACTGATATCATTGCAGTCATTTATTAATCATGGAAGCGTGGCTCATTACAACGTTTATGAAGAAAACGGGCAGTATGTCCTGCAAGAAGCTGAAAACCATGGACAGGCTGACGTTACACCATTTCCACCAGAAGGCGATAAATTACGAATAACTCAGTTGTGAGTAATAACAATAAAAAATAAGTGTGGGCCATAACGAATTCATGGATTTTAAACGTGACTGCTTCTCTTTTTAGCCAAAAGTTAAAACTAATTGAAATAAGGCGAGCTTCTGGAAAGCCACCAAATCTAGAGCTACCCATTCAGGAACCAAGTATGACCATTATACCAGAGGAAATAAACTTACAGGCGAGGTACAAGAGGTACACTAAAGTTAGTGGAACAAAAATTTCTCCACTTAAACAGAAAACTGTCAATCAACCCTACAAAAAAGAGGATCCAAAAACAAAAGTAAGTTAGAACCATCAAGCGTTATCAAAAGCATCTCTTGGAAGTTTTATAATTCATTTTATTTCCGTTTCAGGTCCCCAAATTACTCGATGCTGTGATCAACAATATGACTGATTCACATGGAGAAAAACTAAATATTATCCCTACTATAGTATCCAATACCCGTTCATTGACGTATGAGGAACTTCAAGAGATTTTCCTCAGCATTAAAAATCAAGAGGATAAAAAGTAATTACATCAAGCTGTGTTTTGATAAAAATTCTAAATTGCATAGAGTTAAATAATTTTTTTTTAAAAACTACAGGAATCTCTTTATTGATGTCATCGTGATGACTGGCACTGATGCTTCGGTTATTTTTATCAAATACCTTCTTGAACAAGGCATAATCAGGGGAGAACAAGCATCTCAAGTAATTTCTGCATTGCCCGCATATATTCTAGAGCCCAAACCAGCAATTTTAGAAGAATTATGGGTATGTATTAAGCTGAATGCTGAGTAATGCATATTATTTCATAATCCAAAATATCGTATACCTTGGTAATCAATATAAAGAGATTGAGCCAGCCTATGCCTTAACATTAACCTTAACGTTAGAGGCGGGAAAGGAGGAGTCACGGACTGAACTATCCAATGAACTAACTGAACGTCATGAGTGCGCATGCGTGGTTCTTCCCTTCCCGCCTCTAAAGTTACGGTTAACGTTAAGGCGTTGGCTGGCTCAATCTCCCTATTAAACAGACAAAGACTTGTAACCACATATTAACATATAAAAATACTAATATGCACATTACCTTATCTTCACCTTGTGTCGTTTCTATTTCCAAGAGACTTTTGCATTCCAAAGAAAATCCATTGTTTACCTGAAAAAAAAATTGTCAATATAATTATTTCCATAAAAATCATTTTAATAGGTAACTTCGGTGAGTGGAATGTCATTGGAACTTCATAAGCAAAGTATAATATTCCTCTGACATTCCATTGACGCTAAAGGTGCAAATTACCAATTTAAAGATTCTTATTGCAGATGTTGAACTTCATTCAGACAAATTGACCTAAGTTTATATTAACAAACCAACTAACTGTCATGATGTATGTTCGAAAATATTGTACCAGCAAGGGGTCTTTGTCTTGAAGAAATTGGATAATGTTGCAAACAACTTGCCAATGACTTCATGGGAGACAAAGATTTCAGTTTAATATGTCAATCTAAAACACGTTTGATTTATGCAGGCTTTATGCAAAGGAAGACTGACAAGAGAAAATCGTCAGATTTACGTGACTACTCTATTGACTTTTGGAGAACTGGTCAATCAAGCATGTGTTCCTAAGCTACGTCCTAAATCTAATAAACCATATCACGTTAAAGTAGGAGGATGTCCCAGAGCACTGACCACAAGATATTTACAAGTATGTATAGAGTAGCCTTAAATTTTATCAGGTTGTCGACATCAAAGATCTAACATATTTTGGTTATTTTAATGCAATTTTTAATAGGAATTAATGAATCAATTCGAAAAAACAAACGAAATGTGGGAAAAGAGCGCCATCATGTATACAATCTACCGCATGGGACTAAATGATACACTGGATTTCTTGGTTCCCTATCTTCAAGGAAAAATCTTTTCATTACCATCCGGATTACGCTCAGAAATGCTTATGACATTACTTGAAGGCGGACCAGGAAGACAACATGAGGTAAATTAATTTAAATTTTGAAAATATCTATTTTTATTTTAGAAATTTTAACATAACTATGATTTTTAAACTTTGATGATTTTCCAAAAATGCAAGAATAGGGGAATTCATTATTCAACTTGATTTAATTAACGAAGAAATACTGGGTCTCACAACTGAAAACAAACGCAAAAGTTTACGAATATTTGTTTTTTTTTCGATAAATTTTAGGTAGCAAAATACCTTCTGCCGCTCTTTTATAACACAAGTTTAGCTACCGTAGAGCGAATTTTCGCATTTGAAGTGCTGGCATATTCAACGACGTCTCAAGAAATAATGAACCAGTTGGCTTTATCAACATGGCACGAAACAAACAGCAATGTGGCTACCTACATCTATAACTATTTGGATGCAATAAGGAAAATAACACTACCATGCTGGATCCCAATGTAAGACGAAAGTTTTTTATCATCATTTCTTGTGATACTTGTGTGTATTTTTACGTGTGTATAAATGCAAATTTAGATGCCAGAAAATACCCTAATAAAAGTATTTTTAAAAACACGCCCTAACTAAAATAATCTAAATTAAATAACAATGTATTGGATAACTATTTCAATTCTACCTTTGCAAAGCTTAAATATAAACTAAAATTTCAATATCCTAAACTACATAATTTTATGTCGTACAGGGCAGTACGAAGTCAACATGCATTTTTATTGGCGAAACCAGCTAAAGCTGGACTGCTGGACTCCAGATTAAATTCATTTGCAAACTATGCAGGCAAGTACAGCATTATTTATATTAGCATAGACTAAATATTTTAGATCATGTAGTTGGCCTGATATAACCCCTCTCATTATAAAGCACAGTGGTCAAAACGAATTTCAGAAATTAATAAATAAGTTATATTCTTTAGAAAAATGGAGCATGGGAAGTTCTTTTACGTACGCCGTATTACATTCCTCAAACTCCGTTTTCCCAAAATCGGCTTATATGCATATCGGCAAGGAATTAGCAGGATATTACTACTCAGCATTGGAAGTAAATATTTGTAGAGCATTTTATTTACTTTTACCTTTGTATGCAAAATCTGAAATGCAATTTATAATAACGGAAAATATGAATACTATATAAATGATCACTACATTTCATTATTTAGATATTTAGTATAAACGACGGTATGCAAAACGTTCTGGATCACTTAATTGGTCCACAAGCGGATTACACGGAGAAAAAATTCAGCGACATATTTAAATATGATTCTCCATCTACTTCTAGTACTAGTACTCGTGGAAAAGATGAGGTTAATAAATTTAAATCTTCTAGCCAATTTTACAAATTTATTGCCATAATATTCAATATTCATGTTGTTTTGTTACAGTTTATTGTAACTCCAAGAAGAGGAGAACCATTTTACACCAGAATAATGTTTAGCTACCTTCACAATAGACATCGTCTGTTCTTTTTAGATCAGGATACCTTAAAGGACATTAGAAACTCAGGTATCTACAATTTTATTATTCAAAAATATCATTTACGTAAATAATATTTTATTAATATATAGCAAACATGACTGGAATTGAATAAACTTTTAAATGTGTTTATAGGAATCATTCCACCAAACAAGGACCTGTACAGCGTCCTTCGTGATGGCATACCCATCAATTATAATAAATACCTCCTTCTGGAAGACACAGAACTCAAATTTACTTCCATAATTGGTCTTCCATTAAGAATTGAATTTAAAATGCCATCCAGTATTAATGTGCATGGAAAAATAAGCTTAGAAGTATCAAAAGGAGGAATAAATCATGCATTGAGTCATATTGTTTTAAAGCCTGAGATCGACTACACGTAAGTGTATTAAATATTTATTTTTGAAAATTATCTCGATGAGAAAATCAGTTTCAAAGTTAGGTGATATAATTTGTAAATAAAAACTTTGAGGTTATGTTAGATAAGATTCAAATTAAAGGTATTTCATATGGATTTTTCTTTCAGATTTTCCTTGAATTCTTGGGTTGGTGTCTACACCGACTTCACCCTGGACAATAAAATAGTAGCAGCAAAAGCCACTGGAAAAGTATTTGCATCATCGTCCATCAATGGATTCGTCAATGTGGATTTCACGCAAAATTCATTTACAGCATCAATAGGAAAACACAACACAGCCAATAAAGATAAGCAACGGCCAATATTGTCAGCGAGCATCGTACCAAGTCTTGAACTCATTGATATATATCATGATATCAAACTACAAGAGAAGATTGTTAATAGTACTGACGCTCAATCAGAGGTAATGTATAACATGTAATTCGTTCAACACACATCCAAACTATAACGTGCAAAAATGTGCAGAATTATTTGATGTTAGACATTCTTTTGTGTTCTCTTACAATTGACATGCATCTGGATGATTATGATTCTAAAATATATTTGCATGTATGTGTAGAAGGATATCATTGTGGATGGTGTGTCAGGATTGCCTTTAGGAAATTCGTTTGTAATTAAGAGCACGTCTGATTTGCCAATCCAGGAAGAAAGGAAGTTATGGAGAGACTTGAAAAAAGAAGGACTTTTACACATGCTAACTTTTGGTTGGGCACCAAGGCGTTTCAATTTAAAAACTGTTGAAGTGGCAAGGGATCCTCACTATGCAGATACCGATCAGGTGAGGCATTAAACGTTCGCAATTTTATTATGCTTGTATTTTAATATATACACACTGCTATGCCAGCACATTCTATAAACATTTTCAAAATCAAGAACATGGTTTCATTACTAATATGAAAGTGACATCAATTCTGCAGCCAGAGTAACAGATGCTTTTCTACAACATTTCGGACTCCAAAGTCTTTCTTCAGGTAGCACAACCACTAAAAGATCACAAGAAAATAAGCGAAATTTAGAACATTTGAGACATAGTAAAGCTACAAATAAAATCACAGCATACAAGATAAGCATCACCAGTTATTTATTGTTGCCTTCAAGTTCATGGACAAATAAATATTTAAAATATTTAAAATCTATTTATTTAGAACCTGTACTATGTATGCTCAACTTGTACTGCGATTTAACTTAAATCTTTACTACGTCACAAAATCTTTTAGTAGTTTGGTTTATCTGAAGAAGTACTTTGGAGTCTGAGACGTTGTAAAACAAACAAAAATCTATTACACTGGCTACGAAAAACATGTCACTTACTTATTACAAGCCAGCCACATGAAAAATGGAGTAGATTGACCCTTACTAATATAGAATTTCTTTTGAAACAAACATGGATAGGTTGAACTGTCAATCAATTGGAAACATTCTCCAACGCCATACGAACAAGAATTATGGAGCGGTAAGAGTGCTCTACAACAACTGCGTCTTTGGAACATCATACCAGAGTGGAAAGACGCTTCGGTATCATGCAAAGATGTCCAACGTCCAGCAAGAATTGAAATTACCACTGAAGCGCCCAAGAAGAAGTCTTGGTTTTCGAGATTTAAGGATAAAGTGAAGACAACTTTTGGGCGAAGTGGAGGTGACAGTGACGAGGAAGACGATGATGACGATAAGGAAGATAGAGGACGAGCATTGCATCCCCATATTTCAACTGGAGAAACAAGTACTGGAAGTCGCTCCGGAAGCAGATCATCTTTCACGAGTGAAACCGGTCAACCACGATCAACTGGATATGGTGAAAGCGACAGTGACCGACATAGGCAGCCCGGACAAGGATATGGTCAGAGAACTTATGGATCAGGTCAAACTCACCATGGCACAGGGCATGGACAGCACAGTAGTGGCGGAGAGGGTTATGGTCAAACACCATACGGCAGTAGTTCTGGTTATGGCCAAGGTCAGCATAGCAGTGGTGGGGAGGGTTATGGCCAAGGTCAGCATAGCAGTGGTGGGGAGGGTTATGGTCAAACACAATATGGCAGTGGTGCTGGCTATGGTCAATCCCAATCCGGAGGCGATTATGACTATGAACAAAAACCTAGTTCAGCTGGACAAGACATACATGGGCACACTAGCCAAGGTGGATATGGTCAGCACGGTGGTCAGCAGCCGCCAACAGGATCTAGTCATGACTCTGACAGATTAAGAGGAAAGACTGCACTTGTTCGTAAACTGTTTTTCAAAGATGAAGGTAAGTCATAATCTAGAAGGCTTTCCAAGATAAGCGTCTGATAATATAATAGCTAATCCTAATTTAATTACTTTCACAGTGTCAACAACGTTAATATCCATCAAACTAAACACTTTAGGCGCCACTAAGCGCCAGATCACCTCTGATGTTACCATTTCTAAAAATGCCCCACAGGGAATTAACAAATTGTCTGTTGTAACTGACTTCCAGAACGTATTTAAACAACAGCAGAAGAATTTCAAGGTGATTAACTTAATAGCATAAAAAATGTCATGATCTGCATTGATCTGGACTCATAAATCATAACATTTCAATACATATTTAATTTACAGATGTGTCTGAATGGTGATTTTATCAGCAGTTATATTCAATGCCAATCTCAAGACAAGACATTTCCAAGATTTGAATATAAACTGCAATGGGGAGATGTGTGTGACAACAAGAATTACGTATCTCTTAAGGTATGTGAAAAAACAACTTAATTTTAGTTAAGAATTGATAAATAAACTAAATGAAGCATACATAATTCTAATTTAATTTCGACGAATAGGGTACGTATGGAAGTGGACCAGATGCACCAAAATTGTGGCAAAGATATCAAGATAAATGTGCTAATGACCTAAAAACTGGATTTTTGAGAGGAAAAGAGTGTATTAATTCGTTTGAAGATGCCACGACGTTAACAAATGTGAAATATGAATTTCACTACTCACAGGTAAGTAAAGAAAATTTACAAAAAAAAGTGTGTTTTATTTTGGTATTGTTTATTTATGCATCGATACTTTATTTTGTTTTAATAGCCACCATCTCATTTCTTAACAAAAATAAGCAAGGCATTTGATGGGTATCTGGAATGCCATCTTTCAGACTTCTTACTCGATGATACATACCACGTGGTTAACAATCAAGAAGGCCTCATTTCAGCAGAACTGAACTACCACACAAACGAACCATTGGTCGACGTTCAAATCAAAAAACCCAAAGAAAATTTCGTGCTTAAAGCATTACCTTATGAGAAATTTTCGCCTTTCCTACAACCGAGATCTACAGCAGTATCATACTCATTAAAGTTAGGAAGGGATTGGACAAACGACAAGATTATTAGTAAGTGTAGTTGCTTAACATCATTGCAACACATTATGTCATGTTAATGATTTGTATCTTACCCAACAATTTTCGATGAACATGTTCACATAAAATGACTTGTTTTTCAGATAAATGCGTCTTTTCTCAAGATGGAACCATCTCAACTTTTAACTCAATTCCTTACAACTATACATTGGATACATGTCAACACATTCTGGCAAAAGATTGTTCACCCAGCAATCTTTTTACAGTTTCACTCTCCGGAGGCCAAAACAATGTAATTCATACACCATCTTTCTTTCTATTCAACAACCACCAGTTTACAAAAACCATGGACTCATTTCAATTCTTGCCCTTTCGTGTTACTCCCAATACAGTACTTGGTTCCGCGAATCTTGAAAAATTAGTTTAATATCACAATTTTTTTCTCTTACTCGATGCACAGAAACTTAAAGTAGAAATCCTTGGCCACACTATCGAAACGACTTCAACTCTCCCTGTTCGAGGCACGAAGTTTGAATTTTTGGTTGATGGAAAATCAGACTTCATAGAAGATGGACAAATTGCAGTAATTCGTTCACAAGGAAATGAGGACCGCTTCTTAGCTCAGATATCTTACTCAGGACCACAAGTCACCATCAAGGCACCTCCACTAGGGCTTATGGTTACATACAGTCAACATTCCGTTCTAGTTATTGTAAGTACATGCCAGATATTTCAGAATATTTTAATAACTGACGTTACAGCCAGCAGCGTGTACATTTGTACATTGATAGCAGAATTTAACCATTATCCTCATTGCTGTTTTTCTTTAGGTATCTTCATTTTGGAAAGGCAAGTTATGTGGCTTGTGTGGCGAGAATACAGATGTTGAAAGCAGAACCTTCTTAGGTCCAGATCAATGCCTATACAATGATGGAAGCGCATTTGGCCGTAGTTATCGTGTAAAAGGACCCCAATGTCCTACTCTTGGTTATCAAGACAAAAAAGCTCAATGTCTTCCACTAGCCCATGAACAAAAATTTGAAAGGATCAGGGAGACATTTACACCTGTGTCCCAAACTACAGGAGGCTCTGGTGGATATGATGCAGAACTAGTGCAAGTACCAGGCTCAACTGGACATCACACTGGTTATGGAGGTCAGACAACACGTACGTATAGCAACTACAACAACAAAATAAAATAAATGCGTAGAATTTTTTTAAGTTTTTGCCTTTTAAATTATTCGCCAAAAGCTTTCAAACTTTAATTTATCGTTTTAGAAACTAATGAAGACGCCCATTATCCAGGAGTTACAGGTGGATATAGCTCTACAGGCAGAGGTAGTTCGGGTCAAGAATCAAGTTCTTGCTATAGTGGCACTCATTTAATGAAAACAAAAACAGCAAATTATAAAGGCAAAAGTGAGAAACAATATTGTTTCTCTTCGGAGTTTGTACGCCAATGTCATCCATCATGCAACGCCGTAGATTTTGGTCCAAAAACCGTTCGCTTCAACTGCTATCTGGCATCTTCCGAAAAAGCACAACAAATGTTCCAAGACGCACAAAAAGGAAATGCAATTAGTTTCCCCAGTGCCAGCAGTAGCACATCTACTTTCGAAGAAGAAATGGTTGTTGCACAAAAATGCAATCCACAATATTGATGAACTTTTAAAAATGTACACGAAAATATATAATATGCATACATAAAGCAAAACGCATGAATCACACCATTCTCTACAAAATAAAAATGTGTTTTAAAGAAACTAAATTGTGTTTTATTGTCTGTTATCACTTATCGAGCCGCGCGATTCCAACGGTTATTACATTCGTCATTAAATGGGACATGGAGGACATTGCATAAAGGTGAAGTAACGAACTTTTTAAGATACATGTACCGTTAATTAAATAATGGTGTGTCACTATGGAGTAAAAAAATTTACCGTACACAATCAGGATGTTGAAACATTACGAGGAGAGCTAATTTTACCAAGAACGTGCTTGATATTTTCATAAAAGTAATTATAAAATTAATTGACACCCTGTACATGTTCAATGGATTCAAAATGAAGCATAATTTCGAAAAAATCGATCAGCTCATTATCCAATTTTGACTAGCTTAATTATTCTATCTATATAAGACACATTTATAACCTTATGCATTTGGAAATTATCTTATCCACACGCTATATCGGTGTAAATGCACTTTAAAAATTCAAAGATATAACGATGCTTCAAAATGTTTTTCATATAAATATCAGCTTATATGTGATATGGAGAGAGTAATCGTTATTCAACTGCCTAATTGCATTAGTTATAAATGTTTTATTTAAAAATTAATATAACTTGGGTATATACCAAAGGTTATGTTGAAGAAACCTTAGCCTGTATCTTAGAAGCATAATTGAAGTTGTATTACACCATTCTAAAAACTTTAAAAAGTCTACAATACAGTATAGATTACTAGCAAGCCCTTAATAGTTTTGTGAGGATTTGCCGCTTATAGACAATTATAATGACGTTAAATAAACCACGTAAGGTTTGTTATACAAGGTCAAACTAAATTACAAAAAATTAGGTATTTTCCAATTGTACATTTTCTACTAATAGAGAGTTTGAGCCAGCCATCGCCTTAACGTTAACTCTAACGTTAACGGCAGGAAGGGAGGAGCTACGGACTTTACTATCCAATGAATTAACTAAACGTGACGCGCACTTATGACGTTCATTTAGTTCATTGGGTAGTTAAGTCCGTGGCTCCTCACTTTCCGCCGTTAACGTTAAGGTTAACGTTAAGGCGTTGGCTGGCTCAAACTCTCTAATGAATAAAGCATTTACCCACAAGCGTCGAACATCCGTCTAATACAGTGTTAGCTACCTTTAATTACCATTATAAATGACGTATCATTCTCTTAAATAAATAAAATGATCTCATTTTCAAATGATAACATATTGAACTGCTTATAGGATTTTAGAACAAGAGAACGAATGCAATTCTAGTTATTATATCCTCCGTGACTTAGCTAAATCATTAAAAAAAAAAAAGTTAAGCACCCACATTATTCAAATTTAAATAAAACGTTATGCAAATGCAACTACATTAATACAAAATGAAAATTTATTAATTTTTGGACAATGTTCTAATATACAAAAAAAACCAGAATTATGAATTATTTGTTAAAATTGTTATTTATATTTAGTGATAATGCCAACATAAAGAAAGTTCATCTAATTATAATTAATTGTATAATGTGATGGATTGTATGCTGAATAAAGTTTTCTGATCTGTCAGTAAATGCTAGAATGTATTTCAAGCCTTTTTATGCAAAACCTACAATGCCCAACATATGAAGGTTATCTCCAATGTAATTCTATGAATTTATTATATATAATAAAAATCAGCAAAATTGTATCGCACTATTGGAAGGCCTTTAGACCAATTGCGAATTCAATAAAATACGATCGACTTTGCCTTTTAAACACGTCTTTCTTTTACATTATAAACAATATAAGGTTCTTTCAATTTTTTTACAAATATTTTGTAACAAATCCATTTCAATGTTTAATGGACGTTAAACTGAATGGCATTTAGGATGAGAAGGTTATCAAAACATGTGATTTCTCATGGAGGTATATAAAGAAGCAATAGCTCAACAAGGTTCAATTCAAGCCTGTGTGTTCGTGCATCAACCATCATGAAGTGGGGGATTGCAACCATTTTATTATTGTGCTTCGGTAAGAACATAAGTTTAAAATTCAGTAAAGTAAATTTTAGAAAAGATATCGAAAAGTTCACGAGAACTGCATTTTAAAAAAATATCAAAATTATACATTATCAAAAATTAGATTATAATTTAAATTATGAAGCTACAAGTCCGTAATATGAAACAATTTATTAGAAAATCGTTAAAATTATTATTAGTTAACATTCAATATAATTATGTATTTTCAATGTGTATTTTTAAGACTAGATTTGTGATGAGCTTAAAACCCAGTGAAAATCATATGTCGAATTAGTTAATAACTAGATACGTTTCTAATAATTCGAAATTTAAAAACAATCGAAGATAAAACAGACACCCATATAGATTTTTTATAATTGCATTTAGTCTATTAATTAGCACAGTTGATTAATGTTGATTTTATAATTTCAGTGCACGTCCAACCAAAAAGATTCCAACGTAAGTATGACATCAAACGTCCCATAACAAATGTTTCAATTCATTTTAAGTGTCAAAGGGATTAACGTTTCTTAAATATTACGTATATAAATATAGTGTTCACACCGGGTGAAGAATACCTGTTTCGATATTTTGGTCAATCGGCGTCGTTTATTCCTGATGTGGACAATTCACAAATAAGTTCACTTGCCCTTAAAGGTTTACTCAAAATACAAGCATTGCCAAACGGCATTGCTATTTTTAAGGTAAAAACTCGATTTAAGACTAGAGTTCAAAGATCGTACGCTTTGTTCCATGCCACCAAAAAATATTTTCATTTTAGTTTGAAAGTTTAAAAACCGCCTCTATCAATGCTGAGTTGAGGACTATTGATATGGAACGGATCCCATATCGATTCACAGACCTCATTTCACATGAAGAAATGCTAGCCCCATTCGCTGTGAAATATGACAGGGGATTGGTAAGTGTTATTTTGTATGAATTTTCATTTTCCTGAACACATTTTTACTCATAAATGTTCATAGTTTCAATAGTTTTTTTCAAATCCTAACTTTTCTTAATGGAATATTTAACACTTAGTGTGATTCCAATAAATTTATATAGTTGTGTTGTTGTGCGTAACATTAAATGTTGTATTTCAACGTAATTATCAGGTTAGCGAATTCAAGAGCAACGAGAGGGAATCTGAATACATAACCAACGTGAAAAGGGGAGTTATTGAGATGTTCCAACTCCGCCTTCAAGAATATTACGTAGTAAACTCACAGAAGCCTTCTTACGATTCCTTGAAAAATATGAACGCATATTCCAAGATTGGCTGGGGACCGGAAGGTTATCCAAGAAGCGTTGTCGATGACACTGAAATATACGATGTCATGGAAGTACGTCAATTGCTAGAACAAATCAGCAGAGCACTATTGAAAAACTTCGTCGATTTACATATCCCTTGTCTATCTTACGCAGGATGGTCTGTCCGGAGTTTGCAAAACGACATACGTCGTTGAATCTAACCCATGGGCAAGCAATCCAGAATATGAGGTTTTGAACGTTACCAAAATGCGTGATTTTGACGAGTGTGAAGACGACTACCAATGGGCAATTTCTTCACACCCAACCAACAACTGCTCAAATTGCGATGCTGAAGATCAAGTAAGCCTCATCTTGCCAGTCAATTTGGATAATTGAAAATAACGGAATAACTGTAATATTTGTATTAATCATTTCAGGATCCAATTGATAACTATAAAATATGCGAATACGACATTCGAGTGGACAATGGAAAAGTAGTTATTGAACGCATTGACTCTAAAGCATTGACCGTATATGCACCTTTGACCCCGAGCGCTGATGAAATCCACACCAATCACAGGTAATCAGCTCAAAAAAGCTAATTAAAAAAGCATGTTAAATAAAATAAGTTCTTAACTGCATTATGAAATGCTGCATTATATCAATTTTGAAACTTTTGTAAAGTGTGTAGCCTTTCATATCTGTGGACATAATTTAGCAATTTTATTTATTTTTCTTAGCAAAACGTTGGTCCTCATAAGCACTCATCCTATTACAAAGCCTCTGCCACGTCCACTGCATCCCAAAATATTCGATTCCTTGCAATACGATTACCCTGAATTAGATGAAGGCAAACTACCATCAGTTGAAGAACTCCACAACCGCCCAGCGTCATTCCTGCCCTTGGATGGCAAGCAATTCCCAGACGTCGCAAGGGCCCTAATTGCAGAAATTTCTCAAGAAATTGAAAGAAATGCACTGGAACCAATGGTCAGGACTCCATCAAAGGTTTATCAGCTTGCCAGGGTTCTTCGAACTCTAGCTGCACCATCTCTCGGTCGAATTTTACAAGAATCGTCAGCAGGTCAACCAAGGGAAGATTTCGGAAGTGGCAATGATAAAGAATACGAAACGATCAAGCGGTAATTGAATTTTGGAAAACTAATTAGTAGCATGCAGGACAAAAATGGTTTTGGAATCCTATGCTTGGGAAACACCATAATAATAGGTTTTGTTTTAATCCTTGACAGACAAGTGACAGTCGACAGCTTTTTAATGTGCGGATCTTTGCCTTGTTATGCTACATTGTTAGAAAAAATTGAAAGTAATGAAATCCATGCATGGGAAGCATCACACATTTTTACAGTTTTGCCACTCAATATTCTTCGACCAACTGCACCTTTCATTGAAAAATTATTGGTAAGGATGAATACAATTCTTGAATTTTGTTTTTACTATCTTAATTCAATATTTAAGTTAACGCTGATTCCATATTACAGAGGGTCTGCGAACACGAAGTTATCAACAAAAAAGGCACCCAATTGCAGAAATCTTGTTGGTTGGCTTTAGCTTCGATAATCGATAAATCTTGTGGAGCTAACGTAACCAACGTCCCAGTTTCTCCTGGATTGGACACTTATTGTACGGATGCCCAAGAATTCAAATACGTCCAGGTACACGAAAATGGCACATGAATTAGTTCTTGTGATTGGTTCAACAACGGACACCTTAAAGAACCATCAAGTTAACGGTACACATTTTCTCATTAAAGGCCATTGGTAAACAGCTAAGGAAAGCTGAGAAAGCCGAACAGAGACTCCTTTTCGTACATGCTTTGGAGTTAACAGGTTCTGACGAAATGATCGATATCCTCCGACCAATTATTCAGGGTGAAGTTCAGGTTTCGGAAAGGGTGCGCAGTAAAGCACTTTATGCAGTGAGAAGGGCCGCTAAGGAGTCGCCTTCTATAGCTTTGAAAGTAAGTATACCAATCGATACTTCCAACAAAAAGATATAATATAGTTGTTGAATATACAGGGAAGACATTTTCATCTATCATCATTCTATCCAATAATCTTATTTTTTAACCAGAACGTTTTTGACAAACCAATTAAACCATCGATTAAAAAGTTGATACACCCTATAAAAACAATGGTAGAATAAAAATAAAAATCTCACTAGTGACTACATCACATTTATTTCCAAACCTCACAAGACTAGAAATTTCGTATACTTAATTGATGTGATTCATCCTGCTTAGCTTAAATACTATAAAAGTGTTTACAATATTGTTAAACCTGAATTGCTGGTTGTTAATATCGAACTAATTCTTAATTCCTCTTCTATGAAAATTAAGGTCGCCAATTTGGTTGCACCAATCTTCTTCGATGCATCGGAAACCACTGAAATGCGAGCTGCTGCTTTTATGACGCTTTGGAAGAGCTCTCCAAAACCGCATTTATTGGAAAGAATTGCCTCATTTACATGGAGTGAAGAGGACAACCAATTACTTTACTTAATCTCTACTGCCATGGGAAGTTATGGAAACCTAACGCATCCTTGCTACAAAAATATGTAAGTAAAACGTCTATTTAATTCCCCTGTGAAGACAGACTTCAAATCTATGAAATCTGCTAACAACATCGAAAATATCCAACTCTTTAGGGCTGCTCATGCAGGACACGCACAGGCATTACTTGATGAGGACATCGACGAAGATGATGTGGGAATCCAGGACACTCAGATAAACATAATGGAGAGCGTTAATGGTAAGAATTTATAGAGTTATCCGTCAAAGAATGGCCCATGAGTACATTACAAAGAATAATTCGCTGTATTCAAAAATTGCATTACGTTTCAGATGAGTACAACCTTGCAAGTATACTGAAGTGGTTTTACGTAGCCAGCAATCAAACAGTAATTCCTCGTACGATGTTCGCAAAACTCGAAAGATACATCGGAAGTTTCTCCCAATCGCCATTGAAGGTATGGAAACATGTGTTACATTCTCACCGAAAAATCTAAAAAAAAAACTGTGCCAGTATAATTAAAAAATACTAATTTCAATTTAACAGGTTCAATTTCAAGCTCAAGGTATTGAGAGTGTTGTGAGCAGACTTTTAGGCACCAAAGGAGCTTTTAACAAATTTCCATTAGAAGAAATCTTCCGTAATTCCTATGAAGGTGAATCTCCAAAGAATTACAGAGACCTCTTTAATAAGGTAACAGCTTTAAGATTCACAGGATTTCTCTAGGACATCCTACGGAATTTCTACCCTTTTTAATCTATTGTATAATGATAAAAATGTATTAATCAAACATTGGTATCTCAACAGTTAAAGATTGATCCTCGATACGATGAACCTTTGAAGATTGCCATGTTTTTGCAAACTCTGACCACGCAACAAAGCATGTACTATCTTGATGCCCAAAAAATATTAGGCTTTTTTGAATATGGTAAGGCTATTAATAGCGTATCGAACTTGTATTCTGTATTTACGTGACATATTTTAATATAATATATTTCTGAAACAGGAATGTCATCACCTATTCTACGCGAACTGTTTGGAAGTGGACTGAAA
Organism: Ophyiulus pilosus; assembly: GCA_033995625.1. Taxonomy (NCBI): domain Eukaryota; kingdom Metazoa; phylum Arthropoda; class Diplopoda; order Julida; family Julidae; genus Ophyiulus; species Ophyiulus pilosus. The sequence continues at coordinate 133,373 of JAUJYV010000022.1, read as the reverse complement.
ATCAATACTCAAAAGATTTTCAATTTTGGATTCGTAAGATACCAATTGCCATCGTGCTTGGGTTTGCCCATTGTAGTGAAATTTGAATCTCCAGCCATCTTAAAATTCAAAGGCAAAGTCAGCATTAACTTGCAAGAGAAGTTTAGTTACTCACCTCTCAAAGTCCCAATTCCCAAGAAAATTAAATTCCACGTGGATGTTAAACCAACGTAAGTATTTTATTTCAAACACTTACCATAACATCCTTACATAATCTCATAACCTCATTAGTTAATGAAGTTCGGCAATAATATACGATGTGATTTTAAACACAATATTGATACATATACAAAATCTAATATTATTATGCAATTGCACCTATCCTTACAGTCTATCAGTTAATTTGATAACGACTTTGGGAACAGTTGGACCAATGAAAAAGATCTACAGTGCAGCTGGAGTAATCAGCAGATTGTACCTTACCGCACCAATTGAGACTGATGTTCTTTTGGATGTCTCCGATGCCAAATTGACAACAGTGGTTAAATATTCAAAACAACAACAGCCAACTTCTGGTCGACAGCTTCTCTTTTTATACGAAGTGGAGCCGTTCACAGCCCTTATTGATTATGCTACATTCCATCCTAAATTATCCAACTACAAGACCGTAACGAGCAAAGATAAACTAGACGAGGTAAGTTGCCAACAAGATTTTCTTCACATTTTTTAGAAGTTATCTGTTCATCAGCAATTAATGCTAAGAAAAAATTAATGAAATACCCTGGACTATTAATATTGAAGAATTTCTAAAGTTAGATATATCACATCCATTTAATGTTAATTTAAGCAAGAAAAATTGAATGTTGAAAACATGTTTTTTTTAGTACGAATATGCCGTTGGACGTCACGTTCTCGGAAATGGAGGAGTACTAAAGGTGACATCAGATCAGTACTGGCAAGATAGAGGATCGTTCTGGACCTATTTAGTCGAGGACAACGACCCGTTATCTCTTCTTACTTCTTTCTGGGCAACACCAGACTTCAAATACAGAAAATACGCTCTGTCAGTTGATGCCGAAGCAGCCAAGATCACAGAGGTACATCCTATTTCAATTCTAAATTTTGATAATATACATTTTCCATGAAGACTTATTAAATTTAATTTTCACCCTACTGCATTACACATTTTCTGATATCCAAACTATGCGAATGACTACGACTAAGGGATTGTTTGTTGCTATTTTCAGGTGAAAATGACACTCGATTTCGATCTCGTTCCATCAAAGATTCAGGCTCTACTTAGACAAGGCCAAACAAGTGCCAGAGGAGGGTTATCATTTTTATTAGGCTGGGCTAATCTTCCTTGGCAATGCCAGGCCACGAATACACCTAATTCATACATAAAGAAAGCCTTTGTTCCGTACAGCGCAGATTATAAAGATGTAAAATCTCGCGCTTTCATCAGAACGAGTAATAGCTATGATGACGATAATGATGATGATGATGATGATAATGATGATGATGTCAAAGACTACGTTTCTTCTAAAGATTATAGTGGATATCAGCAAAGGAGGGGCAAGCGCTCACTTTTCGAAAACAGATCTTATGGAATTGATGAAACTGACTATTATTATAAGCAAACTGCAACTCGTCCCCGCAAGTTTATGACTCACGGAAGCCAACCCATTCGATCCACCTATGAGGGTGATAATGATGATGATGATGATGATGATGATGATGATGATGATGATGATGACGACATAGATTACAACAACCCAAATATCAACTGGGATCCAATAAACCCATCACCTGACTATATCGATGCATCAGGGGCAGGGTCACGAGGAGGAAGATCTAGCACACATTCAATCCCAATTAACAAGGATACAGCAAGTATGAAAATCCAAATTTGTAATATTATTATAGACTCAAGTGGAATTTGTTGTCCTCCCCCCTAATATTCTTATTAACATTGGAGGAATTAATTATCGACATGTAGGCAAAACTTTTACATAAATTGCACATGTTCTGTAAAAGTTTACCAAAGGTCGATGCTCCAAAAACAAAATTTACTAAAACTCAAATTTACAAATGACAACTTTTAAACATACTGTAGCTGGTCATAATATGCCATGTATTGTTACAGTAGAGTACAACAAATTCTATTAAAGAAAATAATTTATAAATTTGTTTGGAGACCCCTTCAAAAGTAAACTGAAATTTTCAAATTGAATTTAGTTTCGAAATCGCAAAACCCGAAACAATGAGTGCATTTCTGATGAATTTAATATCTTTTCAGCTGGCAAAATTAGAGTGAAATTTGATGTGGAACTTAAGGGTCGTGTATCTCGATCGATGAGATCTAGTTTTACATTTATCCGTGATAAGGCAGACAGTGAAGACTACGTGAAATTCGACGTGTTATTTAACAATCCCCCTTATACCGCGCTAGACAAGTACCAGGTAAAATACACGTGCACAGATTTTAGGCAGCCCAATGGACCACAAAACTGTAAAATTAATGTTTGTGTCTGCTCATAGGTATGCGTTCTTGGTAATATGAAATATCCTGTACTTCCTTGCGATTACTCTAACGGCTTAAACCCAGACACCGTCCAACCCATTGTCAGCAAAGCAGGAATATCTTTTGGTCCAGCATGCTCCGCGCAGGAGCAAATCACTATTCAGGTAAGCAAAAGTCCAGTAAAAATCTCCATGTAATTTAACGATTCTATATTTGTAAAATCGTTTTTTGTAAATTTAATGATGTCAATTTTATGTAGGCTGTGTTTAGCAAGACAAAGGATCAGAGAGAATATGAGCGTCAAGGAAAGGCATGGTTTTTCAAACAATGCCAAGAAGATTACAAAGAAGGCAAGAAGATGAGTTCAGCATGTGTTGATGCCATTGAGGCAGTCGGAGAACTTAAGAAGATGGAATTGGATATCCAATACAGAAATGTAAAGACCACAATTTCTAAATCTTTGACTGAGATATTTTTACAAAAATTGATTCATGTTTCACATGTTGAAAAACATTCCATGAAACAACAAACGACTCAGTATATCTATTTCATCACCTCATCATTCTTATTTATATGTGTCTAGCTACCAAACTTTATATATAATATGACATACAAATTGGAAGATTTCATCAACTATGCTTTCCACCTGTACATGTCCAAAAACGTTGTTGGAGTCAGCAATGGTGAAGGTCATGTGAAGATAAAAACATATTTCGATGATTCCGATCCAACCATCGACTTTAAAGTGCTGAAACCCCACTCAAATACTTACTACGAGAACATCCCCACCGACCAAATTTCAGAGTATTTACAACCAATAAACGCTCGAGTTGGTTACATCCGCTCCACCCTTGATGACATCACAGGCGGATATTATCCAGGTAATAGAGCATTTTAAAATGTTTGTTTCTCATACTTAGGCTTGGATCGACCAAAAATGTGAATACCCTTTTCTATTCCAGCAACTTGTAAACTCATGGGCAGTTACATTGAAACCTTCGACAACGAGACCTACAAGGTTCCAATTGGCAACTGCAAACAAGTACTAACCAAAGATTGCTCCCCAAGTGATCTCTTCAGCGTGTTAGTCAGAAAACTATCAGCTGGTTATGGAAAGGTAAGCCAATGTAGACACAATCAAGGAAAAAAAAGTTTAGTAAATGTATGACAATTGAATAATTTCACTTACACTTCTTCGTGTGCAGGAATTGGAAATTCACTTGCTTCATCACAAGATTGTGGCCAGACCTGCCGGTCCTGCTCATAGTGGACAATTCGAAATTAACGTTGATGGTGAAAAGCAAGTATTGCCACCCAATGTGGTCAGGCTGGTAAAATCGATGGGTGTAGGTGGTGAATACAAAGTCATCGCTGCAATTGTCGTCATTGGAGACTTGTTGCACATCCGAGCTCCGTATCACGCTTTCTGGACGAAATTTGACGGCGAAAACGTCAAAGTTGAGGTAATTTTGCACGATTTAGCTAAAAATAAAATAAAGCAGTTCAAAATTAGTGAATATGGCGTCATAAACTTACAAAGCCAAACACCAAAGGATGAAGTTCTGATAAATGTTCATTATTTGTTTCAGGCGTCTAACACGTATCGTGGTGACTTGTGTGGTTTGTGCAGTGAATTTGATGGTTCCACTGATCAGACTTTGGTAGGACCCGGCAAGTGCGAGTATGCAGATACAAAGGACTTCGCATACAGTTACGCAGTTCCTGATGGTCAGTGCTCTGCTCCAGCACCATCCGACAGGAAAGTTTGTCCAATGAGGAAATTTATTCCAGGTAATTACTAAACTGTGATCAACTTTCATACAATGTCAACTTGTATCAGAACAAAGAATATGCAAAATAAACACTATTAGAACCTTTCATTGTAGTTGACTTGCAGTACACTTTTATATGACCCAATAAAATGAATTCTCTGAAATATTGATATTAAGATTTCAACGTTTAAAATCTTTGAATGATCGAAAAGTATCGTTTGAAAGGAATCGGATGAGTAACTTTGATTTCTGTATCATGAACATACAAAAGTTTAAACTCCACCATATATATGGCAGTCGATATTTTCGTTGGTTGATAGCATAAGAGCTGGTCAGAGTGTCAACTTGCCCGATGACAAGTGGGATCCCTTAAACATTACGCAATATGTCAAAAATGTTAATAACCTATTAGGAGCTTTTTTTTAATATACATTCACTTTGCAAAAAAATTCAATACATGTTTTTTCACGAAAGTATTTTTTGAAAACTTTATTTATTTGATATATAAATTTAATGATAATTTTAGATAGGCCCCCTTTAAATCCTGACAAACAATAATCGAAGTCCTCTAGTACACAAGACCATTCACTAAAGACTTGAAATTGCATAGAATCTAGGTCTGCAGAACACAGTAAACTTTTATACAAAAAACTAACAAAATATTATTTTTTAAATAGTAGTAGGATATAGCCAACAACAGGCATGGAAAAAGACCAGATTGGACTACGAAGACGACTCTATTAAAATCAAATATACCAAGAGATCTTTCGCAGAAGATTATGATGAGAACAACGAAGAAGAAGAATCCACAACATCCACTTACATGTACCGAAATCAAATGCAATATCGTTATGGCAAACCTTGTTACAGCATCACCAGTTTGAAAGTCTGCAGACCTGGTTATTTTGCCACAAAAATGGATAAGCTACCCGTTGGATTCGCCTGTCTATATGAGAATACTCCTCTGGGACGTACACTTAAGGAAGAACGTAGCAGTCGACGTCTCCATGAAATCGTTTCTTACAAAATCGACTTCACAGATTCGGTTGATGTGCCTGTGCAGTGCCGTCGAGGTTAATCAGAATTATACATCACCCTGAATTGAAATTCTCCAGCGCCAAAAAAATCTCTTTCCCTATAACGACAACTTGTATTTTGCAAGCATGGTGTCGAATAGCAAAACATGTGCACGAAAAACCTTTGCAAACTTGTGCCAATAGTTATATACTTAAAGTAGAATCCGAATGGCAATTAACTGTACTGTGCATCTGTTTTCTAACATAAATTACCTTATATTTATAATTATGAAAAAAAAAATAATGCTATTTATGCCCAAGAATGTCAATCAGTTATAAGATTATAATTCGAGAGACAACTGTAAATCATGTAGTAGGAAGGTCAATAAAATGGGAAAATTATTTATATTTGCGTCATAATGTCTATTTGTTTTCATCGAAAGACTTGCTTCATTTTAACTTTCCAGCTGGTTCCTTTTTTTCTAAAGGTTTCTAAAAATAGCCTATGTACTGTAATTATTTCGATGATTTTTCTTTAGACTATATCTAAAATGAGTAAAAATGTCTTAAAATTAAATTTTCCAAGACAATAGAATTTTATCAGGCAAGCATCAAAGAAAATACTTTCAAATACTTTCAAAACATTGTTACCTTACACTTACACTTATAAACTTACACTTGTATTAAAAAGGTTGTAAGTAATAGGCTAGGTCAGTATTTTTCAACCTTTTTAGCTCAAGGCACACTAAACTAGTCCAAAAATTGTCGTAGAACATTGGTTGAAAAACAGTGACATACATACACATTGCTAAACTGATAGTACAATCAAATCCCATTATGACATGTATATAGAATGACTTTACTGGGAAAAAATGATAGCATCTGTTTGACTGCAGCAATGTTTTCTATATACAAGTTTTCAGCCCACGGCTGAAAAATTGTGTGTGAAAAATTATTCCATGTGTGCACACATGGAATAATTAAATGTCAGTTCCAGGACAGACATTTGTTATAAAAACATTGTTTAAAGTATATCTTTCAGACTTTAAGACCTGCAGACACTCTGCCCATTAGTTGAAAAACATTGGGCTAGAATCTAACTTCAAATACATACGATTTATCCCAATGAAAACTCTACAGGGGAATAATTGTAGTACTTTGGTATTCCAGGTTCAAAAATGGACAAAACTTAACAAACAATGTTTTTTCCAAAACAACCACTAACAAACAGAATGTTTGAGGCTTTTGTAAATTCCCTTTGTTTCAAACTAAAGAATGGACTACATGTTTCATAATTTGTTTTCACTTTAAGAGCAAAGTTAAATAAATCGACTAAATGGCAAAGTGGTTCTTGGAATGGAAATTCCCATCTGTCTTTAAAGATGCCGAACAGTGTTTTTCAACCGATTTCAATCATATGGTAAAAAGGTAGAAAGGAATTCATTTTAACAATGTTTTAACGAAAAAATTATTTTCTTCTGTAATAATTCTTTTACATTCATATGCCTGATTTTTATTTATTTCTTAAAGTTTAATGGACCGTGAATTGAAAATAGTTGAGCAACACTCTTGTATTCAAACATATGCTACGTACCATTTGTTCAGGAATTTCGTTCTATATTTCGTGAAATTTCACTCAATTTCATAACGATCTGATATACCAAAACGAGTATAAAGGAAAGAAATGTTTCCCTTTTTATCACATCAACGAAGTTCACTTGTATCTAACAACTTGGAACTTTACTCGATATTCAAACAGATGCTACCGTTATTTTTCTGGAATTTCTTTAATATTTCCTTGTATAACTCTCAAAGATTCACACATTTTTGATATACAACACGACATTTTATAAAATGACAAAATGTTTCCTTGATGTCAGTGTAATGAGGATTGATTCTGTTATAAGTTAGGTCCCTTGACATCCTTATATTGACCGTGAAAATAACTTTTTGAAAAACATTTTCATCTATAATTCATGAAAATTCTTCCAAAATTCAATGCCTTTCCAATACATCACAAAGATTTCCCCTAAATTGTATCACAAGATTTTTGAACATATGTTTGGCACAAATTATAGACCTGATATAGTCGGCCATAAACTAAAAAGATTCGACTAGAGAAGATACTGAAGATTGACTTAAAAATGTAAGATTTAGAATTACTAACGAGGTATTCGTTCGTCATCTAAACTTAACATCAATTCACTGATAGTGCCACAAATATCCGTCATCGTTTTTTATAAGTGCATTTCCTTTTGTTAAAAACATATAATGTTACGTTGTATTTGTAGATAAACCATACAAAATTGAAAAATCATACTTATCCACCAACATTTTTAAAATAAATTCATTGCTTGAGATCGATTTTAGGATTTTCATTTCTAAATTATAACTAATACTAAAATGTTTTCAAATGTAATACTTTGTCTTTCTCGTCGAATCTGTTTCTCTCCATCTTTGAAGAGGTTGTGGCGAAATTATACAGAATAGCGATAGTTAAACTATAACAACCCATTGCACAAGTTCGACATAATGTTACAATGGAATATGTTCCAAACCTGGAATATTTCATAGCCAGATGACATGATAGCCTTCATAACAGTGATTTTGAGGCATTTTCGATCAGTTTTTTAAAGGTCTTTAGTGTCTTGTAAAATAATAAAAATTGAACTATCCAGTATTTGGCCTTACTGAAACCTAATAAAAAACCTGATTCGATAATTCGCCGTGAGTGGCGCGTGAAGTCAACACAAACGTTTATTGCAGTGTTTTACAGCCGGTGTGCCACGAAGTGCGTGGATGTTTGTGTGAATGTCGAAATTTTACCTTTAATACATTAATTATGAAAAAAAAACACATTAAAAATGTAGATCATGAAAGTAGATAATTTAATTAATTTCATTGAAAAAATGAGAGAAAATCTCTCCGTATGCATGGTGTGCCGTGATAATTTTGGCCTTATTATATGTGCCGAGAGATAAGAAAGGTTGACAAACACTGGTTTATTGGAACTATTCAGTACTGTTGTAGTATTTATTCCTCGATGTATTGTATTTAAAAAAAGAATATATTGAACAAATATAAAACATTAAAATTTGTTAGCGATAAAATAATAAAAATATATCGATGTTCTGATTTGAAATATTTTTTTCAACCATCTTCACTCTCTTGTCGTAATAATCGTTTCTGACGGATAGCTCATTTCTAGCAAAATAAGGTTATATAAAAATTTCCCTGCAAAATATTTTAGAACAAACAATTCGCTCAACAGTCACAACTTAGCGGATGAAAATTATAGGAAATAGGAATGATTTGACATTGGAAAATGCTGTTACATAATCGTGAAACTAATTACTGATACACTTGGTTTATAACTGATCAAAGCAATTTTACCATTAGACCATTAGACTCTCCTCATACATTTGATTGAAAACGTTAACAACTAGCCTGTGTCAAATGTTTGCTCCTATGCAGAAGCAAAAGTTTGTCCGCTCCAAATGACGATTACACTGTGTAACCATTTTTGACTTGCGCATGTGCGAGTCTCTTTCGAAGGCCTTGTATTGGAAAGCTAACATGAATCACCTGATTCAAATATTATACGTAGATTGGTACTGTGTGTCTTAGTTATCATTATAGTAGAATAAGAGTGTGATGTGATACAACGCTACAATAATGAATTGATTCAGTTCCAACAGCCCAACAGAAATTTCTCGCTTATATTACCATACACCATTAGTTATCATCAACTTTACACAACTTACACAAAGTAGTCTCCATATTGATAAAATAAACAGATTACTTTGAGATACTACAAAGGAAGGAAATTTCACAAAAATAACAGAAAACACAATCGGGAATTAAAGGAAATGTAAAAAACAAATGTTGAGAGTTCCTTGCACGTATCAACAAAGCGTAACAAAAACTACGAAATCATACGATTTCAGAATTATGTCATCTTAAACGGTTTCCGCTATATGGTCATTCAAAATTTGGGAAAAAGTTTGTAAAATTTCAAATGAAGCTAAAACTAATTAAAATTATACTGATTTCCATAACGTTATAATAGATAAATCCAACGAAACAGATGCCATATAGATATGAATGCAAAATCATCTTAGAATCTATCTTAGAAATAAAATATATTGCTTCTTAGCTGACTTAACATGGTTAACAACTACACGATCATTTCCCTTAATATTATACGAATGTCCTTAACGTTGTCGAATGAACGCTATAGTCAAATATTTATTGAAATGATGAATAGATGTTATATGTTTGAGGTTGATTGAATACCCCGACCTCTGGTACATGACTTCATAATAATCATTCTTTAAAGATATTAAGTAATGTGCGTTAAACAGCATTAATTTCATTGTACGTATGAATTGAAAGGATAAAAATAGGAAACATGATAGTATGTTGAATTTCATTTTCAAAAAACACAGATAAATGTAATGACCTTTTTATTTATACTTCGTTAAATTTAATGGTCGATCTCCATTGTTTTCGTTAATGAAAATCAATTTTAAGAACGTATTGGCAGATTAAACTTAACGAAGTATGATGCAAACCGTTAAGTAAAATATATAATGCGATAGTCACGTTTAAATCTAAATTAGGAAGAATTCTTGCAATATTTAATAAATTTTTGCTAATTTTGCGAAATTTCATAAACTACACCACAAATGGGCAAATTCAACATGATATAGGCTCCATTCTGTATAATGTACATTACACTAAGCATTGGCTAAAATTTGAAATTATAATTAATATTATTACAATAACAGTGAAATACACATGATTTTCACATTGCACAATGATTTTCAAACCAGTTTTCATGGGTTTGCCATCCTTAGCCTCACTAGCATGAAAGTTACAAAGCAGATACATGTACAAATACTTTCAAACATTTAGAAATTCCACATAGTAAATTTTAAAAAAGAAGTCCTAAACCATTTTATTTTTTTTGATTTTTTTTGATTAGAAAAACATAAAAAAGGGAATAAAGTTCGCCTGATTATAATTATTTAAAGTTAATTTGCATATGCACATTTCAAGCCCAAGTGATATAACTACATTCAATGATATGTACATTCATATGATAGTAAATCCATAATCCGAAAATGCTTAAGTTATCCCCATTATTCCCATAAACGTTTTATAAATTAACTTACATATCCTCAATACTAAGTACATTTCCAACATCATCCTATCTAAAAAGAACTTTTGAACGACCCTGTATTTCTATATTCGCTACCAAATCGACTTTGTCTCAAAATATTTCATTTAGCGGATGATACAACAAAGCATAATTGGTTTGTGTTAAGTGGAAATAATCTCTTCAAACGAACGCTTTTCAATAGCGAACTGTGAATATCAACTAGAAAAAATCAAAGTTCAGACATTCAATGGCATATATAAAAGTCAAGCACTGCACAGTTTGAACTCAATCTGGACGAATCACTACCACCAAACCAACATGAGGACCTTACATGTGGTTTTGCTGGCGTTTTTGGTGTTAGCTGGTAGGTTTTAACATTGCCAATCAAAAATGGAAAACTTCTTAAAAATCGCCAAAATCTGCTCAGAAGTTCAAATGAATTTAAATTTTCTTTTATTTCAGTATCCCAGGTGTTGGAATCGAAACTAATCCGTAAGTAATTTCATTTTTATCTTCACGATAAACTCTATAACTCCTATCATAATTTTAGATTCCTACTTGAATTTGTTAAAAAACTTAATATTAATTACATTTTTAGATTAAGGATTAAACTAAGATTTTTTAAATTAATTTTAATGCTTGCATCTTTATGTAGACCTGAAACCTGGAACGGAGTACTACTATAGCTATTATGGACATTACTTGAGCAAATTGGATAGTGTTGGGAACAGGCATGTTGGTTTTGGAATGAAGGCGAAAGTCATTGTTCAAGTTAAATCCCGCGAATTGAGCATCTTTAAGGTAAACTATTTATCAGATTAGGCCCATAAGCAGAAACGCTTAGCGATGCCCTAGTAAAACGACAAATGATTGATATTTGGTATAGCTGGAACGCATAAAAACTGCCATGTTGAATGACGACATTTACCAAGTAGATGAAAACGCTATTCCTTGGCAATTCCAAGAAGAACAAGGTCCGTTGGCAAACGAACTCGAAAAACCAGTCCGAGTTCATTGGAATGAAGGACAGGTAAGCAATGCTCAAAGTTTTCCAACAATAAATACTTTATATTCTATAAGGAAAAATATCCCGAATTACGTCATAACTATTTCTCATTTTAATGACATTTTAACTGTTTAAGTCATTTCTACGAAATTTAATATCGAGCACTACCCCAAGTGAAAAATATCATTGTATAAGACCAATTGTTACCGAGATTATGGAACATAACCCCATTGCAATGAGATTACTGACATGTAACCAAAATATATTTTTTTTTAGTAACTAATGTAACAGTAATTTAACTAAATAATGTAAAATTCAAATATGTTCCTATTACAATGTGATCTTATAAACGTCATATGAGACTTCATGAGATTTTTCACTTGGGTAAGTTTTATCTAAAAGTGCGAAAAATCTCATTAAATAATTTCTTAAAAAAAAGACCAAAACAAGCATTGCTATAACGTATTTTCACGATGGATTGTATTCCAGGTAACAAAGTTGGAAGTCAGTGCCACCGTCTCTGAAAAGACGTTAAATGTACTGAAAGCCGTCATCACAAATTTCCAACTTAATATTCCTCGCATCTCTTCACCATTTCCGGAGATAGAAACCTATTCCTCTCCGTCGTATTCACAAAGAAACGCTATTTTCACCAAGGGTGACAGCGTTATTGATGATGTCCATGTATTCAAAGCCATGGAGGTAAGGTTTTGCTAAAATACCAACCCTAAAACCAAAAAATAAGAAACTTTTTAACTGAACTTTTTAGAACATTTTTTTCGTTTGTTCGTGAACTTCTTAAAGCCCTACTATTTTGTTAAATAAATACACACCAGTAAAACATGTGATAATAGTTGCTAAATAAAAATATTCTAAATTACGAATATATTCAAAACCACTAAAATGGTTTAAAACGGCAACATTTAAAACAAATTGTTAACTTGCACAGGACGGAATTGGTGGACAATGCAAAACTCGCTATGTCGTTCAATCTAACCCGTCACCACACCACCCAAATGCGGAGGTCCTGAACATCACTAAATACCCGAACTACCACGAGTGCGAAGATGCCCCCATTTGGGTCAGATCAACTCACGTTCCCAATATGTGCGCAGACTGTGACGCCGATGATCAGGTATGTGCCAGGTGCAAAAATTCTCCATTGCATGCCAAAACCCAAGAAACGTATACAAGTTTCATTCTAATGTGAATCAATTTAGCATGCTTTCGCCGTGGTGGGCACCGTTGAGTACTATGTCAAGAAACATGGAGAAGAACTAACCATGGAAAGAATTGAGGCTGAAGCCCAAACCATATTTGCACCATATACCACCAAATCCAATTATTTCGTTTCAAATCACAGGTAATATACCAGAGAAATTAAAAAATAACAATTATATAGCGATTTTCCAAAAAAAATGGAATAGCAGTTAACACCAATTAATGATATATTCATTTTCCAGCCAAATCTTCCAATTGCTCAAGAAGGATGCAGTTTTCACAAACATTCCTCCAATAGTTTCTCCACGAATGATTCCTTCCCTGAAGTATTCCTTCCCCACAGCCGAATATGCTAGTTCTCAAGGAATGCACGATGTGCTGAAGAAGCGTATGTTGCCCTTCTTGGACATCAGCAAAGACAATGTAGTTGAACAGGTACTTATTTCAATGTCGAGCCAGTCAGAATCAGACCTCCTAAGCTTCAGCGTTTAAAAAGTTCCATATGCAGACTTTAGCTGCTTACCATATCAACAATATAAGAATTTTCAATGAACTTATAAAATGTTGCAATATAAAAATGGAAGTTAACTTCTGAAGCTTTCACATAAATTTAGTATATTGAATGCAGAATTCTAAAACTTTCGCCACATTGGCATGCTAATCTCTAGGCGAAGATTTTATTGGAAACAATCACCAAGAATATCAGGGAGCAACTGCAAATTGAAGAAACCCCTCTAAAGGTTCTTAACTTGGTCGAACTTATACGTTTAATGAACAAGGATGATATCGCTCGATTTTACAACGAAGCCTGTGCCGTCCATAGGGGATTGAGTTCAACACCATTCCCACCTGTTCCCGCAAATCTGTTACAGTATGTTAAATTGTACATGAAAATCTAATTAACATTGTTAAGCATAGTTTTAAAACCATTGATTTTCTTGCAGTCAAGTTTGCATTGATTCCTTGGGAATGTCAGGCAGTTATCCTGCAATTATTCAACTGAAATACCTTGTCGAAAGCAAGGCAATTACTGGTGAAAGGGCAGTACAAGTAGTGCAAGCCATGCCAACCAACATTTTCGAACCCAGCGAAGAAATCATTTCTCAAATTTTCGTAAGTATTCAATAAATCATATTTTATAAACACAGTTAAGTTAATACTTTTCTGTATACATTGATGGTGCAATAGACAATGGATTAACGATAATTTCTTCAAGGCGTTGAAAGATACAGCATACTACCAAAACAACCCTATTTTTAATTACATCTTCACATTAATAATTGACATTTTCTTTTTCAGTCCATTTCAAAAAGCCAAGTTGCCAAAGATCATCCACAGATTTATACAACAGCCATTCTCAGTGCTGCTATTCTTATGGGAAAAGCTTGTGATGGTCCAGAAGACGATGTCCCAAATCTACCAACAGCACCCCACATTGACACTCTCTGCCCATCCGAAATCGAAAGGAAATACATTCATGTAAGAATATATTCATGTCGAATTTTTGATATACTGCATTTCTACTTGTGGATAACACATATTGGGGTAACTTCCAAAATAAATGTTATTTTCCATAAAACAATTTAGATACTGGCCGAAGGCTTGCGTACAAGTCATCGAAGAGGATATAAGATGGTGTATATTCGAGCATTAGGTTTGACAGGATTGCCAACTGCCATTGGACCCCTTCGTGCATTTGCGGAAGGAATTGCTCTCGAAGACGAAGTTATCCAAATTGCAGCCCTGCGTGCGTTGACCAACATTGCCAAATACTCACCAGATGAGGTAAATGTCACCATGTTTTCAAATAAATATATAAAACAATTTGTCGCACAAATTTTCTTCAAATTCAATGAATTTGAACTTTCAGACTATGGATATTGCTGAGGGTGAATTTTACGACACGGATAACCCTAAATCTGTCCGAATTGCTGCTTTAAAATTAATCTTGAGCGCTCAACCTGATCTGGCTGATATGAAAAGGATTGTTGCTTGGTATGAGAAAGAACCTAGTGATGACATTAAAGGCTACATCTACTCACAATTTGATGTTCTGTCGAATACCACACATTACTGCATGAAAGACATGTAAGTTTTTAAAAAAAATACCACTGACAGATTTATTGTGTACCTTAACTGTGTAAATGACCCCACTTCATAACGCATTTTTCAATTCAAGTGCAAGCAACGCGGAACAATTAATGCCTTATTTAGATGAAGAAGATGACAATGGAATTTTTGGATCCACTGTATATGAAAGCAGCCAAATTATGGGTAAATATGTAATAAATAAGATGCACATGAAACCCAATTACTAGCCCTATATGTCATCCAAATGACAAGACAATTCACGACAATTAAGTTTAATGAACAACTCCTAAAGAAACTATAAGCATTCCCAATTATATCACCACAATATCTTCATCAGCTTTTTTCAAAAAATTTCAATATTTACAACAGGATAGAATGCTTTTATAAAAAAATTTTCCACAATAATTGATTGAAATACATTTTCAGATGATCTCGGTATTAGTACTCGAGGTGTAATCAGTGTGACATCATCCAACTCGTCCATTATTCCGGAAGCAATTACAGCAAAACTTAACATGACTGTTGCTGGTTATTCTGTCAAACCCTTCAAGGTAATGCGCACATTTTCTTGAAACACGTCAACGGAAATTGTTAAAGAATAAGTAGCTACAAAACAACCGTCTCACTGTCCCACGTACCTTAACACAAATGTTTGAACATATTTATTCAGTTTGGACTTCAAACAAAGGGAACCCAAGCATTACTCAACCGATTTATTGGACCAAGTGGAAAGTTCAGTAAGATAAACTCACTTGCAGATCTCTTCAGACCCGAATCGGAAATTCAAGATAAACAAAGGAGTCCACTCAACGGAAAAGTAAACCTTGTCATTAATTCCTGCTAAGTCTTTCGGTACTACATTTACAACTAACTAATCTAAATATCTGTTTTAGTTAAACCTGGATTCGCTCACAGATGACCCCTTCTTCCTCTCAGCATTTCTGAACCTCGGTGACACTCAAGCTAGAATGTTTACATTCGATCACAAGGATGCTCTTGAGTACTTGAGATCAGGTAATCACTCGAATGTTATACAGGCCACATACACATTCTATAGATACTGTGTTTTTTTTTAAAGAACTCTACTGCCCTTATAAGACAGTTAATTTTTTTTTACTAGGATTGCCAAGCGGATTAACGTTATCATCTCTGCGCGAGGGAATTCCCATACGTTATAACAAGATTGCTCTCCCTCTTGAAGTGAGAATGCAAGTCCCAAGCATTCTTGGTGTGCCAACATATGTATCTGTTGCTTCTGTGGTCATTATTCGCGTACAAGGTAAAATCTCCGTTCAGTTCGACCCCTTGGCCCCACTTCAAGGTATTGAGTTTATGGCAGACATCAAGCCAGCGTAAGTATCACTTACCAGAAAATAAGTTTTCTTAGACTGGTGGAGGACTGTTTTGATACAATAACTTTTGTTGGCTTTTTAGTATTTCTACTCGATTGGAGATGCGTCAGGGAGTCTACAACCCCTTCAAGCATGTGACATCAATGGTCGCCGTGGGTACTTCTACCTACATTGCTCCACCGATAAGCGCCAAAATGCACCTGAACATCCTGAAGGGCAAAATCAACTTTGAGATCAAACCAATCACAGAATCCTACACATCTACCACCGCTTCGCCAAAGGTTTTCCACCACAAAGTCAGACCATATTCATTGCACAGGTCTATGGCACCTGTTCCTGTTGGAGATAGGTTTTCGGAACACAAATTGATTCACTCTGACTTTGAACCAGATGTGGTAAGAAGAAGGTCCAATAACTGCTGCGTGTGCATGACCACGTACGCAAGTTTGAATGAGATACGTTGAGACTTTTCAAAAGATTGACTTTTTTTGTAACTCTTCAATTTCAGCAAGAAATTGACTTGAGTCATCAGTTGCTAGGTCTGCCATTGGTTTTCAAGAGCAAGAGTGAACATGACTGGCCCGACCAGGCATCGTTCACGTCTCATTTTCAAGAATACGACGGCTACATCCCATTCTTTACAACTTATCAGGTGTCCCCGGAGTTTGACAATCGTCAATATGAGTTGTATCTTCATGGTGAAGGTACCAAAGGAAAATCGGTAAGTGGTAGTCTACTAGCAATGGATTTATAAGCTAAAATATAGATTTTCATAAGCCCACTCTCATTTTACACATAAACTATACTTGACAATTCATGATTCATTAACATGTCATACTTTTTCACAGATCCAAGCCGCTCTTGAATGGGAATATGTTCCAACCCCGAGTGAGAGACTGGTGTTACAATGCATGAGTAGCAAAAGAGGATTCTGGCCAGTTATTTCTGGATTTGCTTCACTTCCACAGCGATGTGGTAGCAAACCGGACCAATATATTAGCACCGATGACGATTATTGGTACTATTATAGACAGGCCTTGAAAGTCAGCATGAATATTGCTGAAGACGATGTCGACGACGATGAAGATGATGATGATGATGATGATGATGATGACGACATTGAAGACGATAACGACAGATATTATAATTACCTGAGTACATATTATACCGGTGGAAACCAGTATTATTACAACACGTTAGGTTACAATAAATCTGTAAGCCAATACTTTAAATCACCATGGAAATACATTAGTGAGAGAACCATCAAGACTTCACTTCCATTCAAACAAGATTATGACCAAGACGAAGTAGAGTCTGTCATATCTTATAAGGGTGGAGCTCTTCCATACTCCTCCCAGACAAGAAAACATCAATCGGGAGCCATTTCAACAATTGGTAGAAATGATGACAGTAAGTCAATTCTTGAAGAAGTATTTTCCAGCACTATATGATTCCAAAATCTCCTTATGAAATTAACATGTGTTTATCTTTCGTAATAGTATCCGAGTACCACGTAAGAGCAAAGATTTATGGTTATGGACAGGCTACAGCCAAACTTTCCACTGACTTTGTATTAAAACGTGATAAGTCCAGTCAGATAGACATCGTAACCTTTACAGTGGAGTTGGATAACAATACAGCATCCAATGCCGAAGTACTAAAGGTATGTTAAGGTTGTAACACAAGCAAAAAATGTTATCAAGAAAAGTCTAAAGGAGAATTATTTTCCCATCTTATTTCAAGATCTGCACCACAGCTACCGTCCAATATCCAGATGTACCTTGTGATTACCACAGTCTAATGAGCCCCAGAGCTGGCAAGCCCATTTATGCAAACATCGGAATTAGCTGGGGACAAGAATGCCCATCTCCTCATGCTATCACAATCAAGGTATGAACACAACATCTTGGCATGTTCTCACAATGAATTTATACAAGAAATCAATAGAGAGTCCATGATACTCAACTCATGCCAGTTGTACACCAAAATTGCATCTTTGAAATTACAACAAACAATTTTCATCGTTTTAATTCACATATATTTATTCCCAAACAGGCCAAGTTTGAAAAATCAAAGGAACAAATGCAATTGGAAAGCGAGAAAAACGAATGGTATTTTAAACAATGTCAGACAGACGTTGCTAATGGCAAAAAACTGACCGATGCTTGTGCTGATGCTCAACTGGAATTCACCTCTCTAAATAAATTAACTGTCGATATTGATTTCCCCAAGGTAAGTTTTGTCTTAAATATGGGCATATAAAAGCTGTCAATGGTTTTTATTCATTTACAACTTGTAAACTTGCAGTTGCCATACTGGGTGAGGAACATAACTGCCCACACCGACACTATTCTTAAGAGCGTGTTCTACCCACAAATGAGCAACAATCCAGTCGATGTGAATAATGGAGAAGGACATTTGAAATTAGTGGGCATTCTGAAGGATGAAGTTCCATCTGTGGACTTTTACATGATGAAACCACACGAAAACACTTTCTTCAGGAAGGTTTACCTTGAGCAATACTTCTCATACATTTACTCAATTTCTACGAAAAAGACTCTTTTCGAACAATTTGCAGAGGATATTTCCGATGGAGATGCATATCGTAAGTAGTTGCACGCTTTGTTAGTTTGCACTTGCTTTATAAACAAGAATCTTATCTGATTCAAAAGAAAATATCTATTGTGACAGAAATACAATCGAGATTTTTAGGTTGCAAACAATTAAATATTCTCATTAGCTCATCATAAAAACTATAATTTAAAGAAACAAAAATCAAATTGGTTTCATGGCTTACAAGAAATTGTTCTTCTAACAATTACATCTTCAACAGAATATTTTTTTTTTACAGCCTCTTGCGAAGTGATGGGCAAATACATCAACACTTTTGACAACACCACATATAAGCATCACATCAGCGAATGTGAACATGTTATCGTCAAAGACTGTTCCCCAGATGATCTATTTGCAGTGACCATGAAAGATAAGGGCAACAACGTCAAGGTATTTAAAAAAAAGTCCATATGACACTATTCCGTAAGACTATTCCTGGAGAAGTGCTAATTTTTGGCTGTTGTCGTTTGCCCAATTGCAGTACATGAAAGTCTACCTCTTGTCTCACGAAATTATCGTTCGACCACAAGGACGATACAGTGGACAATTCGAATTGGAAATTGATGGTGAGAGAGTTCACCCATCCGATGATAAGGTTATTGTCTTGAAAGGAACTGATGAAGATGCAGAAGGTGCCGTCCTCGCCCTGATATTGACAACTGGTCCAAAGCTTACAATTAAAGCGCCCACGATTGGCCTATCTATTGATTTTGACGGAGAGGATGCTTCCATTGAGGTAATTTTTAACACCAGCTTTTAATATTATGCAAAGCCCAGTGGTTAAATAGAAATTATAAGTTGAAAAGTATTGCATTGCCATTCTAATGATGTATTTTCATGAAACAATTTACAGGTCTCGCCTTTGTGGGCCAGCAGAGTTTGCGGTCTATGTGGTCAATATAACGATGAATCTGACGATGATTTCAGAGGTCCACGACAATGTCTATACGGTGATGCTTTGTCATTTTCCGTCAGCTATGGCATTCCAAGTGCTCAATGCCAACTTCCACAACCAAGAACCACCGAGAAATACTGTGACTATAACTCACCAATTGACTACATCACCAGGAGGAGTACCTTTTGTAAGTTTCGTACATTTGAGTATAAAAATAATTAAATACCATAATCTATATGCATAGTTATAAATATTATTAATAACAACTCAAGAGTTGTGTAAAAAAAAACAGTATATTCAAGATCTTTCTACTTCTAATTTAAATTCAGAATTTAATTATGTCTTTTTTATATATAAAGATGATGATGATTACGCAAAATCCAAGGCTGCATACAAAACCAGCTACAAAAAGTACGATTACGTTGAAGAAGATTATCGTCCAAGCCAATTTTCAAAGGGATATATTGACAATTAATAATTCTCCAGTGCTATCTGAAAACGTGTAAAATGCATGTATTTCTGAGACACTCCCCTATTTGTACAATATGGATTTACCTTCTCCAGTCACAATTCGTTAACTGTAATTAAAGAATAACGTGGGACATTTCTGTCATGCGTCTAAATTTAAATGATTGACCAGCACTTAGGTCGTCTAAGATTTAACATGCCACTTCTAAAAGGGCCAATACACGATGCATTCACGTGAACAATGTGAGAAGTTGACTATGGCGGAACTGTAACATTTAAATCTTATAAAAACAAAACTGGAAATGAGCTTAAAATTAATTCCTTTTGTGAAATGATTGTATCAGTTGTTAACATTGTGTTTCAAGATAATAAATTTATTTATGTGGAACTGAAATATTTCCTTAATAAGCTTTACAACATACACAGAATTAGTTGAGTAATGGCTACTGTAGCCCTAAAAAGTGGAATGTTTAAAAATGTTGGAGGTGGCAATTTTGCCCGTTTACCATTGAATAATATCTTATTAAGGACATTTAAAACACTTCAGAAATCATTGAAAAATCAATCCTTTAAATACCCGAATTTGTTAAATTCGCAGTATGCTAAATATTCAGAAGATAGCATTGCATCTTAGCTAGCGAACAAACAAAAAAAGCTGCAATCATGTCAAGATTGGCTTGATTTTCAAATATCTCCAATATCACAGAAATTTCTAAAAATGTAAACGATGGCTTAGTTACTTAATTACTACTTTATGTACTAAAACCATCTCACGATTATATCATTATTTTCATGTTAAGGAATGGTACCATGGCCATCAAAGTGAACCTTATGACACCTAATGTATAGATAAGTTTTGCTTGATTCTTAAATCAAAACCTTTTTGTCGGTCAAGATCTTAAACTACTTGATAATCTTTTACATTGCTAGCATTAATGACTTTAAACTTAATTAAATAGTAACTACTTCGGTAGGAACTAGATTAAAGTAAAATTTAACGTTTGGTCCATGGCTCGTACATCGCTTTCTATATGCTAATGTCCCACAAGACATTACTAATTTAGCAGTAAAGTTTAATTAATCTGTATGACAAAAGATTGTCACTGCCGATAACCTTAACTCTAGGTAAGGGCCCCTCCAAAGATCCTGGCATGGGGGCCCGCCTCAGAATGCGCGGGAACCATGACCCCTACATGACCGTCGTGATGATATCATTTTGTAAAAGTTCGGTGGAACTGAACACATTTAATAGTTTTTAAATTAAAAAGTAGTCATTTATTTTACTTACATGACCCACGTTTATGTATTCAGCATGAACACTTGATAATTCCATAATCCATGCACGTGTTTATATGGTTTTTAAAAAAATTGAGACAGTTGCACTATTTTGTCAAAAGATGGCAATCAAGGCATCGCTTTCGCAACGCGTATGCTTTAAACTCGTCCTCTGAAGCGCCAAATTTGAAATTAATAATTCGTGCATAGCAGGGAATAAGATGATGATACAATGGACCGCTGCAACTAAGGTTGCTTAAATACGAGAAACTGAAATAATTAAATGTATACATTACATTAATTCTACGATGCAACATTGTAATTGGACTGTTTTCCCTATCTTTAATTAACGGTTAATGTTTACAAATCACACAAACTTAGAACATGTCGTGCAATGTTACGTGCAATAGGTTTACTGAAATCTTTATATATCACTTAATGCACTGTAAGTCAAAAGCAGGGAATAAGAACAACATATTTGGAACACCATCGCAACACATTGAAGATGTGTTTTTATGAAGATGCAGTATTTAGCAAATATGGCCATTCATTGGATATAGAAAAAGCTATATGGCAAACATAAATAGGAAAAGCCATATACACTTACATCGTATGGCAAATTTGTATGTGCATAAAGGACATTTTCGGTTCTAAAATTGTGTTCTTATAAAAATTGCTAGATTTTGTAAAAAAAAATTGTGCACATATGTATATTTTGTGTTCCAAGAAGAAAAAAAACGAGTTTTAAATATTCAGTTTTTGTGTTTCAATTTGTTAAAAGTGGCTTACAGTGTGCCCAAAGGTACAAATGGAATGTCAATATAATAAAAAAAGATGTAAGGTAATTTTGGTGGCAAAGACATTTTGTCCACCCGTTATATATCACTCGATCTGCATGATTATAATGTTTGATTTGATCCTCCAAACCTGAAATGTATTTAAAATACCGTATTGCAACAATTTTAAGACGCCATTAATTCTAACCTCCATACTACAGTTGCTCACCAAACTGCAGCTCAAGCTTTTTCTCGTCTAAGCATCATCTCAAGCTTGAGATGACACACATTTGGCTGTCATGAGCTCGTCTTGGCAAATCTTCTGTGCAGCTGTGTTATGCATCTGGGACTTGAGACGCAGCTCGGTCTCAAGATCATGCGATTTGAGCAACTGTGGTACGGACCTACGTGTATGACGCAGACCGTTATGGGGGAAAATGCACGTCTTATAATAAACGGAATTCGGAATTAAATCTGGCCCACAACACCTAAAACATTCAATTTGGCCCTTCTCCAAAAAACGTGTGACTACGCATATTGTACAAGTAGGACATACATTTATACGCCAGGGTTAATGTAGAATTACTATAATGAGATTTTAATTTAAATATAATTAAATGAATGTCAATAACTACAGGTACCCAAACAGGAATCAATTCATAAATATGCAATACCGGAAGCAAAGCATATAAGATATAAATTGTACAGGTATAAATCACTGGTCCATCCATAGGGTGGTTCTATTCAAAAAATAGCCAAAACATAATTTGAAAAATTCAATATTTTCAAGGATTCAGTGATATTTTATTTCGATCATTTCCGTGTGAGTAGGCAGAACGTAGTTCCCCACCTATGAGCAGCTACGTGATATTGAATGTCCAAAAGAAAGTCAGCATGGGTCTGGGCCACCACACGATTTATTTGCATTTAATAATGTCATATTATGGCAATTAAACCTTTTCAATTACGTTGTATAATGTCCTAATTTAATTTCAAAACGAGTGTAATACTAATTAAAGGTTTATTAAAAACAGCCGTTTCGAGCAGGGTGTTGTTGATTAATCCTTATTTAATGCTTTGTACTTCACTTTCATATAATTACAGAGGTTACAGCCCATCATATTTTGGAGGTCAGTAAACAGCTTTCGCTCCCAAATGGCCACAGTTGTTTCCCAGTCGCCCCCACAAAGTGCACCCACACCACCACGAGGCCTAAAATATTCCCAGTTTTATGTATACCTAAGTGTGGGGGCGGGGGGAGGTTGACTGGGTCATTGTGGGTATCTAGACCTTCGCGAATTACATGATGAATGTATCATTAAAAATGAGAAAAATATGCAAAAATTGTGTATCATCGTCGATAAGGCAGCTGCCATAAAAGGTAACATAATGCATGTGGTGCACCTCATGCAACTAATAATTTCGAAAAAAATTATCAGCTGTTTAGATAATTTAGAAGACCCATCTTTGTTTCTTAATATAGGGCCTCAGGAGGGCGCCTATTTGGGCAATGACAGTAATTTTAATTTCCCCCTGCACTCATGCTGAGATTGACAAATTACGACTTAAAATGATATCCATTATCCAATTATTATCAAAACGTGTACAAATTACTTGCAAAACCAAACAATAAATGTCCTGTAATAACTTGCCTTCGCCAATTTCCATTACTTGGAAATATTCGCACAAAAGGCAATAAGAACAGCTGCTAGAAATTCTATTACAAGTCATTACGTATATAGGTTAATTATTAACATCCCATTGTGATCTATATTTTTTGAGTTCCATAAGAAAAATGTTTAACATAAAATGATTCAACCCATGCTGCATTCATTGTTTCAATAATCATTTTTATATATATGTATATATGTAAAATTTGCAGAAATGCATTTTGATCAGCCTAATTACGCCATTCATTAACCGCATAAAAATTGTACACACATTAACCACGGTCCATTTCATAACTTAAGATAAAATACAATTATTGGTTTCAAAAGTAGGATACGTGTAATGAATCCAAAAAATACACGCCTAGTTAGCTGCCATTCAGGATTAAAGTACAAAAACCACATAATAGAACTGTTTGGAAATACGTACCAGTTTTTAGAATGTGCTATTAAAATCAGTATATATTCAAAATTCAAATATCATATATAAATCTAAAATATAAAAAATATAAAAATCTACAATTTAAGCAGTAATATCTAAATGTTTTCAAAATATACCTGACGTTCAACAATATAGAAATTCAACAAATTATCGACTTATATTTTCAGCGCCATCTATGAAGCGTTACTTTAAACAATTGATTTGTATGGCTGTATAAGGGTTAGTTCAGATTCAGATTCTGATTCAGATTCACGACATGTGTGAGAAATTCATCGCAGTTAAGCATCATTCGATTTACATAAAGTTGATTCAATAGCGCAATTATCGAGCATCTACACAAACTATTTCAACGCTATACTGATCTAGTTAGTAGTGTAACGCTATTTCAATTGTTAAGTTATATCTATCTTGAAATGAATATTATAGTAGGTTTATTATGAGGACACAGAAGGATAAAGAACGATGACCAGGGAGATATACGAAAATTTTATGCAACTCATTATTAGCTAAACAAAAAAATATTATTGGAAAGATTGGTAAGCACGTAATTACGCATCTTACAGCTAACAAACTATTGTGTGCTACTTCAATGGAATGAATGATATGTAAATGGTTCTCTAACGTTATGTCTCTGTGCTATTACACCAATGACCGGTTTCACCAAGTTCCAATAATTGATAATTGGAAATCATTGTGCAGATTAATGCACGGGGCATTAAAGTTTAAATTCATACAGTTATAAAGTTTATGATTTTCCCATCTTAAGTTCTTAATGGGCATTGTTAAGAAAACCATTTTCCAATCGTAGTGAAAAGCAAGGTTGAAAATAAAAAATGTGTGCTAAAGACGTCTAAATCTACCCTGGTGGAAAAAATACATATATTACACATACTGTATATGAATATTTCATATATTTCATACATGTATATGAGCATATACTATGAAAATATTTACTCATATATGGTATGTTTGACAATATATGCCCATACATCCATTGATCTATATGGGTATATTCAATATACACTGTATGTGCCACAATTAATACAATGACGAATATTCTATTAAATCCTGGTTTTCTTTCATATATCGACATAAAACGTCATATACATTTCCAGACATACTGTATATGGGCATATATGACCCTATATAATTTTTCCACCCGCGGGTACCTAAGATAGTATACCTTCAAGTTTATCAATTTTCGAAAGTACCAGCTCTGGGAAACAGAAGGCATGGTAACCATGGTCATTTCCTACAAAATTATATTCTAATTTTCGAGTTTCATTTTACAGATTGTGAGAAACAAATAAACTGATTGGTTACTTAATTGGAACGTCATTTTCAAAATTGGCAACTTAATGAAGATTGATGAAACCATAATGATTCCCAATATTGAGGAAATCGTTTCTGAATTTCACCCAACAATTTAGGAATGGTACTGTAATAAATATAAATCTTTTCTTGAATGCCTACTCAAAGTATGCTTACGATCTAAAAACAATGACATCCTATTGTCATTATTACGCACATTATGGTATACTATGTTCGTCGGGTTGACACCATTAATTTTGTTTCGGATAATCCTAAGAGCCAGCCTACCTTATTATATTGTTTTCAGAAAGTAAATGAACGAGCAGAGCGCCACATATGCATGCATTATAGCGGAAAGATAATTGAAAGAACGGAAAGAGAATTAAATAAAACAGAACTAAATTTAAAGCCATAGTGTACGGTTGGTTAATGAAGCACGTTATATGGCCATATATCGCGCTATCACAACAATAAGCGGAAGCAGCGTTTGCGAGGAAGCAAATCACACGACACGAACATTATTATAATGCCAACTAAAACAAAACAATGAACCTTTAGATAATAATTTAATTGATTAGCGCAATGGTTAGCTTGGGGTCACTTCACACGCGCTATGGCTATCAAGAAATCAACCATGCTGCAAAAATCCCGGTGAAACATCCCCCCCTATCAAAATGACCAGCCATTTAAACTGCTGAAGGAGCACAGATCGTTGCAACAGCTTATCGTTTAATAGTTCATGGCACAAAAATTAACCAAAGACTTATCAAATGAGATGGCTATCGTATTAATAGTTTCTTGCTGGCCGACCACCTGCATTGCTAAGGCATTCTATATATTTCATCTGTACAAAACACAAGGTCAATATTACAAATTTGCTTGACAATCATCTTTACTTATTACATGAAGAAATCGTGTGATAATAAACAATTTAATTGTCTAAATTCCATTGAATTTTCCACTTTTTTTTCTAAAATTACGTGTAAACATCTTAATTGTATGTTTTCAATACAAAAAAACAAAACATCACAAATATGGAAAATGACATGTATGGACATATGTATATATCCATATATGGGAAGCATGTCAATAAATTGTCATACATTCGATTGTATTTCCATATATGTGAACATAATTTTGTATTTCAATATATACACTGTATACGTACCATATAAATACTTGTACGTTTTTTTCCATTCATCGACATAAAACGCCATATATGGTCATACATGTTTTCAGAAATATGGGACATAAGATGCCTGATATGGTCCTAGAAAAGTTGTTCAACCGAAAATATATAATACATAACATTCACTTGTTCCATAAGTGATTTCCTTACTTTACTTAAGATGAGCTTTTGACTAACTTTCATCTTATAAATATGTTAACCATTTATGGTAAGCTTGTCAGACCACAAGTAGTATGCATATTTCCGCTGTACCGTTTTCCGACATCCGAGTGAATCAAAAAAAGAAATTTAAGGTCACTTTCACCACTTTCACCGAACGCCTTTTGAATGTGGGCTAATTTTACTTTGCACTATTTTTTAAGAACAAAATCTTTGCTTAATTGTATTGAACTGTGGGCAAGATGACAACATTCAAATTTATTAAGCTGGGAGGATTGAAATGCGCAGTGGAGGAGTTAAAGGGTGGATCAACTATACACACGCAGTTATAATGTAACTGTTAATTGTGCCCATCTGAATGCACAGTGAATATATTCGAAGGGCATGGTTTGATTCGTGCCTTTATGACGCCTTCGCAAATAGGCTTATACTATCCTCAAGCAAGGAAGTTTCCAACATCTCTCAATGAAAAAAATAGAAATGAACGAAACTTGGATGCACCCATTTTAAGGTGGTTTTCCTAATTTTATATATTTCACTACTTTCTTTCTTCCTACATCATTTTGACCCTGCTTTTAGGTCACGTGATGAATCATCGCTGAGATGCTGGCGCAGCACAATACTGGGACAGGACGATAAAATGAAGGACAAACGCAATGGAAATCCTCATTTTTACATAGCATCAAAATTCGAGAAAACCAATGATTACACAAACCTACGCGTGTTTATCCAAACTACTAAAAGCCTACATAACATTAGAAATTAGGGAGGTTACTGATTTTACCAACTATACAGCTTTCCATTATTTCAAATTTTAGATTTGCCAAATTCTGTTTAAATTTAATTAAATCACTTGCAGATGAAAACGGTAACCAATAGTAAATTACACTTGTAATATTAAATTTTCTACACAAAAATACATCTATTACATATAGTGAACAAACGGATCTGAACAGTATGAAATAATCTCAAAATCCAACGTCGATATTTAATTATAATTTCCACATTAGCAAAATAAAAAAACCGAAGAAGTTTGTATTAAAATATTCTGTTAGAATTATATTATAATTAAAGTTACGATTCTATCTACGTTTTTTATATTTTACGACAATGTTAACCATGTGTCTGCTTACTAGAGCGCCATGTAAAGTATTGCCTAAAGTCACGCTATATAGATGGCGCTGTTAATCGTGGGGTCTAATAACGTATCTAAGTCTACGTCGAGGATTTGCTATACCTTTGTTACATATTCTGACGGATTTCAAATATTTCATAGGAGTTAAGTTTTTAATTTTCCATCAACTGTACATTTATAGTTAAGGTTTAACTTTACGAGAAGGTTTGCATATCGGTTTTCAAAAGTCGATGACAGACTTACTATTGAAATGAAAAATCATGTATAATTTTGTGTCGTCTCATTATCTATGGGGTGATAAAAAGGTTGGTCTGAGCCATCACATTAATAGAGCCAAACATGTTAGCCTACGCCGAGTGAGCGTCGAAAAAAGTATGCCAATTACACATCTAGGATATGATAGGACTATGGCTTTTTATAGCATCAGGGCAACATTAAATCTTAATGAAGGCATCACCATATGGATACACAAACTTTATAAATATGGCATGACATGCAAAGTTCTTTTATTATCCCGCATCAAAGCAAAATATCACGTGTGAGTTAGTTAGTGCAGATACAGAATAAACACAGGAAGGATGGCAACGTGCGCCTCACGCTGGGCCATTTCAATTGATGAGCTCACTAATCAGAAAATCCATATCCCCTGCCTCAACAACAGAAATAAAAACACATCACGATTACATTAAGGGCTACCTAAAGAGAAGCCTCGATCTATATAATCAAATGGGTAGAAAACGGAAAATTCAAAAGAAAAGCATTGAAAATTTCATGACATTTCTACGACCCATTTGCAAAGAATATGTTAACAAAATGGCGTGAAATTAATGAATTTCAGGAAAAAAGGCGTAACGTTTTTTCCTGGAATACTTCAATTTGTATACCTCCCGAGAGGAATAAATACCGTGCACAACACTGTATTAGAATTGCACTTTTTTTGTGCGCAAACTCAATATGGCGACATACATCCTGAGGGTTATGAATGTAAAACTAGGGCACACGCTTTAACTCATCTTTTGTGTTTAGCGTAGGCATCAAAATTTATGAATGAAAGTTATAACGTAAACCACCCTTACTCATCAAAAATTCGACAATCTGCCCAGAAGACTAACTTGCGATGTATTCACTTTATTTGGAACAAATGGTCGAATGCAATATGAAAATTACACGTTGACTGACGTTTTCAGCATTCTGTGGGCGACGTATTTCAATTACAATACACGTGTATCCATTACATGTATAATATAACACATGTGCATGTAGTAAATAACATGACCAGGGAGGGTGGATGTCACAGCTACTTGCATGTACGCATGCAGTGAACAGCAAGTTCAGCGTATAGGATAGAAAAAACATGGGCAATGCATATAGACATATACATGGCTTATTGTATATGTAAATAGACAAAAAATTGGACACATGAACCACAAATACCACGTGTGATTCTATTTATTTTTGTACGACTATGTACGAGCATATACTGTTATGTTCACACTATACTATAGATTTAGTATTCCTAACATGTGTGGTCCTTATATGGAAACTCGAAATTTAATAATGGTCCAAATATAGTCATTCAAATTAAAACTTGATTTGATTATTACTTGGCTAAATATGACCATTCAATGGATAAATGCGGTGCATTCGTGATTATACAAGGCTAATCAGTGAATATGAACCCTAATGGCTATTTATGGTCATTCATAGGGATTTTACATAGAATTTCCACATCCCTTTAAAAATCTCTTAAACAAACTGAAGTAACCAATTACAAAATGAAGGATTACATACCAGTCATTAAAGTTACAGTGAAATATGCAGCAGGTAGTTTAGTCGTAAAATATTGGAGTACATGTGCGTACAGTACATTAGTTATAAAATTCATAAATTTTCAAACTTACAGTACGTCAACTCTCGACCTCTTAGCAGGAATAT
Source organism: Ophyiulus pilosus (assembly GCA_033995625.1). Classification (NCBI taxonomy): domain Eukaryota; kingdom Metazoa; phylum Arthropoda; class Diplopoda; order Julida; family Julidae; genus Ophyiulus; species Ophyiulus pilosus. The sequence continues at coordinate 103,383 of JAUJYV010000022.1, read as the reverse complement.
GAATGGGGCGAACAATGAATTTGATATTGGAAGTGGGCGCCATTTTTAAATTTCGCAACAAATGAATTGACGTATTGGGTAATACTGACTGGCCTACAGAGGTAGATGATGTTGACCCTTAAATCCAACAAGCAGGTAAACACCCTCGAGGCATTCCCACTCTCCCCCTCCCTCTATCCTCTAATAGAGAATTTAAATGCTTCATCCGTTGTCCAGGCAACGTTTTTACACAAGATGCACGTGCTTAAACAAATGAGAAAATGCATCCGTGGACTTAACACCTGACCCCTTTCAACGCGCTTTTGGGAAACGTGTTAACAAGAATTGCTGAAAAACAAGTCGAAATGCGATTCTCGTTATATAGCTACCCAGGAGTGATAAAACAGTATTCTTCTCGGTTTCAAAATAACCAGAAAACAACATTTCAAATTAAGGAAAATCAAACATACGTTTCCTTCTAGTGAAAATCGATGGGAAAATTTAAGGGTGAACACAATTTGACGTTATTTGGCTATTGTAAAAACAACAAATGCAATTGGATAATAAACCATTCTTCAATATGGTGCAGCTTGGCACATTCCTTTCAGTTTTGAAAGTTTAATGAAAGTATATGAAAATGATCGAAGTTGTCACGTTACCAGACTCCTCAGTTTATAATTAGAGAGTTTGAGCTAGCCAACTTTAACGAAACGATAGCGGTAACGAGAAAAAAGAGCTGGCGTCCCGGAATATCAAGGACTACCCTATGCGAAGCATGGCATTCCAATGCCATTCCGGGCCGCCCGCGCTGTTTATCGTTATCGTTATCATTTCGTTAACGTTGGCTGGCTCAAACACACTATTATTTCGAATAAACACGTATACTATTATGAACGCTAATTTTCATATTTAGAGTATACCTAATTTATATGTAAATCGTATTGTTCTTCACCACAAAGATCCTATATTGCAATGGATATAATCGATACACGATGAACTACGAAAACATTGGAAGAATCAACATATCAAGGCAACCACAATCTAAATTCAAGGTCGCCATTTTTTAAAAATTCTTAAATCAGTCAGCCATCTTGGAAATTGATGAGGAACTTATGGCAGTAGTTCATTAATATAAGTTGTGGTGCTTGTTCTGTGATATGTTTTCTTAACGTAGAAATATGAAATATAATTATACTTGTAGTCTATGTATGTTAATTAACGCTAATGTAACCAACGTAATTGTCACAATTAAACTTGCAATAAAGCAACTATTAAGGATGAAGTTTAACATTAATTTTAGTTTATATCAAGCATTGTGGTCTTTATAAATACATGTGCAAAATTCATTAATGTCATATGGAGCGTAGTAGTAAAGCATAGGATGGTTACCTTTTAAAGAGTGTAGAACATATCCAGATACATGCTATCTTGAAGGGTGTAGCCAACGAAGACACTATATGGTAATGCACGACTGCAAGGTTCACCACACGTATTCCACATTTGCAATGGTAATTCCCAGGGAGTCACATGCGTCACATTTCTCGAAGAACCAACACCGAATAGTAGAATCCAACTAGTATGAATTTTGCGAGAAAATTATACGAGATATATAAAGCCAGAAAGCAAATTTTCACATTGAAGGCATGCTGCCAAAGGCAAGAGGCCACAGGCATGGCTTTTGGCAGAAGGGTCTTCACTGACGTTAAAAATGGATTTAGCATGGGATTAGATGCAATGAGAAGTAATCAAAGAAGAGGAACAAGTGCAAAGAGTGACAATTGCTTTGTGAATGTGTATGTGATGATGGCTATATGCATGGCGTCAACATGAAAAGGGTGGGGGGGTTCAATGCATTAAGGTACATGTATATATACACATACACATATATACCTGTCTTAATTTGATTAAACTCAGGGAGTCCCGAGCCGAGGCCTACTCCCCTTATGTGCATATATATATATGTACAGGCCAAAAACGTTTCAAATTAAACAGGGTGTGACCTATAGGCTCGCCATAGACTACACCCATGATGCATCTTTACACACATGCATGTGTGATATGCCTATACATAGGTGCTGAGTTTCCTAAAGGGTACACTAGTACTGCGCAGAAAATCCACTAATTTCATAGAATACAACTAGCGTCTTCAATGTAATTTAATATTTACCAATTTTAAAATAAAATTATTCATTTTCCAACTGTATAACCAATATTTACGGATTAGTCAATTCCGCAAGATATTTTTCCAAAAATCTTGATGATTTTTCAGTAAATTTAAACTGCACTGTCAGTATTGTACTTTCATAGTCCAAAGACCAACAATGGCAAATTGGAACAAGATGGTGGATCACCAACAATGGCAAATTGGAACAAGATGGTGGATCCCCAACAATGGCAAATTGGAACAAGATGGTGGATCACCAACAATGGCAAATTGGAACAAGATGGTGGATCACCAATAATGCAAATTGGAACAAGATGGTGGATCACCAATAACTACACATCAAATTAAAAGTACAAACTTCCAGGGAGTGAAATTTTCAACAACAACAACAAAATCTATCAATCTAAATCTAACCAGAAAACATATTTCCAGTGATGTCATATCGAAACATCTAATGGTTTTGGATCATCTGCCTCCCTATCCCCTTGTCCCCCTTCCTCCCCATACACGTTATATGAATCTACGAACCCCACCCATTAAACATGCAGGCACATCCATCCAGCATGTGATTTGTATTTAATTTGAGGGGAGCGTACTTGCTCTCATCATACATGCACATCTACGAGGGGGGATCAGCTTATAATATACTCTATTATGGCGTTGACACATATACGTGCAATGAAAATGGTTTTGTTGGAGGAGGCAATCAATTTGAGAGACCCAGAAGATCAACCAGCAAAACATATATATATTGTATATGATGGGAAATTTATTATTTCCTAATTAGACAGGCGGCGTGGAGTTGCCAAACCGTGGCTCTCCATCTGTTGATAGGCGCCAACGTGACTCTGGCATCAAACCTTCCTACATGAACCGTGTGTAGGCTGATAAATCTTGTTGGAGAAGTCATGAAGAATATGTTGTGTGGCATGACACGATGACCATAAAACCGCTTTACCTATCAAACCCTTCACGATGGTAATTGAAACATGCCAAAAATCATGACGTTATTTCTCCCATGTTCAAAGGATTGACATTTGAGTGTTATATCATATTAGCAAATGGAAAATTTTCTGAATAATAAAGGCACATTTCAAAAATGATGTTCGTAAAAGTATAATAAATACTTTTTTATTATCCGATTTTCATTTGCCAGTCACGAGCTATTGACAAATCATTATTGAAACTTCACCTTCTCTCAAATTACTTTTAATTGATATTTCACACAAGACACTTTCTAGAATATGGTTGGTTGGAGGTGTATTACTAATTTAAGGATGGATGGGACTAGAACCTAGTGCAGCATCTTGCTTAAAAAATCTCAAACAATTGTATAGAGTAAAGAGGTTTCAAATGTTGAACTCTAGAACAGTTACTGAATGATTCCTATTCTGAATTAGATAATTTTCCATTCAATATTTTCTTATATTAGCACATTTCTAATGAAAGACCTTAATGTATAAAGCGAATGACAATATCTAGAAGTAATACATCATGGAATAAGATTAGTATTGCATCCACTGACAAAACGCAAAGGCAAGTCGTCATAGCGACGTTATTTGAAAGAGATAAGACAAACAATTCCAAGATTATTTCCACTAAGTTTTGTGATCGATAACTTATTTGTACGTGTGCATTAACTTAGGTCTGTAAGCAAATAAAAATCACAGAGCTCATCCAGGCGCTTCCATGAAAGCAATTACTTATATGGTACCAGTATTGCCTATATCTTATTATAATCTAAGTGGAATCAATATAGTGAGTGATGCACTCGTTCACTTATGGCTCTTCCATGCATTTTGATAGAATCAACATTGAAAGGGCGTGCCCATCCCCACATTTGGCTAAACCTTCAGAATTTTCAATGGAAATGCGAAAGCATTAGGAAATTAATTCTTAATTTGCGTTATGCACCATTAAGCAAAAAGTCCATACTTCATAAATGAAACAATAATTATACATCTGTCTAATAAAACAAAAGCGAGATTGAAAATTAATGGAACCATTCTAACTAAATAGTGATTCTAGTGTTCCATACATCAAAACAAATATTAGCTGAACTCTTTAGAAGAAGCTATAATTTACAAGGAAATGGCGATGGAAGCTAACATTAAAAACCAGCTTCTGTGTTGCATGAATTATAAGCTGGATTCAACTTTCAACATAGCATACGCTGTGCATAAACAATAGGTTATAAAAATCCGGATTATGGAAGGGAAAAAACTCCAGAAATTAACAACAGCAACTTTCTGAATTAAAAAAAAAGATTTTGTGCAAACTCAAGTGACCTATAGGTTACCTTTCATAATGTATACACTATTAATTTGAAAATAAGTCTAAATAGCTAACTATCCACATCTTTCAAAACAAGAAGTGAGTTAAAGAATACCAGAAGCTACTGCTACATGTCTTATGATATTGAATTTATGAGAGTATTTTGACAAGAGATTACTTCATGAAATACATTATAAAAATGAAATATATACACCGGTAGCTTGCATGGACACGTAAGCACAATAATGTTCATATGAAAAAAAGAATAAAATAAAAACATTAACAAAAATTAACCTTTTATAAATTGATATATGTATATTGTACGTTTAGAGTTTCTCTGGGTTGAAGAAACCTGTCTGATAAGCCGAAAGTTTGCTAATCCGTTTTTCATTTTTTTAAAAAATAATAACCCACTGAATAAATTGTGATTTTCACAAGTACATTTGAACAGGATTCCTGGAATAGTCATGATTTACCCAAATGCCAAACCAGACATTAAAACGTCCGAGCATTCCTAGTAAATGTTGGCACTGACAAATGCCATTTGGCAAGCGTGCTAGAAACGCAATATATCAACTGGATATCGACCTGAAAGGCTACTTTCTGGGATCAAGCAGGACCCCATTCACAAATCATTGCTTGTAAGCATGGCATTTACACGAGGACCTACAAGAGATTTCAGTATGTCCACACATGCACGCAGTTACAATGACTTGGGTGGCCAAGAATTTGTCTTTTCAAGTGAATCAATTATAGGTGGATATAGTGTTTGTTATGGCATTGTACAAACAGCTTTTCTGAATTTGATTTGCCACTTGTGACTATGCACATGCTGGGACTAGCTGGTGTCCCCCATTTATTTTCCATTTGAAATTCCTACTGGACAACAGACAACGGAAAGACCTACATGGGAAAAGTGTCGCTGCATAGTTACCGTTAGTAAAAGAAACGGAAGTGGCACGTGACTTACATTTAATAGCATGTTGCAGAAAGACAATAAACTAACAAAGTCCCACCAAAATGTTTAACTGATGATTAACTCACATTAGTCGCATACTAAACGAATGGTATAGTACTTGTGTGGCATAAAGTTTATGGAGCATTAAAGTAGTGGAATTTTCCCTTGAAAATATTAGTTTTTGTCTATGATTTTCAGGGTTTAAGTACGTATGTTTTTGCCTATATTTTTCAGGGTTGAAATACGTATGTTTTAAAAAAAAATTCTTTATAATATACAATAAATGTGCAGTATTGTATTGAAATTTTGTTTTTTTATTTGGTTAATTCCTGAAAATGTATTGCGAAATATATGTGTTCAAAATTTAATACTAGGCGACTTCAAAGTTCTTTATTTTTTCCTGTAACCTATATATTCTGAGATGCATTTGTTCTAGGTGCCAATTTGGTATACATGTATCGCGCCTGTCATGCATGCACTGCTATGTAATTTAAGTGTTAAAGCAAATACGAGCATAATCAGATATCCTCTCTGATATTGCGACAGATCTGGCATAGATCTCCTTATTATGAAAACCTGTAATTACACATAAAAAGCAAACTAGATCGTGCACACGCATATTGCAAAAAAAAGAGACTGCTCATGAATTCAATTAGTATCGGTAAAGTAGTAATTTTCTCCGTAGCATCCATGAGAAGATATCATGATAGTTACGTTCAAAATATTTGTATACATGTATTAAAATCCTAAGAGCATCGCATTTGTATTTGGTAATGGCTGGGGTTGGGCCTACGTTGTAAAATGTGCACGCAACTACATCGCCTGTAACTCTTTTATTAATGGCAGCAAATTATATCACCGTCCATAACAATGGTAATACAATGTGAGCAAGACAAATTGACTATTAACATTGCTATTGATATCACATTAAGGAATCAGGACAAAATGGGAAAGATACATGCATATACAACGTCATGAACGCGTGAACTATTTATCTTTTATCTTATACGTACATGCATACACTATGCATTTTGTATTTCAGAAGAAAAAAAATATTTCGTTAAACTATATGATTTGGTGCTTCTGGCATTTCAAATTGTATCATGATATTGGTCTTGACATTCATGACAACTAGTGTTTATACGTTTTCACATAGCGATATACAAGTAATAGAGTTTTTTTAAATTTGCAGTTATGACTAACTACACAGTCTTCAGCAATATATCAATGTGCATAATTCATGTCTTTAAAATGCTAATAAATGTGATCCCAACAATGTGGTTGGAACTGTCTGGAAACATTATTTGATGGCATGTAATTCTTGTAGTTATTTCAGTTAATTGACTAATGGAAAACTGCAGTGACTATTGTGCATTGAAAATCACAAAACACATTCTATAGAATTAGAAAAACAATAGACTGTTTGAGCATATCAGCGTCTTTATACTTTTAATGGCGGGAAGGAAAGAAGCACGCATGCGCACCCATTACGTTCAGTTAGTTCATAGGGTAATTCAATGCGTGGCTCCTCCCTTCCCGCCATTAAAGTTAAGGTAAGTATAAAGACGTTGGCATGCTCAAACTGTCTATTATACTTCTTGCATTGATGATATCCATGTATGTGAGATTTGTTTTGTAAGCCCATATCATATCACCATTTCTATCATTATTTAATAATTTCTAACAAAAAAACACATTTTGGAGGAATTTTGTATTCTGGTTTCATTGTTTATTTTTTGGTGTGTTTGATGATGTATTTGGTTTATGTATTGATAATATTTTATCATGTTAAAACTCTAATATATGTATTTGTTATTAACGTTAAGAAAGTTATAGCAGCTTTAAACAGATTGTTATCATCGTAACTGGATTAATATGCTACTCACCAATAAACTAATCAATTTAGAAATATAAATTGAACATTTAAAAATTTATTGCTTTGGCTCAAGTCTGTGACTTAAGTTCAATTAGGCAATTTTGATTCCTTAATGTAAAACGATGAAGAAATATAATTCCAAATCCCGTTAAGTATTAAGAGGCCAGTTGGCCTTTAAACATTAACTTTATATAGCCCAGCCATTTTTATTACACCTAGTGGTAATGCATATAGATTTTCTTGTCGATTACCTTGAATTACGTTAGCTAATTAGGCTTATATGTTTGCTCAGATGAAGTTTTTCACGCTGTAGCTGTATGGCTCTACTATAGATTACTCTCCTATCTGGCTTTTGTGCATTAACACTCGGTTATCCTATTAATCTTATTTAGGCTTGGATTTGAAATAAGCACTTGCCAAATTTGATTACAAAACTCGCGCACGCGAAGAATAAAGGTTCAGGTCCCAAGTGACCAGAAAACTACCCACGCAACGAACACTCACTATGGAACATTAATCATAAACACATGCTTTCTATGACCCAATACACACAATTATATGGAAAGTGTATATAATGAGTCAATAAACTGTATCTGATGCAGGCCTGTGATATATATTAGCCTTTAATTAATATTTAGTTTACTCACGTTTATTAAATATATCAAAGGCGCTACATTCTCGATCGTTAAAACCATTTCGTGCAGTTTTTTTATCCACCGACACACCGAATACTGCCAAAATATAATATGGTTTTATTGTCTTATGCCGGTAATACAATGTCAATAACTTTCAAATAAATAACCAATTGAGCTGCTAAGCTGCAATTATGACATTTTGCCTAGTTCTGGTCAGTTCAGCAATTTTTTGCCTTTTTGCATGAAAGTCTCGATTCAATACATTCCACTTGCAGTGCCCACGGAACAAGTAAGCTTAAAACGTACTGTAAGTTTTTTAAAATACCCAATTTTACCACTATGCTATTGTACAAAATGTCTTTGTAGATTGGTGTAACGAAAAATATATAGAAAATTGCAAATGAAAGTTTGGTAGAATACATTTTTCTAAAGATTGTCGAATTATTTAAAAACACGATTTTATGAAGTTTAAGAATATTTGTATACGATGCATTCAAAAATGTTAAACATTTGCGCACAAAAATATTAAAAACCCAGGTGTACATAGAAGATATGCAAATAAATAAATACAAGAAATTTTGGTTTTGAAATGAAAAATAATAAAATCCTAAAATATAGACCTTAGTGAAAAGTGTGGTTAAATTAAGAAAATATATGTCGCGAGTATAATAACCCCTTAAAAATGAAAAGCTAGAATATATTAAAACTAAGTCATAATATTACCTCATATATATATGTGAAGCGTGGAAAGTTATACTTATATGAAACCAAACGTTACAAACTTGTTCCCCATTGGTTTTTTAAAAGTGAAAGTAAAACAGTAAAATGGCTACACTATCTTGCTTAATACCATATGTCACATATGTAAACATAAGGTACAGTGTATGTGGTCTATGAGTGACAATCCACATAGCTAATATACTGCATGTATAAGCCTGGATATATAAAGATGAGTTGGGTGTGGTCGAAATAAGCACATCACCTATTATTATTATTACTTCATATTATGTGCTGGGCTGCTATATTAAATTTGTATAGAAGACAGTCTGGGGGAGGCCGAGCTTATAACATGCACATATGACACGCGACATGTGGCCTATAATAATACATTAATGTGTACCATTTTATACATAAAATGTCCTCGCACGAGATTTCTCTCGCTTTAATATAGCAATACGGTCATCCGAGCAGTCGCACCTAATATGAGGCCAGATCGTGTCGAGGTGTTAATATTTACATGAAAATCGATGGAATTACGAATGCATTATACTCAAAATCTGTAGTATTACTTTCATGACCATCCTTTATTTCATACTAATTTATTCATGTAATCCTTCATCCAAGTCCAATGACATGGACATAATAAAATTAAAGTAACATCAAAGGACACAAAGCAATTTCAACTATGTTCAAGAATATGAGATCATTTTGTAATTAATGTTTGGTTAATACTGGGTAATTACTGCTACCACGGATTCTGTTTGGATGATAGTAGAAATAAGATTCTAATGAACTTTCTGAACTTTTAAAGTTTTTAGATACATATTCACGTTTTTCTAATCATTATTATATTCTATCATTATATCTAGAATCGTCCATTTTAATAAAACGAAATACTATATACTATTCTAAATGCATTTCTACAAATGCATATGAAAGACATAATTAAATATCTGCCAAACTAGAGTTCTTTAAAACATAGCCAAAGTTGTCGCATTTGGTGGTAATAATCAGAGATTTCAATTTAAGCCAATGAAGAATTTATAGTTGAACACAAATGGTAGTACTAATCTATAACAAGGACTGAAAAGTGTTTTGACTGCTTTCATCAGAAAGTCAAGAGAGGGCGCAGATGTCGTGACACTAGTCAATTTGGAAGTACTGTAACTTCATCAAGGACAATGATGGATAGTCCTTTCTTTCATGACTAGTAAAGGAGCATGCCTATCTTGGAATACTTTCCAATATTCAGTAAAATCCCTATCAAGTTCTTAGGTGAATAATTTAGAATTTATGGATATATGAAAATAGATAGTTCAAGCAGACAAAATTGACGCAGCTTTGAACCTCACCATTATAACTAAACTTTAGTTTTTCATTTGGACGCAACTAATTGATGAGTTATTAGAAAAAGTAAGTAGAGTATAATTTCGCATCAACGCGTCAACTATAGATCCATCATCGAACCTCAGTAAAAGCACATTCAATTTTCCACCAATTAACATTGGCTAAAGGCAGTGGAAATGTTGCTCCGAATTAGCATATAAACTAACAGCAGAACAGCAACGTCCTATGCGAATGTACCCATGCATGCAGGTAGAAATCCATGGGGGGAAAGGGACAGGTAGACATTATTTATAGAAGGGGAGATTGGGAGGGATGGAGAAAAGGGTGGGGGAGGTCAGAGGAGGGCGATGCGCAGGTAATGGCGTCGAGGGGAACGGGAAAATCAAAAAGGTAGAAATATACAGGTAGAGGCCCACGTGCGTACCAGACACCTTTTATCGATCGCACCCTCCCCATGCTTATCCACGCACTTTATCTCTATCTGTACATATAAGCCTACCACAAAGCCACCACTGTAAAAATGGCCGCCAGTCATTTCTAGGAGTGGTATATTTGCAAAAAAAAAGAGCACGTGCAGCATAAAAAAAATGATTAAAAACATGCTTGCAGCCATCTCTAGCCAAGAGCTCTAACTCGGAGCATGGAATGCACGCGTTTAAGAGTTAACCCTAGTGGACACGTTTCCCATATCCAGACGTTCCCTCTTTTTTTCACCCCCTCCATTCTGGGGTGCCATGCTTCACGATGCATTTGCTCGCATGCGGATCCCATCCAAATGGTTTCCTGCAGGTTAAGTGGGTGACTGTGTATACCTCATCGAAATATTAAAATAAAGCTAAAGTCACGTTTGGTTTTTCAACTAATCAAATAGCAGTTGGTTTTTCCTCCTAGACCGCGTTCTTTCTTTCTCTCGATAAAAGGCATGGGTCTCTCTCTCTCTACACACAATAGATGCAGACACAATGGTGAAATTTTAGGGAAAAAATAGGTGTGATTAAGCAGGTTTTTCAATATTTTTTCGCACTGTCGAGGCTCGAAAGCAAAACACTAACGAATTACGTGCTTAATTATAGTAACAGACAATGACAACATATTTTCAAACAACACTGAGTGAGGATATGTCACAAGTAGAATGCAATCCAGGAAATCATGTTTGTTACAGGCTGCCTCGATAATAAGGGCCAAGCGATTTTAATTGCTCTTTAATTTAAATTCTCCATTGATTAAACGTACTGTCCTACGAGCCTACGTGACTGTTTATGTTCTCTACAATTTTTTGATAGAATTTCATTGAAATTGTCATATTCATACTATAGTTTTATTTCAGTAGATTTATGCTGCATGCTATGCAAATCATACACTACTCAGTTTGTCATCTCAACACTTGTTGTTGGTTTCTCAAATTCTCAGCAAAATGGGTTTCAATTTTTCATATTCATCACCTTCAGAATTATTTTCATTTGTAAGATGGAAGTTACATGAATATTCTCGTCAAACGCTATCCATTCTTTGAAATTTACTATATTCATATCAGATGGGGTATCAATGTCGATAGTATCTTACAAAACTTTTATTTCTTCTTATTTTACGAATCCTGTATCAGTAAAATAGTTTCAAATTGTATCTGTTGACACTATGTCCATAATTAAGGAGGGGAGTAAAGTGATAACATTAAACGAGATGCTGATTATAATAAGCACTTGTTTTACAATGTATGTGTATAGGACTTAGTGGTTTTTCAATAACAAAAAGCAACGAATGATCACATTAAGCGGAATCCACTGTATTTGCGGATGACCCAAAACACAAAGTTATGATATTACTCGGTATCAGGTGGCGCCAGTGGTTATGCAAAAATTCGATGAAATTACGCGTGTCCTACTGTTACTTCACAGATTATCAACGTTCCAGCCCATTTGAGCAAACTTGAGCTTTGATCCATCATCTGTTTTACCGGAGCTAGGTGGCGCAGTATGCTAAATCCACAGGTTGCTTATTACAGGTGCTTAACCGCCCCTTAATGACGCACTGCTTTCTGCTGTTCTTCAATTAAGCTTTTGCTTTAACACAACATTCATTGCTAGTTAATTGCTCTCGCAAACCCCGGTGAGCTTGAAGTGAACAAAATAAATAAAAGGCTATATAGTTGTTGTCAAAGTTTTACGTTTATAACCACGATTACTCATGTTGAATTTCAGCTTATTGTGCCTAGCCCTTATAGATATCAATTCTGGCTGAGTAAGTTTTAACAATTATAAGGTTGAATTAGTGAAGGAGTTAAAATAAAGTTTCAAAGCATGGTATCTTTTTTTTTATGTTACCGCACAAGCAGATTAAGAGAAGATTTGAAAACCTATCTACTCAACTTATCCTCCTTTTCATCAACCCAAAGGCTGCACAAACCATATAGAGAAGTCGATAAACAACCCAAACCAACGGTGTAGAACCACACATTATTTTGGAGTATCTGATTGCCATGGTGTTTGGTGAAAAAAATACTTGTAGTTTATTCGACGTGCAGTGGTGAGCAGCAATTTACTGAAAACGATAATGTTGTTTTCAACATCCCCTTTGACATCATAAGGTGGTAGAAGTGAAAAAAAAATTCTTTTAAAAATAAAACTACTCCAAAATCTTTCCAAGAGTTTCTAAATGGAACATGGCAAGTTGTATTAGCAATGTAAGTACATTGGTAAAGTGACATTTAAAGTAGTAGCACTTTATAAAAGGTTACGGCTGTATTACATTGATAGATGATAGCTTTTAGAAATTTCCCGCCTATATTCCAATATGGAGACTGTACAGTTTTAATGGACGCCCCCGCACGATCAGGCCGTATCGTGAACGAATTTTACATGAAATATTGCTAATAAGTGTAAGCAAAGGTTGAAAACACATCATGCAATAAATGTGCCCCGTTTACGCTAAAAACAAAAACCTGACCAGATTTCCATATACAAGTAAAATAAATAATCGATGTCATTAGGATGTCAAAAAAACCCCATCTCCATTTCTTACATTTTTCATGCAATTGCTGTCTAACAGAAAAATAGTTAATTAGTCACGTTTCAATGTATACAGTATGAAGGAAGGAAGGAAACATGCATCATGCATTCTCCCCTCAAATGCACGACCGTGTACAGTTGAAGTGCCATATCGCTAAGTGGGCCAACTTCTATATGTACTGTACATACATTGGGGTAGTAGTAGTAAAAAAATGTTCAAATTTAGTTTGCACACACAGTACAAGGTTTCAATGTGTATTAATTTGCTTCCTCTTCATTCGAGACAAACCCTGACTAAAGCGTATCCGTTGTCCTGACTTTTTTAGCCCTACATCAGTGACACTTCAATTCAACTTCTAGTATTCTACAGCTAGCATAAAAATGTCATACGGCACAGGGGTAGCCAAATTTGTTGGAGCTTCTGAGAAAGCAGGTGGGTTTGGTTTTTACTTTCCTATTCTATACCATTTCAAATGTCCAAACCTTTTTCATCTTATGCACACAAAATGGCATCTAAAATTGTCGGGGCACATCGAACAAGGGGATACAATTTTCATATCATACTTTAATTTTTCATCAAATTTTATCTCATATTTTAAATAACAACCAGCTTTAAATGAAGAATTATAATGTTGTGTTATATGCCATTTGCGAAGAAGGTAAATTTTTGACCCTACTGATAGATAACAAATTTGGCTAGCAGTTTTCCATAAATAGACGAGATTAAAAATGATGCAAGGTCTGTAACATTTTGGGGCAATTTCGAAATACGTCTATCAAACCCGAAACGCTGATTTGCCAACCTGAACGAAATGATACACTCTGAAAGATATGATTTAAATTTACCGTTATAGAATTCAGAAATATAGCAATAATTTCATCAAATTTGGTGATCAATTTTACAGAATTAGATACCAAAAGTCACAATATAAGAAAAAAGTTGAAAGTATGTAAAATGTTAAATGAACTGTTTTAGGCAAGATAATCTCTGCGACTTATTAATCATTAGAGAGATTGAGCCAGCCAACGCCTTAACGTTAACCTTAACATTAGAAGCGGGGAAGGGAAGAACAACGCATGCGCACTCATGACGTTCAGTTAGTTCATTGGGTACTTCAGTCCGTGGCTCCTCCCTTCCCGCCTCTAACGTTAAGGTTCACGTTAAGGCGTTGGCTGGCTCAATCTCTAATGCAAACGACAGTAACTTCAATCACTGCTGTAACATCATTTAACATGCACATTGTTGATATTTGTTACTACAAGTATATTTTGAACAAATATTTCCACGTTTTGGTGTGTTCAATTTTCATATGGTGCATATGTGTATCGCTCCATAAAACGGAACAGCAGAATCCAAGTTATATAGAAATCGATACTCCAGCTTTAGATTGCATAGACGTAGAAAGCGTATCACATTATAATATTATAATGAGAATTAAACAGCCAGCAAATAGGCTCTGGTCTTACAAGATGTTAGGCGTTTAATGCACATTATACACTAGGCTAGACAAGCCCATATCATTGTCGAATTGAACGCTTATTTATACAGTATCCACATATGCGTGTATTTTACTAAAACAAATATCTAATAAAATGCTATCCATATAGGAAAAAAGAAATCAGAATTTGCATTTAAGCTCATAATATGGTTTAGTTTTTGCAGTAATAAAGTGGTTCATTCATAGCTTAGCCTTATACATACAAGTTTTTTATTCAAGACTATAGTTTTAAAAAAGTTGATTTTTTGGATGGTTACACATTTATGCTGTATAAAGATTATTTGTATTAATTTAAACAGATCCATTGTGAAATAATATCGTTATAGTCAATTCGCATAATTTATTATCCAAATATATTGTATTATCATAAAAACATAACAGACTTCATATTGTGATCACCATGCACATATGGAAATAAGCATTGTATGTATGCATAGCTCATAGCTACATAGGCTTCTGGATTTTGTTTGTTAAAATGTCATGTATCCAAAGTAACAACAAAAACTGCATTACCATTATTCCCGTAATAGTGATAATTCTATATACACTATGTATTGCATAACAAATGCCTTTATACGACTACGTGCAATAATTGTTTGTTTACACATATGGCCTGCATACTCTTGTTTGACAAATACAAACAATAGGGTAGGAATTTTGGAAATTCCTTATATTCAGTAAGTGTACGAGGGGAACAAATGGCTATAGCATATTTTTCTAGCAACATGCATGTTTGAGGAGTTTTTAACCTACGAAAGGTGATTCAGTAAAATTTTATGACTGACCCTTATTTCTTATCGTTTTTATATTGTTTTATTTTAGGCTTCATTGTCTGAAGCAGCATTTAGAGTTGATATTCACAAATTATATGTCATAAAAAGATGTGAAATTTAATAATTGAGACAAGGTTTTCAACCTTTTTCAACTCATGGCACACAAAATGAAGCTGAAATTGTCACGGCACACCTTATGTTATTATATCAAAAGATTTTCTCCCTTTTCTTAAAGTAATGATAAAAAATGATTTGGTTTTGAATAATAATACGATTAAACTCGCGTAATTGCACAAACCGGATAAATGCACATGTTTTGCAAGTCCCATGTGTAATTTTTGTATGGAATTGTAACCGGATGTTTGCATAAATCGGTTAATTGTACAACTTTGGCTTGTCGGGTCGCTATGCAATTAAGTGGGTTCGACTGTAAACACTATTGGGAAAATCTGAATATCTTTTCAGTATTCCCTTTACGAAATTGTTACACACATAGCCTTGCTAGAATAATAGTATTTAAGCGAATATTTCAAATTCATCCTTTAACAATAATGCTAATTTTCATGTATAAAATATATATTTTATGTTAACGAACTATGGTGTATTTTCTATAGTCTAGTTGGAATCTACTGCATATCTTTTATAGGTGCTTAAAGTTTTGAAATTTCTTGTAAATTTCTAAGTGTTCTGTTTTCTAAAGGTAGAATGCGCCACGTTTAAAGAACAAGATACTTTAACTTTTTTCAAGACTAGATCAAGCCATTCTCTAACTTGTGTATTTGAAATCATGAAGAGATAAGACTGTAGCTCAGTCAGAGGTTAAATGTACTTTAAAAAAGAAGTTTACTTCGTTGAATTTTGAAGTTATACTATTCCTCCCTCGCATCGTTTTTCAAGATACCAAAAAATGAAGCTTAAAAAGTAACAAAGAGAGGCTTAAAACAAAACGAAACCATCCCAGTATCGTCCTGGTTTCCAAAACGATCCTTTCTCCCACACAACTTTATTTGTATCAGTACTTGAATATGAAAGTTCAACTGCATATAACAGTATTAAATGTGACGTCATGTCTAATTCCGTTAAACACACTTTTGAGTATTTGTTTAACAGGACTGCGAGGTTATAAAGTAAAAGAAAAAGCTTAACAACCCTGAAATTGTAAAATATTAAATGCCTTTAAGCAGACACAAAACAATATAGATAAGCATTATTTTATTATACTTTCTATGGAATCAACTGCATTTTTTTGATTAAACACCTATGAAATTGAATATTTCTCTTTATACATTACCACTTACATAGCTACAACAAATAAAAGCAATAGTTGTAACACATTTCAACAGATCTAAAGAACATAAAAGCATGCCGATACGACTGAAACAGGTGTGCATAAACAGAAAATACAAACATTTACTCTAAGATAAGCCTGCATGCCTACACTATAAGGATATTTCAGATATAAATATATATATATCATTTCGCAGGCCTATATAGTTCAATTGTGCATATCAAATATGGATGTAATGTGACTGTATACTGTCGCAAGAGTGGTAATTTCATATTGATTGTAACAAATTCGCTGAATTAGGTGATGTTTTCATCATAGACGGTTACACATAGTTTACTTTTGATTATTCTTTCAATGCGCTAAAACACAGGACAAACTGGAAAACCTATCTCGTATATGATGAATAATTTCTACAGAAAAGTTATAAAATTAACAAGGTGCGGAAAATGTTGTAAATAAATGAAATTTCCCAACCAACAAATAAACGCACAATTACAGTTTCAATAAAATTACCTACTTTAAAACCGTAACTGCACCCATACGGATTGCCAAGAATCATCAAGATATGATTCCCGTTCCTGACGTAATTCTAAATGAAGTGCTATTGGTTCTATTGAATTTTTAAATTTAAATGAAAATATCTTATACAATATTTCGCCGGTAATTTGGGACAATAACATTATTACATGTAGCATAATGAAACCGATTAATGTGTATGAAATAATTTAACCCTCTAAGATTGTTCTTAAATTTTAATTTTGGAAGATTACATATACGAATGAAAATGTTGGGCTCATCCGCTAAACACAACTCACTTAACGTTTTTGCCACCTAACAGAAATGTCTGGCAGGTTAGCCTACGTTATGGGTTCGCTCAACATTGCCTTTCTAGGTTATTCAACATTCCCACTTTCAATGTCATTTTTGCAGTAATCTCAAACGAGATATTTTAATAAAAAACGTTACAAAATTTGTTTAAAAAAATTGGGAATTAACTGTTAACAAAATGAGTGCACTTCCAGCAACATTTTTAATAAGCAAAAAATTAATTTTGGAAGTATAATAATTAAAAATAATAATAATAAAACTCCGAAATATAAAGACTATTAAGATGAGCATTTTTCTTTAATATCATTTTATCCCATCCGAATATCTTTCAAGCTGGAATCCTATTTAAAATATTCGTTAAGTTTAACATATTTAAACGACTTTTAGGAAATATACATAGTTTTTAATTTCTCCATCAAAGTGCTCTATGTGCATTTTAGTTGCTATGGCTTTCCTCTATTCCTCGCGAACCAGCTTTTACAGAAGACTATTATAGATATGTCTACATACTTTTAAGAAAAGTAAAACAAAACGATCGTTCTGCAACGTACTTCTGCAAGCAAAACAGTTTGAAACACCTGAATTTAAACTTACTAAATATGCATTTAATACTTATAAAATTACTTCTTATGCGTGGATATATGCATTAAACATTTGTTATACTTATTGAATTAATGCATTTAAATTTAATCCTTAATTGAATATAACACACCGAACA
Organism: Ophyiulus pilosus; assembly: GCA_033995625.1. Classification (NCBI taxonomy): domain Eukaryota; kingdom Metazoa; phylum Arthropoda; class Diplopoda; order Julida; family Julidae; genus Ophyiulus; species Ophyiulus pilosus. The sequence goes on along the minus strand of JAUJYV010000022.1, from coordinate 85,319 downwards.
ACGAGCGCTTTAAACAAGTAACCAAAAAATGTTTAAACAACAATATTTCACTAATGAATTTGCAACAATAAATTTACTATTATTAAATGGCTTTCCTTCATTTCTATATGTATGTCAATCAAGACTTTTTGATTGTATGTGAAGGAAATCAAATATATACCGTAGTTACATTAAAAGGTTTTTAAAACTTGTAACTATAGCTATTGTCAACTGCCAACCAAATATCCAACGGTGTGTGTTTACCAACTTAATTGAGATCAACACCACCATCATTTAGCGAGAAATTTCATCTCAAGAACAATTGAAAAACATATTAAAATTTCAGCTATCTGTTTGACAAAAACACTGATTTAATAATACATGTTGAGATTTTAACCATTGAACATAGTTTGCATAACGTGCAGCACCAAAGTTAATATTCGTTTTTCGCCATACCAAGATGGCCGTCCCGGATAGCAGACAACAGGCAGTTTACCCGGGGTGTTTAAACACCGCTATAAAAACAGTGTTTCGGTAACATTTAGCATCATCAAGCAGCCATTGTGCTCCACGACTTAGCACGCATGATGCAGCTGACCAAGTCACCCATAAAGCAGCAGCAGCCTGCAAATTCAAGGGCGAACCGTCCACCTGTGACGTTATTCTTTGAAACGTAGGGTAAGTTTTTAAAAAACGGAAGCGCGAATTATTGCGTCTGCTGATGTCACATCTCCCAATGTGCCAACTTTTTTTTCTATCTATCTATCGTCCTCTTCTGCATTCAATCCCGCTGAAGGGAGCAGCGGACGGTGCCTAACTTGTCTCTTTATCTCTCTAAATATGGATGCATTGACTCCACCTAAAGCCATGATAATGGAGGCGCGAGTGGCTACCATGAAAGGTATGGCCTCGTGCAGGCTGAACAGCCAATGAGAGGCAAGCGAGAATTGGCGAGATAGATACACAGGTGTAGCGTCAATAAGCAAGCACTGGCCTGATTCAGCTTCACACAGGTAGATGCCAAGTTGGAAAAACACAGACAGTTTTGTTTCGGACGCGGGGAAAACTCGTGTGTATTTTTACCTGCAAAAACCGAAGGCTCTTGTGCGCGTGGTTACGCTGACAGGTGCGCTGGGGAACGGGGCTCAACCTCCGGCCGGGCCGCTTCGGAACAAAACCCCGTCAAAAGTGAAACTCAGGATTTAAAAACCAAGTTCGGGAAAAAAAGCAAAACAAAGTGCGGTGTCTATATGTCAAGTACACTTTTTTTTTGGTCAATGACCAGCCACGTCCTGCTGACCAACGGACTTCGCCGAAGAGCTGCTTCGCCCGTGTCAACCGGTCAAATGGAAAAAGGGAAGCGATACAGCGCCAATATTTCCTAAGTACCGAGTCAACCCGGGCTTAATTGTTTTGATTTCTTCTCCCCCCGCAAAAAAAAGAAGAAAAATCATCACAAACGTCTAATGTCGTCGTCGGGCACAATACTTATACCTTCTTCTACCTACGACAATTCGCAATCTGTATTTCGTACGCAGAAAATGAGCACCGAAGTATCGGAGTTTCAAGATGTAAGTAGACATGTCCTGTTTCGTTTTGTGCTTACCTGTTCCCGCTGGAATTAGGCTAACTGGAACTCGAAATTTTCACTGCCCCCCATTGATATAGTTTGTTCTTGCATGTTTCTGATATTGCTTGTGATATAGCGTGACAGCGTGCATGCTATGCTGTAAGGATGGTGATTGTGTTTTGCATTGATTATTCATATTTGGAGCACAAAAAACACAATAAATCACCTGTGTGCGAACTTGTGAAGATTATAAAAAAATTTCTTAAGAATTATCGTTATTATCGCATTGCTGTCAGTTACTATCTTCCTTATTGCCTCATCTACTCTCACATTCTATCTTGAAAAAATGTATAAGCATGATTATGATCAAAGTCCTTAGTATTTGGTGAAGACATAAAAACTAGATCCTTGCTATCATGCATGTCCAATGCGAATCATTTTTTACAAAACGTCCTAAATTTCAATGAGTATCGCATGGAAGCATTGCATAGGTTATAGGATATATGCATGCGCAATTTGTGTAACTGTATTTGTGTAACCTACTTGAGGTGATTATTGCATGCGTCTAAGGACTTTCATATCATGTCTGAATGTCTTACTATTTTGAATATAGTTTTTCTCATATAACTTAATTCTACTTGCATGATGGCTACAAAGTTGTTGCATTTCGACTGAATTCGTCTGTAAGAATTCTACATGATTTTCGATGTAGAAAGAGCGTTGACATGACAAATCGTGTCACCAATTAACGCATGAGTTAAAAATGTATCAAAACTTTCGATAAAATCTTTAGGATTAGCATATTTTTCAGCCGAAAAACAAGATATATCTTGTACAACGAATTGCTATGTACTCATAAAGCTATTTTTAAAGTTTTAAACATTAACATTTATGCAATTATACAAAATATGCATGCTAAATATACATACATGCACTAGTTTTAGAATGTTAAGTAAGCTGTTCATAAAGGTTGTTGCATGCAGACATTTATGCATACAGACATTGAACAAAATTTAGAAACCATTTAAAACTATTAACTGATGAAAACCAGATTTTATAAATTGATCTTGTGTAAAATATAACATAAAATGCGTGTATGCATGCATGCATACTATACCGGTTATTAAACATTATATGTTGTTATTGCCTTATGTGCATTTGCATGATTATCCCTTGATATATCTGTTTTATTTGATTAATGACTAAATATTTGTGTATTTTTTATTTATAGGACTCTGTTCATTATGGCTTACTAAACTATACGGTACGAAAATTAATATTTTCTATCAAGTTGCGCATGACTGATGGTTTCAATTTACGGTTCATTATTGTTAGACGTGATTTGCATTAGCTTTTTTAAAATGTTGAGTAGATTTGAAATGAAATGTCAACAAGAATTCCATATTCATTTTTCAAATTTTTAATAATGTTCGTAAAGTCATGACATACAAGTGCAGTTTATAGATGGTGTTTTAATGCCGCATGTCATTGCAACCCAGATACCGTAAATGTTCTACTAAATTCAGGCTGGTACATATATCTTGCGGTCAGTTCCCCACGATAATCACAAAGTGTTTCCTAGTTTTTATATTGTTTCACGAGATTTGTAATTATACAAATTAACCCACATACTCCCAAAAATCATATCAGTATTTCAAGTGAACCGCGCGTATAAGCTTCTCATTAATGGAGAGGAAAGAAAACTGAAAATCAAAGGAAAAATTGTTAAAAAACGAGATTTTTGTTAAAGATTTGCTTAAAATTTGACCCGGATGTTCTTTCTCATGCAGAAAATTGGATTAGTTATGCAAATTGTGCGATTTCTTATGTTAAAAAAGACAAGGAAAATACCATAATTTTCAATATTCCCAACTTGTTCGAAATTATAACAAATGACGTTTCCAATTTTGGGGTTTACCATTTAGTTTTTTTAAAGCAACACAAAATAAATTGCTAAATTTAAAAAAAAGTAATGAAATAGTTCTATTTATAGTGATTAACGCTATATGTTAATCTGATGCTTTTCCCCATGATGAAGGTATATTTATCGTAAAAACCCAACGATTTTACTATTTCATTAAATTCCGTATAGTATTTAAGACTTAAGTAATATAATTAGCACAATGAAGGTTTTTGTGCATGGCTTGATCAGGGATTTGTTAAAATTGTTGGGATATGTGTATACGAATCACATAACTTGAGAATTCCAAAATATGCTGCAGTTGAACTTTTAAAATATATTTAACGCTAAAACTCAAAACACAAACATGCGGAAAAGTCAAGCGAATTCTACAATATAATAAGGTAGAATTTCAGTAAGTTCTTTTTAAAAAAAGATCACTTCAAAATGACTACGACATTTTTAGCGGTTAAAAGAAATAATACGATATTTCGTATGTTTCTAAACTTTTCGCAAGACACTTATGAAAAATTTTGCATTTTTTTTCTGGCGTAAAATAAATTAGGTGTGGAATTTGGCCTACATCGTGTCCATTTATATGAAATGTAATTATATTTCCTACAGTAAACTAATTCGCTCTCTCTAACTTCAACTCATATTAAAAAAATAATAACTAGAAAACGTTCATGCAATCTTTTAAGCCTATAATTTTTTCTTATACGATAACACACGACCGTTATAGGTCTACGCACGCATGAAAATGCTTAATAGTTGAATTATCGTGGGAATAATATTTTCCATACGATGGTACTTTTTTTGTTTTTATTAATACACAATTTTCAAAAGTTGGCCAATTAAGCTGAAAATCGCCTTTTTTAACAATTGATATAATGGCTCAGATATTAAAACACCTGAACAAAAACGAAGCTATTAGCAGTAATTTGCGTGTGCCTAACTAGTCCTAAGTCTCCCTTATAATTACATAACAATCATTCAATGCTGTCAGGTTGCTCAGGTACTTCACCTGCCTAATAATTTCACTCGATCCGCTGTCCCCTACGAGTGAGCACATATGTCAATGCAGGTCAAGGACCTATGATATGCACTTGAAGTAGGCCTACAGAAAATGGATTTGGCGCATGAAAGGATATTCAATTGGCATGACATTTTAATCGAATTCCATTATAGGTGAAGCATTTAACTCTGAAAACGGGGATTTTTAAGTTACTAGAGCAATGCCATGTGAAAACACGCTTGCATGCATACAACACCTATACCTTTTGATAAAACATTATTTTCCAAAAGGCACAGATGCATAAATCGCTTTTTAGGTCCACAAAGCTATGCTTTTGCTGTGTGAATCATTGTATAAAAACAAGTCTACGCTGATGATATAAACATCTCGAATATACTGCATTATGGTTGAAACCAGAAAATAATAAGATTAACTTGTGGGTTACAATGTTTTGAATTATATCTTAATTATTTTTGTATTGAAATGCCAAACAATTCAATTCCTCGAATTCCTCGACTAATCAAGTAGAAAAACGATTTAAAAAATAAATCAGATATAGTTTGTGTAGTGCAACATATACGTTCTTTAATTTAGTGTATTTTAGACATACAGTATTATATGCACGTAAATAAACACTATAGCGAGTATTTTTAGCAAAACAAAGTTGTTAAGATTGGAAGGATTAGATTTTGTAAACAAGTTTGCAAAAGGTCCATTAGAACATGTTTGGCGATGTTTTTTAAAATTGCTTGATAAATTAAAACCTAACGATAAGCTAGTATTTTTTATTATTATTACTCTTTCTGTTTTTTCATGTTCAATATCAGTACTTATTTTTTTATGACTAGTAAAATTCTGCCTTGAAAATTGGCCAGATATGTTAGCAGCCATCATTTACCAAACCATTGGCACAGGCGCGTTGCAGGCATGCATGAAAGTGGCCCAATGACTTAAATACTATATATCTAACAATAAATTCAGGCCAATTTTGGTCGCTTCACTGAAAATCTATGTCAGGCAAGAAAATGCTTCAGTATATACCGAGACAATTTCCAAGTCATGCAGTGTTATACTCCAAGTGCAATGCATTGCGCTTGGCTGCTGTATGTGGCTTAGTAAAGTCTTAATACTGTACGTACTTTATTTGGATAACCCGTTTATTCATGCTCGTTTTTTATTCGGACTAGACCGGAAAATATCCGCTTTAAAAAAAAAAAAATTGTCGCAAAAACGAGTCATAAAAGATTAGCAAGCCAGCAGAGTGGAAAATTGAGCGCAGAAATTTAAGGAAATAAAAGAACCAAAAAACATGCATTGTCCTACTACCAGACCTTTATTGAATAGCTGGACATTTGTCGAAAAATGCGGTTGCGCCGTTTTTAGAATGGTTGCAAAATTTCTTATTTAAGAGCTTTTAAACTGGACGACAACAGTCGCGGTTTTGAAACTATGTACGTGGGAACTTCAATGACACCAATGTCCTGTCTGTCCTTTTTTTTAAACTGTCTTTGTTTCATCGTTTTATAACAATTCCGTATAGGAGATTATAGATCAAGATGTTAAGCGTTTTTACTTATATTTTATTTCCTCCATACCTGAATATGCGAATAATGGTTGAATATTGCTTATAATATTTCCTTATAAAATAAATTAAGGTTGTTCTTCAATGTAAAGTATGAAAATAACAAAGTAAAGATATCAGTGGATATCATATTACTGGTTTTGCGAACTTGTTTTCTAAATTGGTCCTTTATACATAGTTATAGTATATATAACAAGAATATAGTTAAAATCAATCAAAATAAATTTAGAAAATAAAAACCAAACAACTTAAAATACCTTCCAAACAACGTTTACTAGAGTTGTTAAATTATTTGTAATAGAAATAAAGTTGAATGAAAATATTCGTATGTCAAAAATTGAGCTTTTTTAGACACATGCAACATTTATAAACAATTCTTGTTTGAGAAAAAAACCCAGAAGGATACTCTACATGTTTGAATTTCACTGTTGTGTGCAGTTTGTACAACTGAATGCACCAAGTTAAGGTCCCTTCTTCCCTTCATTTTCCATTGCATGAACTTATTGTGCACTCTTACATACAATTTTTTTCTTCAAACCAAATTTTGAATCAAGATTTACTTATATCTAAATTAAACCGCACAATAACCTAGTCTCAAAAAACATGGAATGTTTTGACCATTTACCATGGGGTTTCTTGGGTCATTGATGATGAATGCCATTGAGCACATCTTCAGGGTGAAAGAATCGTATTGTAATTTGTGAGTTCGGACAAGGGGAAGATGGGGTCATTGGGCCATTTGAGCATAACTATTTCAGTCGAACTTTAGTCACATACTGTATAATGCTTCTAGTACATGATACAGCATAGGAATGACATAGTTCAGACATTTTTGACTAAGTCGATGGTGAGACGTTAGCAACAATTGGTGACAAAAACTACAATCATCACTTTATGGTAAACAGCAGGGGGTGCTGAACTTGAAGGTTTAATGAATTGGACTGCATGCATGCTATTGGCCGAGATAGGTCTATATAATTCACCAGGTCTGTTTATGTGTTTAACATTTCCTATACCAATTGTCTTCGTAGAGACTGGCAGTGTTGAACACGGATGAAATAGTTCCAAGAACATCCTAGTTTGAAAGTATAATTTAAAATTGTTTCAGAAAATGTTAAGTTTTTCTCCGGAAATAGATGCATACCTAAAACGTCGGGCTGCAGGGAATGGATGGTAGGCCTAACCCTTGCAACTCCTAAATGACAAAAATTAGGTTTTCAAATGCGATGTTTTAGGTATCCAGCTATGCCGTGATCTTGGCAATGTTCCCTATGTAAAACGCAAAAAAGACGAAAAACAATGTGAAAGCTAACTACGTTTCATCCAGAATCCATACTGAAGTGTTAAATAATGAATAGTCTGCTACACAATGGCCAGATGGCATCGTGGTTAATAGTAAAGTTCTTTATAATATTTAGTCCAATAAGCACATTTCGTCTTTCTTTGTAGTGTTAGAACATAAAACCACACAGTTTGTAGAAAATTCATGAACCTACGATTTTGAGTCAGTGGTCTAAAAGGCAAATTAACTTAAGGATAAAATCTAAGAAACCTTTTGAAATCCCATTACTGTTAAAATTCCATGTTGTTCTTCATGTGTTCGGAATTTGATTTTTAATACATGTTCACTATATACTACCTTATCAAGAAATCCATAAGTTTTTATGGAAAATCAAAGGCCTCCACGCTTTACTATTATAGCATGTATTTATTATATTATGTGAACATTTATATTAGTTAAAATTAAGTAGTTAAGAAGAAAATATTATAAAAAACCCTATGATTTTCAAATTTAAAACCAAATATTTTATGTTACCTATTCTATAGCATATTATGAGTTTTCTCATATAGAAAATGTAGACACAATTCAGCGTTATTAAGCTAAATTGGCATATTTGGGACTATGTTCACATGTGCAGAATATGTACTTTTTAAAGCATTGGATAGTATAACAGTCATTTTAATATTTAATGATATGGTTTGCATTAGCTCTATGAAACTTATTATGCATGTGCCATTAGTTGCTATTGATGGAAAAAAAATAATAAAAAATGTCATTATCCATTATGCAGCCATGCTTAATTTGCTTTTAAGCAAATGGAATTACCATTTCGGAATGGTCTCTGTAAATAATAAAATAAAAGTAATTCTCCTAAAACGATGATGCTTAATTGTTTTGTAATTGTAAGACAATGGTATGCATTAAGAAGTTACTATTAAGATTTATTAAACATTGACCCACGCAATGGAAACCGACCATATCCTCACATCCCCTATCCTATTATCAGGAAACTACCATCAAATGAATACATCCATGAAAGCCCAACCGACCAATACAAATAGAAATGACCATTCTTTCATGGACAATTTTTCTAATAGATGCCCTCACTGTCCCTTTAGTTGTTATTTGCTGTTTATCGAACCCTCGTTGTTAGATATTGATGTTAGGCACTCTGCGAGCGTTGCTTATATCGAAACTGTGCTCGATGGAAGTTTATGGACTAACAAATTTTTCCTTGAGCACCATCAACAATCCAACAAAATGTATAACTGGTTTCATTTCGAACATCGCACACACAAGTATATTGTACAAAATTTAGTTAATTGAGTTGAAAGTTGCATAATCACAATCTCTAGTCATGCATACATGTCTAAACAATGTGCCCTATGTGCATCTTACTGGAAGTTGACAGTGTTTTAGACATTTTGCGCATGAACGATGTTCTGTAGATCTGGTCAGTTCTATAGATATCTAAACAACGTTCATTTTATCCATTTCAGATGTGGCAGGACATCGAAAGCGTGCTGCTGGGTGACATCACACCAGGCGACCCCCGCTCGCAAAGGGTTCCCATCCCTATCCCATCCGGTCATCACCTATCGTCCTCTTCCAGCGTCTCGTCTCCTTCCCCCACCGCCATGTTGGGGAGCCAAGGAGGGCCACCCCAGCCCATTTCCCCCTCTACTTCCAACAGTGTTCCTGCCACGACGGCCAGTTCTCCCATATCACCGTACGGGGGAGCCCCGCAAGTGCTGCAGGAGGACACGGGCTGCGGTCGCCAGGGAGACCCCGGCGAAAGCACCCCCAGCGTGTCCAACCTGAGCCACGCCACCCCCTCCCACACGCCCAGCCCCGCCTCGGCCTATTCCGAGTACGTGGACCTGGAGTTTCTGCTGGGCAACGGGCCTGAGGAACATAGCTTTTACCCCGAGGAGAGTTCGGGAATCACCCATTGTGCCAACATCAAGCAAGAGAGCAGCGGCCCAAACGCCCCCCAAGGGCAAGGTATGGAACTGCAGCAACAACACCAGCAACAGGTACCCGTGTCCGGTGCCCAAGTGATGATCTCCGATTACAGCAACTACAACGGCCCCTACGTCCATATCCCAGACATTAAACTAGAGAATGCCAATGCCAACAACAATAGCAGCAACTTGCACGGCCTGCAGACTGGGGCACTGCAGCCACACCTGCAGCAACAGCATCCGGGATACAACGGCCAGTGCTCGTCCTACAACGGCACGATGACCATTGTGGCCACCACCACCCAGGTCGCATACATCCACGGTCAAATGTCGCCACCAGCCTCCCCCGAAAACCACGAACTTTACCCCGTCAAGCAAGACGGCATGCTGATGCATCACAACGCCCATAATCCTCAACAACAGCAACATCACCAACACCCCCATAACCCTCAACAGCTCCAGCATCACCATCATCACCTCCATCACCACCAGCAACAACAGCAGCAGCAACATCATCACGGCCCTTCGCTTTTGGGAGGTGGCCACAATTCGGTGCTAGGACCTCTAGGCCCGATGCATCCTCAGCAGCAGCAGATGCAGCAGCAACACTTAGGACATGCTGGTCGTCTCCAGAGTGCCATGCCCCACCTCCGCGTGATGACCCCACCCTCTTCACCTCACCTCGCCGACCTCCTGGCGGCCAACCATGGAGCACCACCCAGCGGACCCGGAATGAATGGGGTCCTTCCGTTGCAAACTGTGCCCGAACAGCCCGTGAAGCCCAAGCGTGGTCGGAGGGGATGGGGCCGCAAGAAAGTTACCACCCACTCGTGCTCCCATCCTGGCTGCGCTAAGACGTACACCAAGAGCTCCCACTTGAAGGCCCACCTGAGGACCCACACGGGGGAGAAACCCTATCAGTGCAACTGGAAGGGGTGCGGATGGAAGTTCGCCAGATCGGACGAATTAACCAGGCATTACAGGAAGCATACGGGAGATCGGCCCTTTCAATGCCGGCTGTGCGAAAGGGCCTTCTCCAGATCAGATCACCTGTCGTTGCATATGAAAAGACACGTGAGTGTGTAAGGACCGATGGGGGGGAAAAACAAACAATTCTTCGATACTCAAAATAGTGGATGGCTGTAGGATCAGCGTAAGGACGCCAGATTCGGGCTCCAAGAATCGGAACAATGTTATGGAACTCACCGATGAACTCCTGTTGGCTGTACATATTTATATAAACGAACTCCGAACGAAACAAAAAAAAAGGGTTGAAAACATTTGTGCTACAAAACCAAAAGGCAGCTGAGAAATGGGACGCAACCAACACGCCGGATCGAATCTGATGTTGCGAGGTGTGAGTCGAATCACAATCACCCATTTGTATATGGATGCATGTGTTTTTTTATGGTATGAATAAGGTGTTGTGGCGTCATATGACGAAGTCCTACCAAGAGTGCAATGTTGAGGGTATGGCGTCAGCTTCGTAAAGCAACACAATTTTTTTTACTTGATTATGTTGAACTATATGTCCGCAAATGGCGTCGAACATAGCCCACAAACAGGTTTTCTAGGCGACTTGAACGCCATCTGTGGACATAAGGATCAAAAAGCTATGGAATAATAATAGCGCTCCATTGAATGGACGTTCAAAAATCGCACCACAATTCTCACGAGCCACTTTGTTTAACGACACCTACATAACCACAGCTTGTAATGCAGGCTGCATATTCAAAAATAAAAAATTCCTTAATTGGAATCTGTTACATAAAGTTATCAAGCAATAAAACTTAGTGATAATGCTAATGAACTGATGACCAAAACTATTAAAACCATGTTCACAAAACGCAACAACTGTTTTTGCACTATGCACAAAGACTTCCAATTATGACGTCATGCATCTTTCCAATGAACAAATTGAAGGAACAACAAGCTGCCTTTAATACTTAAGTCATGATATATCTATATATATAACTGCATTAAAATCAATCCAGGCATTTTTTAAAAATTAGTTTATATTATTACTGCCATTTATAGGTCTATTATATTATAAATATATTTGTCATTATAATGTATAAAATCCCTCTTAATTACTGTAGCAAACAGGCCTGTGTAGTTTTTCGGCCTTTTTTTTTTTTTCTGCCAACCCTTAATTGTTAATTGATTTGCATGAAAAGTTGCTTAATGATCTACTCTCAAGAATTCCTTTACAAAGTCAATTACAACTTAGTATGTCGTAGCCATACAATATATGTAAATATAATACAACTACATGGCCTCTTTAATTCGATTAATCGTTGAACGTGTTATTTTAATTCAGGGGCTTCTTGGGCTACATAAGTTTAATATTGACGCGTTGCCTCACTCTCCTACAGCAATTATAAAGCACAATGCAGGATGAAATGTATATTTATTTTTTAGATTAGATCCTTTTTTTATTAACACAATCCGAAAATATTTCCAATTCTATGTTTCCAAATATAAAATAAAAAGGTGAGGTTCTAGATCATTCTACCAAAGATGTCCTCTTTTTTAATCGAAGGTTTTTTTATTAAAACTGATTACTAAATCTTGTACCCTCCAGATCAAAATTATTAATAGTACTATGGAATTTAAGGACACTGAATTCTAGATATATAACACTACTATAGCGTTCACCAACATTTCGGAATTCATTTCCTGACTTTGATAAACCGGTCTAAACTTTTACGTGGATTCATTTTACAAAACTCTAAAAAATTGCATTTCACGTCCGGAGAAGCTAAACATATTTCTTATTTCCTATACCAAAAAAAAAACCTCTTGATTTAAAAAAAAAAAAACTTTCTCGAGGCAATAGGATTGCATGTTATTTCTGACATGTTCCCTATTTCCTGATATTTCAGATGAGTATACGAATTCCGCATTAACTGGGACAGAATCTTTGAAAAACTGTTTATCGTAAAAATTGCCAAATTTGGGAACTTCATCGTTCTATCCAAGACCCTGCGAAGGTCACACTTCCAAATTTAACTTAAGCTATGATATACGCAGTCAACTTGATAAAACAAAAATTAAAACCTGTTTGTTCAGGGTGAAAATAAAAATGCGTAACGTGCAAATAACACAAATGTGATTACTCGGACAGCCTGAGAGTTTAGACACGCTCGTGGAGTTTTTCGGCGTTTCTAAAAGTCCCATTACCTATGTGAAATCAATTTTCCAACAAAATGAAGAAATCGATTTTTCTCACCTGGGGCCATACTGTAGTAGTAATATGCGGTGATTCAATTTTGGCATCCAAATGACAAGCAGTTTTGAGGAGATAATCGGTTTCCAGCAGTGTCCAGATGTGCGTGTAGGAGGCTGAGGCATACAAGTAAAATAGTTCAATTGCAAAACCAAAACCATTGCAATGTTATATAGGCTATACATTTTGCTTTATTTGTGTGTAGCGTGCCAATTCAAGGACGTTATTAATAATAAAACGTATAGAATTTGCTCAAAAACCGTTCTGCTGGTGCTGCACACGTGTGCGAAGAATGCAAATTTTAGAAAGTGAGTCAATCGATTATGCTTGCGAACAAATTTATTATTAGAGGATAAAAAGTAAACAAGTCTTGAGATTTCAAACTAATTATTACCGTATCTGAAGCTTATTTAACTCTGCCCTCGTACATGGCGCAGCAATTAAATGACCTTGTTTAGGCCTACCAAGTTTTGTCGATGATAAATACCTTCCTAGAAATATATACTACATACAGGACTTGTTGGCAGTCTTTGTAGAAATCAATTGTTTTGGGTTTTTCTAAACTAGTTATTCAACGAACCCGAGAAAATCAAACTAAAATTCAGTAGTGGGAAACCTTAGTTTACATGATACTGTACATTAAACGTAACAAGTACCAAGCAACCGAGTGGACTGTTTTTTAACATTAGGCCCTATACGAGGGCATTGCCTGTTTCTCAGGGAATTTTACAACAACAAAAAGTCAGTGTGAATCGCCATTTTCCAAAAGGCTAAGCTTGAGTGTGACGTCATAAAACAACTGATATGATAATGGTGGGTTATTTCCGCCAACAAGGCTGCTAAATTTGATCGATTTAAGATCATAGTAAACATTTAGAATTTGGAAAGATGGTGTTGAAATAACCAACCACATGTACATGGAGATGTTAGTGGAAAACAAGATTTTCTTAATCGTTCCTACTGCATTTCGTTATGACGCACTCCTTAAAAAATTACCTCAACCTTTCAAATAATTAAAAGAAAAGTAATTTCGTGACGCAAAACTAGCCTATTTTGAGGCACCACTGATACAACGTTCCTCTAGCTAAACTAAATATGGACATACAAGTCCAGCACTTATCTAAAACTGAATAACACACGCACACATTTTATACACAGTGTGAAAATGAAAAAGAAGTTTGCTCACAATCAATATGGTGGCTATTTGACGATATTAAGAAGCATATTAATGGACGAAACAAATGTAACAAGCACATTTTTTGCACCTCTTCTGCAAATAAGTATACACATATTATGCATTTCAATGGTTTTGCGACAGAAAATACCCCTTCCCCCTTTAGTTGCACAACCCCTCTCGTGATTGGCCCCTTTTCTTTACTGTTATTTTTCGATTATGTTAGTTTTATGTACAGTCTGTTTGATTTAAAATAGCGTTCTCAATCGGTATATAAACCTGCGTTTTTTTAATTGGAAAAAAAAAAAATCGAACAATAAAGTCACAATTCCTATTTAATGGCAGTTTAGAATTCACACGGGCTTAACATTCCATGAATTACCTAAAAATGTTTCCAAAACCTTGATGAAACCAAAGTTTAATACTATATTTTTACTTCCCATAATTTAAATCATCCTATTCCCATTATATATCTACAATGTATAGTTTCTACATTAACAATGGCGACTTGAATATTACAATGGAAAAATAAATGTACTCACTGGATAGAATTCCTTTTTTAAAAAAATTTAATGCAACTGTCAAGGCTTTTAAAAGCTCTAGACTTAACACTGACACTACGTCATGTTAACGTCTAGGCATGTGGTCCTTGATTACTGGTGATGTCGTGGCATAAAATGGGTTTGAAATAGTTTTTTATAGTCGCATTTAAATATTTGGTTTGAACCAATTTGTAAGAAAAGTATATTTTCAATGGCATTCCCCTCAGTTCTCATCTCAGGAAAGGCTCTGGATTCGACTTTGTTAGTTGAATAGGCAAGCACTTGCCCATGTATTCAGAAAATGTTTACTTTTAGGCTGCATAAGGGGCTATTCTCCCTATGCATTCTATGTGAAACCCATTGTTCCTTTTTTGAATGGACCAACCGCTGATCAATGGCGCATGCACTTGACTGAACAAACTGTCCAAATAGCAATCCATTATTAATAACACCTTGATAAAAGAGTCGAAGCTATTTGTCAGAGAGTAGAAGGCCCACAATGTTGCCATAGAATGTAGTATACTGTTCATTTGCACACGTACAATGTTTGGCATAAAGTAGTTATGAATTAAGCTAGGTGGTAACACACGGATCAAACAAACGTGTTGTGTAGGTACCCATATTTGAAAAAATCCATTTTAAACTGAACAATTTACTGAGCAACGTAAATGTTTTTACTTTGTAAGCTATTGGTTTTTTTTCTTGTTGCTTAGTTTCCCCGAACATTCTTAAAAATGGATGTTCGCCATTGTTTGATTCGCAAACAGTTTAACAGGAAAAAGCACATAGTTTACAAGCCTTACCTTTTTTTTGCACTATCCACCCATGCCACATTTTTACAATAGTACTGATTAAGCCTCAATAGTCATTATAGCCAGTGTTTCAAATTTCTGATACTGACCTCCATGTGAATGGATTCATCTCTCTAGGTAATTTAAAATTTTGAGAAACTTTGTAAATGAGTCATTCTTGCATAAAGAATTAAGTCTGTTGTTGTAGTCATATTTAAAAACACAAAAATTGTAGGTATATTACTCAACCTTCTCTTAAATCATTAAAATTCTCTGAAAATCAAAGTTGATATAATCTATTAACTTAATAAATCTAAACTGGACTTTAGAATCACTTAGTTATTTTACATGAAATTGCAAGTTGCATCAAAAGCCTTCTCCAAATTCAATCGAGTTATATTGCAATGCGAAATTCTAATCAAAAGCAGACAAAACCGGTGAATGTTGATGCAAATTAGTCCTGCTATTTATTCGTATTTAAATTTCTTTTTTAGTTTTATCGTACTGAATTTCTTCTTCGCCATTGTGACATGTTCTTTATTTCTCATTTCGTTATATTTGCAAAAATGTTGATATCAATCTTGGCCATGTTATCAGTAGACGACGTGCCACATACAATTTTTTTAAGAAAATGGAATGATCATGTTTTTAATATTACTCAATTTGTCACCGATTCATTTTTAATTAAACATCAATCAGAGAATATTAGATATGGTACTTAGTGGAAATCTATTCCATAACTATTGTCTGATAAAATCTTACATTACACTGAAGGCATGGCAGATGGACTTAGGAAAACCGCCATTATTATTTTAATTGTAAACTATATATTGTACATATATTTTTCAATTTGTATATATTTATGTTTTAAGTGTCATAATCCTATATTTTAGAAATTTTCAAACCAAACTCTTACTCTAATTGCACTCGTTATGTATCATATTATATTTATATAAATATTTGTGTATGTTCGTGTATGACCCTGGCTGTCGTTAATCGTCAATTGAATTAATAAAATGTGCTGTAATGTACATATATATTTTATACCATTAAATAAAAGTTAAGTTGAAGACATCTCAATGCAATTGAAGCAGTTTTTTTGTACCCGCGATGCATATTAATTAGTCGAGATTCAATATGCGTGCAATTCGTTATCTCTATGCTTGTATAAACTTAGGATGGGGGAAATGAGAATGCGTAAAATTAATTAAACACGCATCCAATTTCCTTGGAATTAACGTTCAATTAACAACAAGTAATTGAATTGTCAATTTCGAAGAAAAACGTGAAACTGGCAACCATTTACGAAGATGCTCACGAAATTATTGTGAGAAGAAGACAAAAATGCCATAATTAGCATGGAATCGTGTGAAACCAACGCTACATATATTTGTAGCATTAAGGAAGTTAAATAATGGACACCATTTTAAAAAAGGTATGTTGATCTTCCAAATGTACTATAAATAGGAATTATTAAAACATGGTGATTTAAAAAAAAAAAAAAAAAAATTGGTAAAGAAGACAATTTCAAGCCAAAGTTTATCCTACTAATCCTGTAGGTGTTAAAGTAGTGCTACTATAACATGAACAGTTGTATATTTTATATTATTTGATAATTTATATCTCAAATTGTGAAATACGTTGTGAAATTATTTACAAATGTTTGGAGAAGTGTTTTCTTTTAAGTATATCACAAGATTTTTAACAATTTTTTAAGTTGAAAATACTGATAAAAACAAGTAGAAAAACAAGTATTTGTAACTATAGTGTGTGAAACTTTATGAATAACTAATTAACTTGCCTATAACTATGCCTGTTTTTAATATATATTTTAAACATTATTGCCTGCCACATTCTTTAATTAAATTTTAAATTATACAAAAATTAAATTTCTTTGCACATGCATAAAAAATCATTATTATAGGAAAACCAGTTTCAAGTTTAGACAATATTTATATCCGAATCCACTATTGAATTTTCAACCATTTAAGATATACTAGCTGAGCCGAAGGTATTAAGTTAAAAAATACATATCAAAGATCTTATGAGAAGAAATTACCAATTTTCCATAAAAGGTAATATAATTTTGGATAAAAACTTGGATGGACATTGGTGAAAAACGCAACCTGAACAAAATCATACGTCTGGTTCCTATATGACCACATGTGCCTTTCTGATGCAGGTCTTCTGGGAACTAGATGATGGAGGGAAGGGACTAAGGTCGTGGCCAATCTTTCAAGGTATATACATATATATAACAGCCCAGCATCCGACTAATTAACTAGAATAGAAAACAATAACCCACGACACACAAAAAAGCCTCAATTTAATATTACAAATGGCAATTCCTTGTCGTTACTTAGCTAATAGGGAGGATGCGTCGCGACCCTGTTATTAATATCTGCTTTCAAATTGGCAAATTTGGTATACGTTCGAATTGTAGTCCCTGTTGTTCATACGACAGACACAACGACAACTTAACTCGCACGTTTATTATGCTCAGTTCTCTCATTGGGATCAATGGCATGGCAATTATAAGGTGCATGCACGCTCCTCTCCATTAAAGCCGAGGTAGGGGAACCTTCATTGATGATGTATAAAAGAGAGAAAAAACTTATCAACAACGAACCAACGTCACTGAAAAAAAAATGACCATGTTTTCATGGCTTCGGGGCTATTTGCGCATATACATGGCAATTAGCAATTATAGCAGATGGCCACATTATACGAAGCTGCCTTCATTTCACTGGCATCCAACATCAGAGCAGATCTGATCGTAAAATTTCCGTTCAATTGACCCCAGGCGATGAATTGCATTTGTTCTGCCTGACATCCCAATAAGGCATGACAATTTCAGTGATGGTTTTGTCAGCACGCTTACTCTATATACTATTCGGGGAATATGTGATGTATGGGTTGACAATTCATGGTATAAAAAAAATGAGCACAGACTATCAAATATCCAAATCCATCTAATTTATAACTATACTAAAGATATCTAAAATAACCATCATGTAACAGATGTGGTCACATGATGGATTATAATCCCATATACACGCTGAATTACAAAATGAATGAATTTCAAAATGGCTAAATAACCATAACATTTCAAGGTGTACATTTCAAAGGCAATTTAGCTTTTTTTTTTTTTTTTGGGAAATTAGCCTAGGGTTTATCAAATACATGACCACACATAGTATATTTTATAATGTTTTCTCCCATGTATCTTTCAAAAGTATTGGACGTATAAAATTATCATTGTGCAAAATGCAGATATGTTTAAAACAAGCATTAAATACTGATATTAACGTTCTAGACAAAAATATTTCAATATATACTTAAGCAATACGTCTATAAATTTGAATTTCAACGTTTCTTAATTATGAATCTCTTATTACTGAAACTTTGAAATTACATTAAGATTGAGAAAGAACCATTAATTAAACCACTCACTGAAAATTGGTTTGCAAATTTGTCCATGTCTAGAACGTACAAAACGTGTATGAGAAAAACAATATGGATGTGAATAACTATATATACACACACACATATATATATATATATATACAAAAGTAATTTTCAAGTCTGACACTAAAGGTAAAAACAGTAAGGCTGCTTAGGATAGTAACTCTTTAAGAAAACCGTTATACAAATCAAAGTTTTTTCCTTCTAGAAACTGTTACATCAGTTGCTTTTTATGATCATTATTAAAAGCAATAGACCTATTAATAATGTACCTGCTTTGCCTACAGGCTTCAACATTAAATTATAAAAAATAACCTCATTGTGTACATTAAGATTGAACCACTCAAGACTAATTTTGATCTTCCAGAAAACTAGTTTAAGAGTGGTTCGTTTATGTCACCGAGAGAGAATCTTTTGAAATTAAACTCATGAGGCTTTCAAGCGTGAATAAAACACATGCTCGGGTTGCTTCATTAATGTGTGTGATCGGATTTATGAAGATTTTTCTTTAATACCATACTTTTTTGGTGGTATAGAATTACCATACTCTTATTTGTTTAAAAAACAACCACGCGGTCAATTAGGCAATGTTATGGTAAATTATATTGTTATTTAGCACCAGTCTCATAGTACATGTATGATCTGGACGAGTAAACAGCAGAATTGCAACAACTCAATTTGTTGCAAAATGTTGAAATCAAATCAAAATTGTTTCTTCCTTTGGCCCAGTATTAATGAGGAATTACCTCAATGTATTCTTTATTTATTTGAGTTCGATTAATAACGCCCTCGATCCCTTAAGGGGCTGGTACAACATGTTTATGTAATTGAAAGTTCAATTAACTTGTTAACATTGCTTTAATTATAATTAACAGACCTTGAATCACTGATTTCTTAGGTTATTTCTACACGATTTAATCACTCATAAACGACATCATATTGATCTGATGAGATGATTTTATAACCTTCCATCCACCATGTTGAATATGTCAGAAGTTCCTCATGTATCCTCACGGTCTGAAGAATACTTATTGAAATATAAATTGTCTATCTAATAATTTGGTTATTTCTACATGATTCAGTCACTCATCAACGACATCATATTTGAAATTTCGTCAAATCTGTACCATGAAATTGATCTGCTGACCTTACGACCCTCCATCCACCATGTTTAGTATGTCAGACATTCCTTAAGTATCCTCATGGTCTGAATATTACTTATTGAAATACCATTGTTTATTGTTGTTTGCTATGCAATTCCTAATTTTTAGAAACTCTTACTTGCAGAACAACATCTAACAAAATTTCTTCAAAAACTGTCCCAAACCATGAGGGAGCAGTAACAACCTCACGTGAAATATATTGCAGAAGCTTGCAAGAAAACATGTTCATGAACATCAATTTCGTTTTCCACACCGCCAAAAAAGCATGTAATTGCTGGTAAACCCCATTGACCAAACGTAGGCAACAACGCTGCTACCACAAATGCCTTCTGACCTGCCGGATGACCTGTGCAAGTTCGTGCGTTAAGAAACCGAACGTCTAATTGGATTTTTATCCACCAAAACACGCAACGGTAGAGCACTGTACCCTGCCAACGTGAAATATATCCGACATAAAAAAGCGAGATTGAAATTATAATGTCTAGGGTTGCATTACGTAGGGACCACGCTCGTAATTGCTTAAGAGGAGATGTAGAGAGGCAACGTGTCCAAATTGAATTAAGAACTTACTCGTGGTTTAAAGCATCCACCGGCCTCCATTCTCAGAACCAAAATGATGTATAATTTAAATTTAAATTAATATATCCCTTTCAGTATATTTAATGCAAGGATGTTTACAAGAAACGGCGTGCACCCTCCATGCGCATCACGCAAATAAAAAACAACACAAAATTGAAGAAAAAAAAAGATTACCCGGCACAAGGGAACCCTGAAGCATACCAGAAGTTGCACCGTGATTCTATGCTACATAGTAATAATATTCTCAAGAAAAACGCCATTTTTGAGACTTGTAGTGGGAAAAAAAACCCTATGTGTTTCACGTTGTCCATGTGATAGCAAACTATATGATGTAGCTACAAAGGATTTGCCGACACGGAATTGAAACCACATTTAAGTGCCACAAACAACAACAACATAGGACCATTTAGTTGTCTGTTGATTAAAAAAAAAAAGGTTCAATGAAAGTAAAAATACCAAAAAGTAGTTTCCATCAAGGCTGAAGCAGGAAGACATCCAACATTTTCGTGACATTGTGCAGCAGTTGGTAGTTTCCAAATGCAAAACTTTACCATGTAATTACTTTTAAAGTAAGGAAAAACATCAATTATCAGAAGTATTTTCGTTTTCCATATTTGAAAAATTATGATATAACTTTAAGGAAGTCAACGTGTCTAGCAAAGCATATGTAGCTGCGGTTAACATATATCACCAAAGAATCGTGCACAACAACATTGTGAAAAATACACGAATTTCGATATGACGCTTATGATATAATTTGTTTCAAGAATGTAATGAAATGCATTTGTATATAATGAAATGTATAATCTCAAGACAACGTGTCCGACAACACATACCTGTGGTTAACAAAGACTCGTGAATAAAAATATTGTGAATAATACACACACGAATTTCGTAGAAACATTTGTGATGAAAATTATTCAAAATGTAGGGAAAGGTAGTTATGCATGACATGAATAATCTATAATTTTCCAAGAGCTACCGAATATATACCGAGTAATACAAATTTTATTAGGCTTTCCTTAGCTATATAATTTTTGTGTACTGGATAACTAATGTCACCATTCGTATTTTGGGTTGTCCATGAAGTTTTAGAATATGACTCAGCATTTACACTATATTCCTTGTAGAACAACAGGTTCCCATAACTTTGTTGTTGTATAGCATCTTAATTGCTGGCACATATTCTTAAATTTTAATAAATATGACGCAACGTTATGGCATGGCGATGTATTGAGGAAAAAATAAAACCTTAAATCCACTGACAGCAGGATAAATAAACGAGCCATTAAAAATGTTATGTTTTCACCTATCTAATTAAATAGGAGAATTCCACTCCGCCAACAAGGCCTGCAACAAAAATTGCAACGAGCATTTAACAAAATGGGGTAGGATATATAATAAAAACTCATAGAAGTTAAAACCTTTTTTTAAACAATTAAGAACCTACTTTTACAAGATGTAATATAAAAGCAACTGGGAATTTCATTGGACGGAAATCACTTAAGAGAACCGAGTCATTTCGGGGAACCTATTAAGCATGCATGCACTTTCGTGTTATGGTACTACCTGTCCCATCAAATGCAATACACCATAAAACATGACGTTTTATTAAAATATGGTGGCTAGTGGATGAATATGACTAGGAAATCATGTCACCTTTCTAAAATCCTGTTTGTTTTCAAACATGCTTGCGTGTCTTCTGTTCACAAATTTATTATGAGAACCTTCCATTTCAAAAACACTCTAAAAAGTATGAAACACCTAACCCATACACAAACTTGTATTTTTCAAACTTATTTAATCCCTGATTATGAAAACTTTGTCTAGCACTTATGGTTGTAAAATGAATTTTGGGACAGTTTGTGAAAACACAAACATTTATCTCGTTTACATTTCCGTTCTAGATCAAAACGTTTCTGTAATAGGAAATTTAGAGTATACGCATCACCACTTGATAACATTTTCTGAATTTGTCACGTTAGTTTGGATTACAAAGACAGCCAAAAGTTTGGAGAAATATAATGTTCTCTGACGGATTACGTCACGTGTATACTATCAACCTGCATGCTCAGGACATTTTCGTTTATAGTTGGAAATTTTCTATATAATCGTTGTGCATACATGTACAGTACAGAAAACAGCGCTAATTAATACCAAAAACGCAACCTATAATGTGTGTTGATGCTAAAAATTATTCACTGCGGATAAATAAACCATTACTGAACAACTAGTTTATTGTCTGCAGGCTAAACGTTGAGTTTTTTTATAGTGCTCTAACCGCAATTTAGTATGTCTGATATCATTCGCGATGATGGACACATATGCCAAAGCAAGTTTTCGATATTTCATATTCAAAGCAATAATACATGCAAACTGAGGATTGCAGATTTTGTTTATGAGCTAAAAAAACCCCGATGATAATTAACCTACATCCGAAATTTAAAACTGGTCAGCTTTTAGAAAATGCTTATTGCTTATCCTGACTGATATTTCTCACGCTTCGTTAATCTATTCATCTAGTTATGTTTTGACGGAATTTTTTTATTTGCGTGGTAATAAATAAAAATTATATGAAATATAAAATTTGAACTTCTTTTATGAAAGTTGAATAAAATTAATGATGGAATAGTTTTAACCAAACAATTATTATCGTATATACAGCTAATATAGCGTGCGTTATAATTTGGCAATTATACGCACTAGAAGTTTGACGAACTTGCATAAAATTTCTTAGAACCAACGCTTTCTCTGAAAATTAACCTTAATAATAGACTTCACATACATGTAAACGGAGCAATAACATTAAATGGCTCTCCTTGCTACAAACTTAGAAATATATTGTCATAATGAAGTTAGATGGAGTTGAATATAAAACCTTGTCCATTTCAAGAACGATTATGTGATCATCATACCAATAAAAAGATGGGAATTTGCAACAAATATTTTCATTATTTTGATATCTATCAAAATCATACTTTTGGAGCACACTGTATTTTGCTTGACCCTTGCCTTAATTGTTTATTGTTCATAGCCATTGCTTATGTCCACTGAATTCGCTCCTTGTGCATGCATGTGCCCTGAAGCTATCATTTCACAGCTTTGCGGATGACCATCATAAAAAGTCTCATCAATTGCACCTTTTCTTAACAACGGGCAGTTTTTTTTTTTTTCAAGTATATATTTTTGATCCACTCAATATAATACCTGGTAGCATAGACCTATATTATACGAGCAAATTTAATGGGGAAAATTCAATTAATGTTTGTCTTATCTGAGAGCGGCTTCGTAAAATAAAACTTTTATGTACGTCTTTGAGGGGAGAATTTCTTCTCTTTATGTCCCATAATAAAAATATAAAAACTGTGCTATAATTTGTCTTGGGCAAGATCTGGAGTAGGTTTATACATTCGGATTGATTTTTTATACATATTAGTATTTAGCCTATTAATTCTTAATACTTTCATTTAACTATTTTAATTGGGTAATATCACGAGGTAAATTGCACTATAGTTAAGATAGACTAAACAAAAAATGCATATAACTACTTCGATCAATCTTTGCACGCAAGCGATAAGCCTAGTTTTAAGCCAACACAAACAACACTTCGAATTTGCATTAAGCAGCTGAGTATGTGATTGTATTTTTAAGGAGACAAGACAAATGAAAACTGCAATGGACAGCTACTGCATTATAGCTTTAGGCCCTACTGTTTTTCCAATAGATGGTCACCTAAAGAACTTTGTGACTGTCACATGATGTAGAATGACGTGTACTCGAGCAAGCCTCAGGAGAACTGATGCTGTAACTGCCCACATATCACGGTCCTAGTACTCCATACTTCACATTACTCATCAGATACTGCTTAGATGACAATGATAGGCACCCATCAATGATATCACACATGTACAAGTACAGTACAATTTTTCTTATCCGTCCTAGTTGGGACTGAAGGTTAGATGGTTAATGGAAAGAGCAAAGTACAAGTTTACATTATATTAACAAATTACACTTACTATAGTAACATATTTATCATTTGTATAATAGAGAGATTGAGCCAGTCAACGCCTTAACGTTAACCTTAACGTTAGAGGCGGGAAGGGAAGAACCACGCATGCGCATTCATGACGTTCAGTTAGTTCAGTCCGTGGCTCCTCCTTTACCGCCTCTAACGTTAAGGTTAACGTTAAGGCGTTGGTTGGCTCAATCTCTACTACTGATTAGTAATTAGCATATTTACAAAAGTAGCACCTATTTTTTTTTAAAGTAATTGTTACAAATTTCTGTTGTATGCACTGTGTGGGCACTCTGTATCAACAGTGGTACATGTGCATATGTACAGTTTATACCATATTGTCGTTATAATCCATGCACATAGAGTTGTATGTGGGACACGTGTTATATCGATTTCTTTTTCTATTCCAGCGCTTGCATGCATGCATAAAAAGCGAGCATCAAATGTTTATTATGTTAGCATCAGCGTGCAGACAGCGCCATATTCACATAAATTAATGGTGAAAATGAAATTTATGAACGCGTTTTCTTTTATGCTAATAGTTGTAATCAGCATATTAATATGCACGTATATTTGTAACATGCATGTACACGGTTTTATTATCGAGTAAAGCTTGTTATATATACGATATGCTCGAACCAGGACGACCATTCAGACTGACCGACCATCAACTTTACCCACAAAAACCTTGCTTTTTGTGTTAGGCATGTGGGCAGGTGTACCTATATTAATGACGTCATTCACATTCCTGATTTAGTTTTGATCATCCCCGATGCATTTAACGCATCGTATAGTGATAAGGTTATGAAAAGTCTAATAATTTCCTGTTTCCGATACCAAAAGTCAATATAGATTTAGCGCAAAAAAAATAAATACAGACGAAAAACCTTTTAACAAACAACAAAATAATAAAATTCTCGCAATATTGATTCGAATTTTAAATTTACTGAATATTACTTTTTTCTGCGAATTTTTCGGTCTGTACACATAAACGTATCGTAAATTTCATTTCTGAAAACGTTTATGTAATGGATTCTTTCAAAAAATGTTGCAAATAGCAGCTTTGCTTAAATATCCTGCAAGTCTAATACCTTCAATGAGTAGTTTTTTAATAAACAAATGTCAGATTTATGAAGTATGAAGTTTTAAATTTAATTATATGCATTTAAATCGATGAACAAATATTTAGATCATCTAGCATATAATCATACATGCCTACAAAAATAATAGAGAATTTTTGTCTACATTTCCCCTAGAGTTAATAAACATTCTAAGAACAATCGAAGCTTAAAATGTGCATATAATTAGTGCAACGTAATAATAATGCGCTTGGTACCATAAGGTACCGAAATAGTTCTGCATTTATCAAAAAATAGCAACTGAGTTAATATCTATTTCATAGAATTAAATATTTATCCTGAAAAAAAGTTATATGCTATTGATACATGTTATTAATAAATGCAGCTTATATTTTACAGGTACATTTTTATTCTAATAATTACGGACGTATACATGGAACGAAATACCTTTTAACACTAGATACAGGGCTTCCCTAAAGTCTCATAACAATCAAATAAATTATTACAAAATATAGGAGTATAGAGCTACTTATCAGATTTAAAAAAAAAAACTTTTGCTCAACTTATATCAAAACCAAAATATACATTTTTCAAAATGAATTATAAATTGAATGCATTTTCAACTAACTTGTTTTTAGTAATGTTGGGTAGATTTTACGTGTTTCTGAAACTCAGTTTACGTGTTAAAAAGGTGTCAGAAACATGCACCATTCGGAAACGCTCTTCTGCATAATACACAATTTGTTGGATTGGATGCTCTGTAAATGCACAGGAAACTATTTTGAAAAATAGTGACAGGCCAAGGATAAACGAATGCAGCAAGCAACTATCACAATGCTAAAGTCTATAAAGCGGGTCATTTTAAACGAAAATCCATGCAATACGGATGTATGCAGAACGGAAACGTCGACGCAGTAACGCTTAATTTCTCAAGAGACTGCACACACGTATAAGGCCTATTGCTGCAAGACCATATCTGGTCCATAATGTATTTTATCATAAGCGATGAAAGTGCTCCTATAGTCTCCATTATTGTGCTTGCATCCAATGAAAAGCAAAATTCCACGTATACGTAGGTAGGCCAGAGCACAACGAAAGAGTAATCTTTCTCTCTCTCACCTAGGGAAGTATACAGAATGATTTATGTGATATTACATCGATCTATTCAATCATAATCTGACCACACGCATGCGTGTACAAAAATATCGATTTTTGACACCAACTAAAGCATTAAGCTGCGCAAAAAAAACTGTCTATGACTATATGCATAAGGTCACAACGCAAACACCATTTAATATAGCCTAAGCAATATAGAGCTCGTATAAAATATGTAAGGGCCTCTCTTTTATGAATGTAATTACCTTTTTCGGACGAACAGAGCTAATATGTGTGGAATTACCTATTCGTAGAAATAATATTTAAGTTTAGCAACCCCTTATAAATTGGATATGCTAAAAGATTGCATAAAATGTACATATTGAATACTATATATATATATATGTATATGTAGATTTTAATTCTATGTATAAATATCGACAGAAATCTTCAAATATAAAATGCATATTTACAATTGCACACATTTCAAAATGCAAAGCATAGACATGATCATAACACACACGTGTTATTATTCCACATGCTTGGTTTTGGTATTAAACGTATGATTAGCACATGCTAACCATACGTTTAATACCATTATAAGTGTGTTTAATACCATTAAGGGTGCCATTATAAGATCCTGCATATCATATAGTACTAGTATGTTGGTCAGCGAAAGCAAATATCGTGTTTATGTATTATTGCCAACGTGAGCAGACGTCTTTAAACTGACCTTAAATATAAATGGCGGGAAAGGAGGAGCATTGATTTGAACTTCCCAATGAACTAATGAAAAGTCATAAGAGCATGCGCACTCATGACGCTCCTCCTTTCCCGCCATTTACATTCATAAGGTCAGTCTAAAGACGTACGTTTACTTTGGCTGACACAAACTGTCTTTGTTGTCAGGTTCCAGCCCTATCATTTTCTAACATTTCTCCACTTTATATACAGTATATAGATCACACTCAAACGTGCAAGAAGGTATTTGGTTTAACTGCCTAGGGTAAAACCAATTCACATTACGAAATTGCGCATTGATAACTACCAGAAACCTCATTAATTAGGGTGGATTTTTCATGTTTTACTATCATGCATTTTTATGGTCAATCATTTGGTGAAAGTATATCTGCACTTGTATTGATCTTGAAAACACTAAATTAAAACTAAACTAGCGTAAGGAAAGAAAAGACCGATTATTTGAGTCAATTTAAACGTTAAAAGGGTGATAAAAGTGTGACAGTTTTTCACCCCTCCCATCCCTTATGTCAAACTATATACACCATTCCTCCTTAATTCTCCCTTACACGTATTAGTGATAATAAGAACACGAGAGTAATATCATTAATAAAACAACATTTTTTATTTCTTATTACTATCAACGTTTTAAACGATTTATTAAATATCTAATATTTATTAAATCTCATTAATAAAAAACAAATAATGTATTATCGCCGTTAATGAGGTTCAGAAAGCAAGAAACTATAGATGACTATATATAGATAACAATTCATTGAGTGCAATTTGAACAGAAAGATTCCAAACAAAAAATATGTTGGTTTGAAACTTGAAATAATTCGAAACTAAAATAATTTTATTGACGGTCACCCTACGTCAGGTACATTTCACCCCTTTCTGGACCAGCATGTAGAAACAAATGGAGATGCATACTATACATATTCACGTACAAGTACGTAAAAGTAAAATTAATTCAGATAATTAACCGCATAATCATAACTGGCCAGACAGGCACATAGTATTTCAAGTTTAAAATATGATATATTTAGTCCTGATTCCATTCCCAACATACCACGAAAACAACAATAGAAAACCACCTCTAATAACCAATCATGTTTTCAAACTTGTATCCTCCTTGACATGTCCAATTACAATAAAGTTACTTCTACCCTGATCACAAAACATCTAATCATTTCAGAAATGCCAATGAAACCAATCTCAAGTTTGAGAATAAGAAAGATGAACATATATGTGCAACGTTCTTAAACAATTCACCACAACGTAAAATTCCTTCATCTAATAAGAATTCCCTCGACTTTCCACACCATTAGACTCGGATGTATCCACCCAGAACGTGGTTGGACGTGAATAAAAATTGAAATGTGGGCCACAGCGATACGCTTTGTTTAAATTATGTTAAATGGTTCGCAATAAAGCTATCGATTAGCCTGCTGGAAGCGCGTGCTTGGGCCATCCTACGAAGGCAAACTGTGTAGTTTCTACGCAGCTGCAACTGGATTATGACAGCATGCTGCAGCGAACCAGTTTTTCAGAGCATCATTTACCAGAGTTAATTCCTCGATAAATTAACAAAAAAAAAGTAGATCTAGCGAGTGGTCAGTGGTCGGTAAGTAGAGCTGAAAGGAGCATAAAGTTAAGACTAAATTTAGGCCACCCGAAAGTTCATGCTCACCTGCGAACGAGTCGAGGCAAAGCCATTTACCTCACCCAAGGCTTTTCTACAGAGCATGCCATGCAAGCCTGCCTTCGCCTGTCACCACCCCATTCACATATTACAATCCGATTGTATTTACGCAGCATCTCTTCTTGTTACACATTGTGTTAGTTTTATATGACATGCAAACGTGCATGCATTATCTGTACGTGCAGATACAGCTACAAATCACGCACAATCACGCTGGCTTCCATGTACCATCGAAGATTCCTGTTTTGACCACATTATTTAATTTACCACTTTTTAATGCGTACTACGCATGCATATCAATGTATCGTGCAGCTTGAGGTGCTATATACGCAAATCGTGGATCACGCATGCGCAAATTGTGAAATATGAGCTGGATCTGAACGATTGTACCAAAGAACCTTATGCAGATTTCGTCACGAATGACATCACATGACTAATGCCTTGCTTCCAGGTATTGCTCGCGACAAATTTCTTTATCTGCTGTAATTAGCCTTATTCCGGTTCAGAACCCCTTTCAACCTCTCCAATATGGCCGCGTCAATCCACTTCATTGAAAAAACCGGATAGTTGCACATATTCTCCATTCCCTGAATTTTTGCCCTGTTTTATACATGATGTGAAACCGGATAATGGGCACATATTTTGAAAGCCCCATGTACAATTTTTGTATAGAATTCTACCCGGAAATTTGCACATTGAGATGGCCCATCCAATTAAGTGCCACTTAAAGTAGTGCGGATTAAGCGAGGTCGTGTAATATTTTTAAATGTATGAATAATTTAGAAATAATTTCTGAAATAGCGTTTTCAGGTAAATGTCTGCAATATTCTGTCATTTAAAGCTCGTGAATCCTCGTGAAATTACCCACGAAAATTGCTTTAAACAATGGACTTAATTTATAGTTACATAAGGAATGTATCACATGGGATTAATTCATTGAATTAGCAGTAGCAGTCACCTTATAATTTGCTTATTTCCACCGAATAAATGTCGCAACGTGCTATTTCTATCCAACAGCATTATGACTACAATTATTCAACTTCTTTTATTATTTCGATGCTTAATAAAGTGTCTTCTGGCTTTGAAAAACTTATATGAAGGAAATACATTAATCTAAAGAAAGTAATGCTTTGATCGTGTACCGGTTATGTCTGAAATGTATTTTAACCCGGATAATTGCATAAGCCGACTTGTTGGGTCGCTTTGCAATTAAGCTGGTTCGACTGTTCTCCAAAAGTAGTCATTTTGAAAAACAATGTTTTACCATCGCGTGTAAGAAGACATGTTTCAAGAACCAGTTTATGTATCACTGAATAAATACTTTTTCGTTAGAGATATATACTTTCAGCAAAGATTCTAAAATATTCCCTATGTACAAACTGGTAATTTTGCAATATGCTGGAATGGAAAGTTGATTTACTTGAGCTGATATGTACACTGTTATATGACGTTATCTGAATGAAAAAGTGAGGGAAGTCGTGTCAGGCAATTCTTATGAAAAAGTATGATTAGATATCTTTTACGATAAATAAATAAATTTGGAATATGCTTGGAATACTAAATATATTTAAATTAATGTCTTTATAATTCAAAACAGGATCTTTTAAAAAAAAAATGACATCGTATCATTTCATATGATATAAAAGATAACCACTGCTTTTTTCAAAATCATCAAAATTTAATCCTTAATAACATTTAAAAACACGTCTAATGATCTAATTAATGTTATTGCAAACATGACAGATTAAAATACCATTGACGTGATGAAAACATGTCAACATAGACAGAAACGAAATTTTAACATCAAGTAAATTGTCTTTCACAAATTAAATTGGAATAAAAACGATTAATACATGAAAAGTATGTGTCAACGATGTTTATATAATTCATAGAGCGTATCATGTTATGTTTTCCGACTAGAACTGCATTTGTAAATTAATTTAAAGCTATTTCTTCTTTGTAAGAGGACTTTTATACAAAAGATTAATTTGTATTCCCAGGTAAACAATGACACGTGAAAAGGTGTGCAGATGATAATATAAGCAAATTCGAAACATATGCCACATGCAATTTGAAATCAATGAAAATAAATCAATACGATGTTAATTTATATACTATGTTAAACTTTGATCAACGATTATAATCACACAGTATAACCGGTAACATCCTAGCAGGTTGTACAGGTTTCCTCAACATTATACGGAGATTTTAACCGAATTTTATGACTAATTTCCTTAATTATCGCATACAAAAGACGTGTATATGCGTTCTATGCAAGCGTTGAACATTTTAATGGAATCTGCAGAAATATTGAAATTCTTTAAAATGAAAGCTCGTCAGTTTATAGAGAATTCCAGATATCAATAATAATTGAAGACATTGCATCGTTTTGAAAATGTAGGGTTTCGCAACATTATATGGCGAAAGCTCTAGAAATATGGATTGTGTTCTAATACAGTACCATACAATAGACAATAACAATCAAAACTGGAGTTTGTTATCTCTAAAAATATAGATAGTTAAACCAAATTTTACATCCAAATAGACACAGACTGACATTTGAATGTATTAATCTAGGCTGTAGCTAAAGAATGGCAGGAAAACTAGTTGTTCGAAATCTTTGTTCCTACAACAACATAAGGTACTCATATGATCAAACCACACTTTTGGAATACAATTTTATATGGATCAAAATTTTGACACTTCTGATAAACGGCGGTAAATATAGTTTGCACTGCAAAAACACCGAAACTTATTTTGGACAAAATATATTGTCTTTATGACCTCCTTGCCGAATATGAATCATTTGAATGTTATTTCCAAGTTTTTTTTTTATCGAAATGATGGAAGCTCAGACCACTTCTTATTGATTCAAATGTCGACACATAAAACGAAAATGTTTGATTAAGATAAGCTCCAAGTACCGCAGAGCGATTTCAGTTTGGATATTAAAAATGTGTGTAAATACACATAAATTGCGGCGAATATGGCAGCTAGGATATACAAAATATATTGCAGAATTAAGTTGAACAATGCACAAGTAAAACAAGGCCTATATCTTAAATGGCTAGCTGAAATACGTCGGTTTGCTTTTTCAAGGTTCAGAAGAAAGAAAAAAAAACATGTTTGTCGTCTACACTTAGGAGAACAATCCAAAAATGTCCAGGTTTTCTAAAGATTAAAATTTTGGATCCTGATAGTTCAAACAACTTAATGCTTAAATTTCAGGAAAAAAAAATACTTATTTTTAGACACTTGTCATAAAAAAATAAGAAATGCAACTTTCTAAGATTGCATTATCGCTATAAGTGAAATCACCTTCAACGAATTTTATGCAAAAACAAACAAATGTTAGTGTTTCGAGATATGAACAACAAATACTTAAAACTATATATATATATATCCTGTTTTACATTTACAACCTTAAGTATAAAACAATCGCTCTCAACCCTTCTTACTTATGAGCCTCTCATTGTCCATTAAAGAATCCAGGAAGACATTGTGTATCAGTCTTTTAAGTAAAAATATTAAAAAAAAAGAAAATAGAAGAGTCTAGATTCCTGTGGAATCAAATCTTGCAAGAATATATATCCTCATTACGTTAATTAGGAGTCCAGTGGTGCACACGTACCAGCGTTGCCTCGCTTCTAACATGCATTGTATTCCGTCAAATATCACTGCAAGGTCGTATATTTTAAGAAGTAAGTCTCTCAAGCTGCTTTCAATTTCCTTCATTTTAAAACGATTTTTTTTTAGAAAATGCTTTCCCTGGCATTTCGCTATATGTATACTAGCAGCTGTATAAGGTCACCGTTTTACATGATTTGGAATTTTTATCTCTTATAAGAGCATTGTTTTCAGCCTTCGTGCTGGGAATACTCATTGTGCCAAGCACATTGTGGAAAATTATTTCATCCACAGGGGAAGTCAACAAAGTATAAGAATAAACACGGATGTTTCCTCGTACACCAAACTATGTCTATTAATTTCTACAACGTTCAGCTCTAGAAGTACCAGTTGCATCAAAGTTAAACAAAATGGTTTTGGTATCATGGCAGAAATGCTTTTTATTTCATTCCAAGTCTACTTTTCAGGCTATTCCATTGACCCTGAAATGAATTTTACAAGAACCGAATGTTATAGGATAAGAATTTCAGAATCCTCCTGTCATCGCACTGACATATATAGTCTAGACTCTAGAATGTCTGTAATAGAAAATCAAGAAATGCCGCAATTGCTTGTTTCCAGCAAAGTAGCCATCTGTTTTAGTTGTTTAAACCAAATTTGACACTTAAAAACAGTGTAACAAACAATGCTAGTCTGTATACACGACAAAAAGTGGATATTGGTAATTTTTTACAAACCCCCACCAAGATTCTTATTTTATGCTAGCTATGCTAATTAGTTAGCATACTAATACATGATTTATGCACCAACTTAGTCGTTATTCAAAGAAAAGAAGAAATCAGAGTTGGCAGTTAAATTTACTGATTTTCTTTTAGCGTTTCTTAAATGAGGGTTTTCTTGTGGGTCAACTTCTACAACAAAGCATCAAAGTATCTAGAACACTATAAGCATATTCTAAAAATTCAAGCAAGTCTAACACGTATATCTACAGTGCCATTTTCAAGGTATTTTTTGGGTCTGAAACTTAGTTAGCATGCAAATGATTGCAAAAGTAATGGATGATGGTATCATGGTCACAAGAGAGAAAGAAACTCGATCAAAGGTAGATGAAACTGGTAATGAATAAACAATGCACGGAAAAGTAAATGTTGTGCCTTGTTTTTTTTTCTTCTTATATCATCAACTGAATATATTATAATCAAAATCAAGTCTTGTACTATAGGCCGTATAGACGTTGTTCACTGTAACACGTTTTGACTGTTTTTTACGAAGACAAGAATGCAGGCACATTAAGATAAGAGAAGTGAAAAGAATTAGAAGCGAGCGTCTTGTTGCTGTCTTTTCCTCGCAATGATTTATAATAAATTGCAATTAGATTGTAGGTCCAGCGCAAAATAAGTCGCCATACAAAGCCAACTTCAAACAGTTAAAATATATGTTGTAAAATGCAAGGCTCACATTTTTTAATAGCAAAACTTGCTTTTGTGCGTTGTTAACAACCCCATATATGCAGTACCACACAAACAAGTGCATTCCCATGGAGCATGATGGTTTTTATACAGCAATTCTATACTCTACTCTATACGATAGCCAAACAACATTTTTTTGTTAGCTTACCTCCTAACTCGTATCATCAATGGTGAAAATGTCCATAAAAATTAAGTTGAAGATTTTGTACTCATTTCCTTTTTATTTTACATTTCTTGATGGCTGTAATGTAGAAAGTAAATTTTCTAATTTAGCATCTTTTTAAAATGTAGTTGGCATAATAAACTGACCGTGTAATAGCAATAACATTTTAACAAACAAGAAGGGATGCAATTTAAAATAACATATATTGTAAATCAATGACGTTGATTAGAAATTGTAGATTTTTTGTGATTTGATTTCATAAATATTATTACACGTATCATTACTTTTATTTACAACCTTAAAACCAGTTATCACATTTTATTCTGTTGTATTCATGCATTTAATTTCTTTAATTATAAACGTGATGAGGTTCTCGATTTCAAGGTTAGGTACAAATTTCGTTAAATTTTCTCGTTTGCAAGCAAATCAGACGATTTATCGTCACGTTTCGTACATATTATGGACTACGTGTAGCTACTATCTTGTCATTATGCTTAATGTGCAATCATAAAACAGAATCACAGGTGTTGTAAATACTCGAACTGGACCTAAATATGCTTTGGCTTGGAACACCAGCCTTGGAAAAATCTAAACACAATGGTTCGAAATTGCTGTAGCGCTAGCAATGTCATGAAAGGAGAAAAATGCTGTTCTAAACTCTTTCCAAAATATTGCACGCATCGAAATGACATTTTTTTTATTTAAAAAAACCCGCTTTTTATGAAAGCTTGTATAACTTTCCCTTTTTAATGGGTTCGAGGTATATGGGCATTGTTAGGCATAATTAACATTCTTTAATACCCATTGTATTTGTCAATAGACTTTCTCAATTTATCTGCAGAAGTAGGCCACACAACAGCGTGTCTACTATTTGAGATTTTAGTCTAAAAAGACAGTAAGCACGTATATAGTCCTGGTAAATTGACATTAAATGCATACCAAGAGTTCTATATGAGGCATGCATGCATGCACACTCCCACGGCAGAAAATATCGACCACAATGCAGATGGCTGCCAAGCAAAGACATGTAGGCTAAGCCATTGAGGTACAGAAAAAATGTTGAAGAGATTTCCGGAAAAAAGATGCACTATTGAGAAGGTTTGAATGAAATACACGGACAATTTTCCATTAACGCTTTCCAATAATGAAACAATTAACCCTACTACTATATGTTTATCGATTCTTATTACACAGTATTTTAGCATGAACTGCATAGCCCATCCATTGAAGAAAATCGAGGCTGCAATAAACGTCTGAATGGAAGGTAAGTAAATGTGCAATTATCGCATTTTTAAAACTATAACTAAAAAAATGTATCGTGTGTATTAGAAAAACTGGATGTCAAAAAAAAAGTTGTTGTAGATATTCCACGTGTATTTAATAAGTGCAGATGGCAATGCTCTTCTTTCTTGTTTTACAGGATAAATATAAGATGAGACAATGTTACCAGTTTACCACATCTTGATGCCATGCTGACCTATTAAATATTACCAAAACTGGAAGAAAACAGTGTCCAATTTCTAAAAAAATAACAGTTTGCTCTGCAAGCAAGCAAGGAAAATCAAATTCGTATGCAGGTAAATATACCGTGCAAGTTTGCTTTTTTTGCATAATATAAAAGCATATTGCCTAACAGTATTTGAGCCAAGTTATCTGGTTGATAATGCGAATCAATACAGTATACATATATATTTGATACACGGTATGCGATGCCTGGAGTATAATGCAAATCGTGGCATGCCACTCAGTCTGAAAGCACAAAAAATGTGGAAAACAATTTGAAAAAAATAATGCAAACTCATGGCAAAGCAGTGCAATAAGCACACTGTATTGCAGCTGAAATATTTCTATCCGTTAAATCTGTATGTGTGTCAGTCGATCGCACGAATGTTTTGAAATAAATCCAGCTTTCTTGTTGAGAGTTTATGGGGGCTATACGAGATATATTGAAAAATTCCATTTTGAGTTTTACTTTAAAACGCGTGCTATATAGGTGTAGATGAAAATTTGCCACGTTTTAATGGAGATATTTATCTGTCTTTATATAGTATAAATTTCCACTTTATCTGTATTATATTTTTCCTTTCTATTTTTTCCAATTCATTTGGGTTATCGCGAAAATAATCTTTTGCATTACATTTTATATAAAGAACATGCACTAAGGATAAATTGCATTGTTATTTAAGTAAGACCTACATTATTAACAATAGCTATTATAAAAATCCTTTTTTCTGAAAAATACTTGTGGTATACGTGTGCTTCCATATGGGGTACTAGCATATACGGTATTGTCGACCAATTAGATTTATTCAACATGTTTCACGTTAGAAATTCTGCAATCAGACATATTTTTTTGGGTGTAATTTATTCTACTTATACCTATTTATCCGCTGTCGTTTAGAATGTGTATATTATGCGGTTTACACATAAACACCGGTTTATTTAGGGCAATCTTTAAACCATAATGTAATAACTTAAATCGGTATATAATTTGCATTACGTACATTTATGAAAAAAATTGCATAATAATTTCTTGAGATGGAACCATATATCCAAATCATGATCTATAGAATTTACACTTGCCACAAGTAATGCAAAAAATTTCAGTTTCCAATATGAAACATCATTAATATATTACACCATATAATCAGTGACGCACTGTGTTGCATGTCACAAAGGGGGCCAACCCACAACTACTGTATATAAGACTATCATTTAATTTTAATAGGAAATAACAATTTCAAAAAATACATAAGTGGTAACTGTACAATTGATTTTTTTACGAAATATGTGTATATTAAAAGCTATTATGAGGGTGCTAAAAGGACATTTATATTTTTGACATATTGTCTAATAACATGTCCAAGGGGGCCACTTGCCATCGGACATGCTGACACTGCATATAATCACTATTATGTTGCTTTTAGCTAATCACTTACACATTCACTTTTCGAATTTTACTGGTTTAGAGAATTTTCAATTTTTTTTAGTGATAGCAATATTCTCATTAGCATTTTCCCCATTGCTAAAGATGACAATGTTTTGCAACTTGGAAAACTTAAATGTCATCGGTCTTTTAAACAATTTGGTGTTTTAAATAATTAAACCCAAAGTGATATTATTTCCAATTTGTGCACGGATCCAATTTTTATAAACCATTTTAGTATTGAAGCAACAGGAGTAATGCTGCTAGTATACATTCCACACATGTCACACACTTTGTACAACCTTTAACTTTATCCTTTATAAAAACTTAAAGAGCAGTTAGTGAAACCATTTATAAAACTAATTATTGTGTAGTTGCCATTGCACACCATGTTGAATTATACATATCAAGGTGCAATAGTTTGGAAGACCACTGCATCATATACTGTATGGCAATGAATGATAAGTTGTGATACAGTTATCACAGAAGTCCTTCCAGAGGAATGTAATTGACTATATAAATACCACTTTTCAGTATTAGTAACCCTGCATCGGCACACCACAGAAATCCCTGATAATTTTCGTTTTAGTATCGCCATTTATGAAATCATTCTTTTCTCCACGAATTGACTGTAATTCCAGTAATTACAATATACCGTGCGTATGTACAAGAGACGTCGCGCTTTCCAACTTGGAAATTATATTGCACAAACACTGGCACTCCACAATCTACTTTTCGACCTACAGCAATGTTAAAAACATTAAATTATACAGTGAGAAACAGGAGCCCGGATTTTAGTTTTCAACTGACCTATTTTTTCTTTTTGTAACACGTGCCTGCCCACACCTTTTAATACACGTGAAGGGTGATTTTAACGGCTCAAATCTACGCTATGCGCTTTCAGGCATTGCCAATTTGTTAAAACAAATTGAAATAAACAAACAAATAGCCTCTCGATTAATGACAAGTCATTATCTAGAAAATATGCATGTACCTTATGGTTATTTCAAACAAATTAAAACAATATACATGTAAATATTGTTTTTATACTTTGAATAATTTCATTTGTAGTCATTATTATACAGATTAATTTGATCTAGATCCAGAATTTTTCACGAGCAAAATTTAATTATTACCTAGTTAATTTTCTTTTGGAAGAAACATGTAAAAACATGTGAACAAGTTTTTATTTCGATTTATATTCGATTGTTTTCAATGCTATGACTTTTAAGGTCTACATTCTACATAAAGAATGGGCTAATGAATATTTCATAGTTATTTTTCGAGAATGGTTCTATTCTTAAATGATCTTATTTGTAAGAATAGTATGTATTTCTATCCTTTGCTGCAGACAGATAGAACGAGTAGTTAACATTTGCATCAATTCTATCTAAATCTGTTTTCCACAGAATGAATTCCATTATGGTTTTCAGATAACATCATTTTAAAAAGAACATGATAAATATCACAAAATGTTTGCAGTTCCTGAACAGTGATATATTTGATATAGTAGAGAGATTGAGTCAGCCAACGCTTTAACGTTAACTTTAACGTTGGAGGCGAGAAGGGAGGAGCCACGGACTGACGTCATGAGTGCGCGTGCGTGGTTCTTCCCTTTCAACCTCTAACGTTAAGGCGTTGGCTGGCTCAACCTCTATTCTTAACCATCCCAATTCGTGCACTTTGTAGTTGTATATTGGATTAGTTACATCAAGTTTTTGTGTGGACATCTCAAGAATGAAACAGTAGTGCCTAAGCTTTCAACGCATGTTTAAACTTATCGATCATGTGCGCTATTCAATTAACGCAGCACCCTTGAGATGACCATGATTACAGTCCTACACAGAGTGCAGGTGGTATCGTTCATAATTAAATACCTTGAAACTTGAAAGCTGTAATATATTGAAAGCTACTATGTTGAGGGCAATATGTGATTCATCGAATCAAACGTGACAACTCATTTCAACCCTATAATCAAATGTCCACTTTTTTATATTGCTATCCATATTAGTTACTTACAGATGAGTCCTCTCAAAAGAAACTAGTAAGGGATCTTGACTTTCTAATCTATGCCATTTTGATTTTTAAAATGCAAATGTGCTGATAAGTATACATACAAAAAAAAGCGGTGAAAGTTGATGAATATGATAATGTGCAAATGCAATTCATTTATTCTCCAAGGTTTACTACGCACATTTTTAGGCTTAAGGAAATAAAACAAGACTTGTCAACTGAAAGTGTGTTAATTTTATAATAGCATTATGCTCGTGTAGGCTACACATGTGAGAAAAACCAGTGAATTGCAATGCCGGTACGTTGCAGTCAAGGTAAAAGTTGACCTTACAAAATCTGAAATTCAAAAGAGTTCAGGCACGAGAATCAAAAGTATGTTCCGTACCAATTTTTCCCCCCCTTTCTTTAGCTATATACGTGGGTGCGTTTCTGAGCAACATATACTTGCAGGCAATATGCATTATATGGACAATTCTCTCTGTATATATAAATATCCTGCACAATGTGTATACAAGCGCACAAAGTCAACCGTAATATAGCTCAATGAAAATACAGTCGAGCACTTAAACCTGTGTAGAATATAGAAAGTCATGTTTAAAGGAAATGAATCATTTTTAATGTTAACAAATTGTGTCACGCATTCAACCAACACACATTATATGAATATAGGCCTACGATAATATCAAGAGAAAGAAAAAAAAAGGTCAAGTCTGCCAGTTGAAAAAAAAAATACATATATATATTTATAATTCTAACATTAGGTGGAATTGCTATTTATTTAACAATGCAATATACATGCGCACTATATACACACGAAGGGGGCACGAGAACGAAGAAAAAAAGGGTCTACCTTTTGTATTTAAGAGTGTATTGTGTTGCATTGCGCTCACGAAATTGGGCATGAAAAATCAAATTCAATTTCACTTGTTTCACAAAGGTCATCATGCAGGTGCAAATGTAGAACTTATTGGAATGAAAGGTTTTTTATGCTTACAAACTCAGCCCCAATGCCATAATTTCTAAGCTTTTTTTCTAAAACATTTTCTAGGTAATGCAATGATTTCAAGTAATTCGAGCAAGGTAGAAGTATTGATTGCACTTGGAATGATACGTGAAATAAAATTTGTCATGCTAATGTCACAGATGGCATAAAAAATAGCACAATACAGCCTACGCGTCACGTCCAGGTCTTTCCACCAAGAAACACTAAACCCCTGTTGGCTTGTGAGTCTCGGAAATCCAACATGGCCGCGCCCATTTAAAACAACAACAAAAAAACTCGTGTTTTATTATCATTACTGAAAGCATGCCAGCACATGCAGTGCTTATAGCTTAGGTCAAAAATGTAATCTTCTGGATTTAAAAGGGTGCGGCCATGTTGGAATTGTCATGCTAAACGCTTATATGCCACCATATGGGTTGCTGAACCGGAATAATGCCAAGTTTGACATGGGAATTGCAATAATATATCATCTTAATGAAAATCCCATAGTGTCATGCTCTGTCATGCAAGTGTCTTTGAACAAAGGAAAAAGGTGGACATTTTAATATTTTATTTAGTTTCAAACCAAACTAATGTCATTGATGCAAACGGGATAAAA
Source organism: Ophyiulus pilosus (assembly GCA_033995625.1). Lineage (NCBI taxonomy): Eukaryota > Metazoa > Arthropoda > Diplopoda > Julida > Julidae > Ophyiulus > Ophyiulus pilosus. The sequence continues at coordinate 44,653 of JAUJYV010000022.1, read as the reverse complement.
AGGTTCTTAAAAGAAACTGGCACTATCATGAATAAACAAAAATTCTAAAGGTGACAAGATGAAGATCTTTAGTAGAATAAAAGGTTGTATTCAACGATGATGACACCAGTACGAGATCAAAGGTTATACCAAAGATGGCAAATGGGATATTTATTTACGGGATGCAAACTCAGCGTTTCTTAGTTCGAATTACTAATAGCATTGTTGACAAATTGAAATTCAAGCAAGGTGATTGACAAGCTCCGCAAATCCCCAAAATCAATGTCAAAGTTGTAAAACTTGAAAAGCTGCGAGCAATAAGCGATATTCGTTTATTCAACCTGTAGGTTGGTCTTGAAATAGTCAAAACCCGCGTCTCCCCCTCGTTGTCTACATAGTATGTGTTCTGAACAAGCGATATAAAAAGATAAACCATCATTTCAATGCAAACGACCTTCAATAAGAGGTCCAATAAAGCGGGAACTGATAATTAAAGGAAAATCTTTGAGGAAAACCACGTCATTCCAGAATGATAAAAATAAATGCTGGATATCGTCATTGTGGTCAAAATTCTAAAGACATTGCCAATATATAATTATAGGCAATGGAATGTACATGTGATTTTACACTTTTGAAAACCACAATTAGGAAATCTATAAATTAGGAAAATCAGGAAAAATAAGGAAATCCAAATTATATAATGCAATCTTTTAAACATTTCCTTGGCTATAGATTCTCAAAATATTAAACTCTGACTTCAACTGAGCAGATTTGAAAAATTTACTTTGTGATTGTTCTGAAGGTTGCTTTGATGGAACTAATGGACAAAAAGTTTGTTTTCAAGAGCGAAAATAAAAAAAGTTCTATATATTGGTGTATGCTAGTATTTACAACTCACGAAGCATAAAAAGTAATACTTTAATATAATATTACTGACAGCGTTCTTTATGTTAAAAATATGACTTCATCATTCACCATCACATCATTTTTGAGTTGAAAATTTACTGCACGGAAGTTGCTTCATGCATGCAGGCTATGCATGGAAAAATCTCAGTCATACAGTAGGCTTAACTATTGCAAAGTGTTCTAGTTGGCTGTATATTGTTATTTCAGCAAACATTATTATCAATATGAAATTAGTTGTCAAGGTTAGTACTTTGCTATAGAAATTTCACGTAACACACGATACAAAGCACATCGATCATGCATGCATGCACGATGAAGCCTATTTCCACTCATTATTAAACTATAGTGCAGATAAACAACTGCAAACTGGCTTTTTCATACCATTTCCTCTATTAAACGTTAAGAGCTTACTGCATATAAGCCTCGTTATTCTTAAAATAATAGTACAGCCATCATTGCATAAGCCAACTCGTGAATTGCAATATGATTTTTGAATATAAAAAATCTGAAGGATACGATAAAATTAATCGCGTGCCACTGAATTTCATATCATATGTAAATCTCTTCATTTCATTTTTTTTAAAAAAAACGTATCATTTCTATACATTAAAATTCATTTATGAATCTATCACATGTACTTTCGATTGGGGCGTGGAATTGAAGTGTGCAATAAATTGCCAATAGTAGTTGAGGCTAGCCGTTGATCATAAAGGCAATTTTCATAATATTTCTAGTATATACGCTCTAAATTATCTTTTGTTTTAGTTAATGGATATTATTCGTGCACGCAGTAAAGTTCAAAAAGGGAAAAAATGCTCCAGCAGCGCATTATATAACACGTAATAGACGCTGCAGTGGGTAAAGGCTGAACTTTATATACGTTATAAAGTAGCAGTCTAGCCCTTAGGGTTCGACCTACATTCTGGCCTCCGTCCACTTCAGTAGCATATTTTAAGGACATTGCTTTCAAAAAAAATTGCACACAATATCAGCAATAACAGCAAAAACGCATTGCAGGAAAAAGAGGAGGAACTAGTTTCCACATTACTCTTTCATTTGGATTTTATGTGAAAAGCCCACAAATTAATTGAAATCCAAGAGAATATTTAGCCAAGGGCATTACAAATCTCCAGTTTGTTTCAATCAACAAAAGCAGAATGGAATTTGGACACAATTCTGGGTCTGAACTGGGATGTATACTGACAGCAAACAAGATGAAGTTGCATCTAGTTCAAGTAAAATCATCTATAAGATGCAGTATGCTCTGTATCTTGTCCCTAAACAATAAATTGAAAGAACTATAGAGATATCGTGTAAAATCAAACAAAGAATTACCAGAATTCGATATGTTAACAACCAAATAGTGTAATATTTTCACCACAATTTTGGTTTAAGTCAGTCAGGTTTTTTTAAGATTTTTTGTTTCTTTTAAATTCTTTTATCAGCCAACTCATTGTCTGTAGTTTTTAGGTTAAACAGAAACTCCATTTAAATCGTAATTACTGCGGTTGCCTGAAGTTATTTAACCATCGTTTGTCACGATTTTGGCCAGGCAATATACATAACAATGCAAAAAGTGACCATGCAATAACTGAATCACAACACGAGCATTTTTGGAAAAATATAGAGAAAAAATGAACAAAATGATTCATTTTAATTGTGTTGCTTGCTAATTAGATTCTGATCTGAATAACCAACAAAAAAGAGATTGTTTAAAATATCAACACAAAAACGATACATTTGTTCGTTCTTGCGTATACACGCGTACTTACAGCTGATAAATGTATGCATAAATTCATCTTATATTTAGGTATACATCTGTTTTTAAGCAATACCAAATTTGTTAACTAACCAATTTCCGCATTTCATGTATTCTCAATGCACTTAATTAAATTGCTTTCGTTATTTACCTGACACGCATTTGAAAATTTGCGTTCAATTTTCAAAATTTTGTCTTGACCTACTCCAATACTATTTCAAATTCGTGGGTTTGTCTTTCCTGTTTTTTCTCTCCTCTTCAAAGTAATCTACTCTACATTTTTCTATTTTAATTTTTCAATGGATGTATCTATAATTAACACCAGTGATGAAATAGTCAATTGTGATTGGTGCTATAGCATTTATATAAGATACAGTACATTTACGAAAAAAGGATATCCGCTAGATGAACTATAACAATCAACGTTAAAAGTATTTCACAAATAATAGAGTGGAAAAGAGAAATAAAAACGAGCTATATAGTAGAGGAAGAGGGCGAGTGGCAGCCATTTATAGGGTGAGAGAATTCACACTCATCAACCTTTTTCAATGTCAAGGTATACACACACTATTATTACTAGTATTATTATTACCGAATAAGGAGCATAATGAAGGTAAAGAGGGCCATGGATGATACGTGTGCCATACTGCCTTTCAAATACATCACGCACAACATATTAACCAAATAACCTTTACCAAAATTCCTTTTCAACAGCAACCACTTTTACGTCTAAAAGAATTTGGTTTTCACTAAATCGTGCTTGCAACAACAACAAAAAAATCTTAAATTCAATTTGCTTTGCGTGGCTATGTCCAATTTTCATTTGGTCATTTTTTCATTTGAAGTATTTGACAAACAGTAAATTTAAATATTTCTATATTTATTAAAAAAAAAACAAATGGTCGTAAATTCAACGAGGAAGATTCCCGCCTATCACATTAATCATAATAGTTCATTAACGTCATAGTGTGGACAAAGTATAAATTAATTATACTAATTATACACTATGGTTTCCTCAGGAAATCTTGCTGGCCATCGTGAAAAACGAGTTTATACAATTTAAGTAAAATGTATTAATTAAGCCAGTGTTTTTTAATCGGTATGCCGCAGCACATACATAAATATGCCGCAAAGGACCCCGAAGGTGTGACGCAGAAATTTAGGGTATGGCGTGTTGAGAACTTAAGTGTTAAAAACACTATTGTATTTGGACAGATGGTACGATTTGTTAGAGGGAATTAGTTTTGTATTTCATGAAATTTTTATCCAAATATCATATTTCTCTGATATACCACAACAAGGTTTTATAAAGCAACTAAACTTTCCCTTTATGTCATTATAGGGATTATACCTCTAGTCCAGTATTTTATAACCGGTGTGCCGCGACTATTTTAGGCTTAATTTAGTGTGCCGACAAGTTAAAATTGTTTGGAAATTTAAAACAGTGCCACCAAATGCCTAACGAATTCATAACAAAGATAAATGCATATAAGTCGGAAGCATATATTACTGTGCCTTTAAGGCTTTAACATACATTTTGGTAATACCATTTTAGCGGTACCACCACCACCACATTTTTCACGCAATATTTCCTTGTCTAGCGATATAAATCTGTAAATGTTTACAGATATGGCATAGACATAACCACAACAGACAAGTAACAGGATGAATATGCTTACAACACAAATTGCGCAAATATTTTCCCACACGAATTTCATTGTTTTCAAAATCCTATTTCCTTAAACATGAACATTTGTTTTCCATACACCAGATTTTCGACTAAAAGGTCTTTCTTCACTGCAAGGTAACATCAGATTTCGTGTGGTTTCTAACTGTATAGGAAAGATGGGAAGTTTAAACCAACTCACGACAAACCCTCATTCGCCAACCGGATCATGGTACGAAATAAGCTTCACCTTCTATACATTCATCCATGTATGAATAATTAACACTAATTTAAGAGTTATTGCAACAGTAACAGAGGCAGTGGTGCATTGCTGACGTCACTGGCATCAGTCAGAACTGCTTGGCCATTCTAGAGAGAAGTCTTTGGTCACGCTCCAAGGAAAATGCAATTGTTTAATTGGGCGAGATGTTAGGATATGCTTGTGTAAAAACTATTTTTTTATATTATTCAGTTAAAGAAGTGAAACATCTACATGATGCCATACAGCATCATCTCTGCAATGTTACAGAATTATGATAGGGATCCGTATTAAAGTCTGAACTGGATCAATACGGCATAAGCACTATCTCTCGTGCATCTAGTTATAATGAGTACTTCCGTTTTCCTCGCTACATTAAGCTCATACTGCGCATGGCAGCCAGCTATAGCATTATTCCCTGTACTTAAATGTGACGCATTAGTCTTCAGCTCTTGCATTTCCGGTAGGAGAACAACTAATCGATAGCAGGCATTATTTTTCATACCGTTAACAGTTTGAACTTTTCCATACTCAGTTGAAAACAAGAGCATGTAGCCTCAAATGACTAAAGTGTATTCTTTATACAATATAAACGAAGGATATAATAAACATCGATGATTACGTTATTTTCATGACTGTCCACATGCAATGGTGGAATGTTCAGAAACAATAAACCAGAAAATAAATATATACATAAGTTATTCAACGATTTTTAGTTAATCTTATGTATAAGCCAGGGTGGACATATTCAGAATTGACCATAAATAGCCATGTATGGACCACATTTCTCCAATTATGGGTCCCATGGGAAATTCATTACATGGGCAATAGAAAACTGCAGCATTTATCAGTATATGGCATATAACATAGTATATTACATACTGCGATGTGTACATGTTCGTATATGGTATGTACTATGTACGAATTCCTATGTTTACATTTACAATTAGCCATGTATACATACTATGTACATGTTTTACATACATGGCAATGCAAATAAAAATGTGAACACTTACATATACATACTTACTTGTATGACCATAGTACATGGGTCATACATGCACATTGACTCAATATCTGGTCTGGCTATCTGACGGTATGGTACTTAGTTAAATTGGATTTAATACACACGTAACAGATATACAGTATATTTCTAAACTTTTTTGTTTAACAGATTGAACAAAATTTGCAAAACAAGATTTTCAAAATTCTGTAAAGTACATTACTCTTATTTGACCACTGCGCAAAAATGATTGTATTTATAAAAGTACTTACCTTCTCGACTTATTATCGTCATTTTTCTTATTTTGGTATTTTAACGATTTTTTCAATAACTTTAAGTTAATGCATGTAAGGAATCATCTATTTTGTTGACTCATTATTTTGCTGATGTCAATTGATTAAAAACTCACGACTGTTTATGACTAGGATTCGTTATGTCTCGGATTTTTATTCTTTTTTTTGTTGTTGTTGTAAATGAACTTCGATCTCTACTATGCAAACTCAAATTTATCTATAAGTATGTAAATTAAGCCACCTAGTATATCAATGTTCAAGAACTGCGGAATTATTTTCATCGTTTCTAGATAAAGCGCAATTACACAATTACGTATTCGATAGATTAAATCTCTATCACAGGAATGTTATAACAAGCTTTTGTTTCACCTTGTTTAAAAAATGTTTGACCAATAATTAGAAAATCATAATATACGCAATGTTGAAATTCCTATACTGTAATGTGTTTGCAAAAATGAGGCTAATGTCAAGCTATTTGAGCAGCATTTTTTGCATACCAGTGGTTGTTAATATAGTATATAAATACATAGACTGTAATAGCGGCATTTTTCCACGCCTCTTATTAATTACACATTACCAAGAATGAGAACGGGATGCATTAACTGAACATATACAGTAATGCTTCATAAATATACACTTTGATTCGGAGCTACTGTATAGTCTTTATGCAAATTTATGAGCAGAAAGTTTAAACTTGGGAGGCCATCCAAAGTAGATTATCCCATTCGTAAAAAAATGTTGCCAAACCGGGAATGAGAATTTTATTATGAAAGTTACCCAATCACCAAAAAACATTTTTATTAATTTATACAATAGGGTAATCAAACATAAATTTGGGGATATTTATTAATAAAATCGGTTAAGAGTGCACAAGTCCACTTCAACCGATTTTACTTTCTTTTTTAACGTGCTAAAATGAATTGTGTAACTACCCCTATTAAATCCTCTTCGAATATTTTCATTTGTAATAATTAGCTACAAGTTGCTAACAAAATTTAAACTACTAATTTCGTAGAAAACTAAGACATTGACGATTATTTGTTGATGAAATACATCAGGTGAATTATCTTAAAATGCTAATGTGTTGTGAAGATATCTCACTTTTTGCAATCAATAGCACCCATTTATGTAGAAAATTCCAATTTTTGAATTTAGAACTAGTATACTACATTCAATAGACAAACTAGGACTAATTTGAAGTTCTGACATCTTTTGGAAATGCTAATTAAGAATGACATGTCATAGGCGACATTTTTAAAGATATGTAACTTTAATATCTTAAGTCAGAATCCTTTTTTGTCTTCAAGTTCGCCAAAACAGGATAAAGTAATTAATTACCATATTTGCTGGCCCTTTGAAAAATAGATGTGTATTTTTAAAAAATTCGAAAGCAAAGTAAAAGATTTCTACTTAAACATCGGCCATCTTGAACTGGTGCAAAATTCGCCTTTTTGGTCATTTACTACGTCTACTGAAAGCAAAGCCATCTCCTGGTAAACATTAGCGTGCAAAGCTAAAATTTTTAGTTGAAGCATTAGATAAATATTCCCACTGCAGCCATTTGTCAGTGAATTATAAATTCATGCGAGGCAAATGAATGACGGTCCACTAAAATTAGATGTGTATTGCCCAAGCCTTGCAGCGTGCATGCCACGGGATTGTTATACGACTGAAATATTATAATGGACTCTATTTTATTATATTATTTGGAACAATATACGTATTTACATTCCCTGAAATTGCGAATAAGTCCTTGGAGACTTCACTAAAATAGGCCTCTCGCAGCTCGTCGTGAGTGACGCTCCAGGAATGCCACTAGGCAGGCCACATATGCTATTAATAAGTGCGAGACATACCGAGCTAGACATTTACTGCAGCATATGATTACTACATATTTGATATTAAATGGATATATAAATGTGCCAAACAAAATAGAAAACATCTACTAAGCTTATCTAATGACATCTCATTTAATTTACACGCACGCGATGTTTAAATATTCAGTAAATTTACTAAATGAGATTCCCAGCTCATATACAAACAAGCGAACTCGTACACGGGCAAATTAATTTAGAAGCAAAAATAGGATGCAAATAGGCGCACAAGCCTATGAAATTGATGCTGTCCATTTAGCTCGCAGGACGTGCATTAATTATGCACACGTGAAAACACACATAAGATAGGCACAAAACATGGGTATCATCTGTCATAATTTCCATGTAGATTTTTAAAAGCTTTTGGAATTAGCACATTGTTTTAATGTTTTCATTGCAATGGAACTACTTTAAAGAATTACATTTCAATATGGACACGAGAGAATGAACAATTTTGTACAATGCCTTGTCAAGCTCCAAAACTTTCTTAAAAGTCTTTATTTAAAAGAAAACTTTTTTTTATAAAAATATCCTAAAAGGTTTGTTTGAAGTTTTTTTTTTCATTGTTTACCTTTATCTAATGGCTTTTAAAATGGCTAGGGTCAACACCTTGTGAGAAAAAAACTTATTAGTCGATGCTTTTCATGTACCAACATTAACGAATCATGATAAGATTGACATTTAAGAATATCAAGACGTAAAACTGTGACTATTTTATAGCTTGTAGTTTTAAAAGCGTTTTAAACTGTTATGTGTTTCTCATTATAGACTTAGTGATGATTAAAGTTAACTACGTACATGTCGGTAGTCAACATTTCTGCACGCTCCCCTTAAAGATGTATCAAGATACATTAAAAATTTGTCTTCTTTCTGAAGTATCTAGAGTGAATTTTATTGCCACTTTTCATATAAATCACAATAAATCATCTTAGCAACCATTACAGTATATTGGCTCAACAAGAGATCAGTGGCACAAGTGATGTGGGTCAACACCAAGGACGAAAAATTCAATTATCATGCCTACATGTAAGGATTTATTATTTTAATTGCTCTATGAACATTTAAGTTGTCCATTATACTGGTCCAATATATCAGAAAACTAATGATAGTCTCTATATTGCAGATAATGTTTATGGTGAATAGCCTCGTGCATTTTAAGGGATTTGTATGTTGTCATCTAAAACACCATTTATTTGTCTAACACTCATCGTCGTGAGATTTGTGCATGGAAGGATTCAAATTGCAGACAGTACCTCCTGCTCAAGAAAGTTGTAATCATTTCATCATCAGTCTACTGCCAACTGTCGCATCCAGAGCAAAATACAGAAACTACAACAATAGGCTTTCTTGATTAATGGCTTGGCAAATTAAGAATAACTATAGCGTTATCCAAAATGGACATTGGATGATGAAAAAAATAGACATTTCCGTTTTTTTCCTATTGTTAATCATAGTTGTTCAGCAACGATGCCACTGAATGTCCAATTTGTATGCCATCTTTATCTTATGACAAAAAAAAATTCTCGCCTTCCCACCAGATTAAGTTGCGCATGGACAATAACCCCCTTTTTATTTATTAAAGCTGTGGCTACATTATCATTTTTTTGTTTGTAATTTCAACCTTTTCGTACACATTTTCGTGATATAAACGTAGTGCAACAATGCTAAAATATATCGTTAATCGAACAATTTAGCTCCACCCATTTCAGGCAAATCTTTCCGATCCCATTGGCCCATTCACCTGTAATGGGTGGAGCAAACCTTGTCGATGATACTTAATTCCAGAATATATTGCTTCATTACTTTTGAGCATCAGTGCACAGAAAATAGTTACATAAATCATAACGTTTATTCTTCGTGCTACATGTAGCTAAAAAAAATCATTAAATTCCGTGTTATAAATTTCACGGTTCTAGTTATATAAAAAAATAATGAAATTTATTTTGATCCCCCATTATGGTGTCGAAACATTGAACTATATATTGTTAAAAAAAAATTAGCAGCATTTCAGTAGGTTACACATGACTTCATCCAACGTATCTGATAGCACAATCAATAATTTCAAAAATACTGCACATATAACGTTTATTTCTAAATTGATGAGACCAGTATATAGTTGCATCCATTTATCCAGATGAGTCTGACATCAAAGTCAGACACTGAATATAGTTTTTTTATAATTGCATGTCCTCGTTAATGGGAATAAACCGTCCATCCGGAAGGAAAATAAATTAACATATAGGGTGATGGACAACGTCCATTGATCGGAAAACCATTACGAATAAAAACTGTAGCTGCATGTTTTTGTACGACGCCACAGCATTAAAGTTTTGGAGCATACACCTTTACGGTTTTACGGTTTGGTTATACCTGGCTAATCCAAGCGTATAGTGCCACACCGCTTGCATATTTTGCTCTAATTTCTATGTTTCTGAGTGCTACGGTTGTCTCACGCAGTGAAACTAATAACCTACATTTCAAACAATAAAATACGAGAATTTGGCGAGATTTTTGTGCAATGCGACCAGATTATGTTGCAATTAATGCTAAAAGCAGGATACCACATTGGGTATCACACGTCTACGGCCACTATGGAATTGGTGCAGAGGGGAGAACTTGCAATTTGCTTTGTTCCGCGCCCTTGAGAACTATGATACTGAAATAAAAAATAAAAAAACAGTTAAAATTTAGAGAAAAAAAAAATTACCATGGAAGCCTATATGTGTAACGAACAGAACAAAAAACAAAACTACATTTTTCTCATTTTTCTGCAATGTTCATTGCATAAGAGACAGGCGAACGATGACTTGACCCAATTCGGAGCAAAACAGAGAGGTTTAACCACCTTGGACTTAATTTCATAAACTATTTTTTTTGCTACTACTTTCATGATACGGTATGTGTGCTACGCTACATTCGACTTTAAGGATGACCAGGCGGACATGCATGCCTTACGATTCGTGTGAAATAAAAAAATTGACGTAAAATACTACAAATGCTCTACTACGAAAAGATAAATTAAATCGGGCACGTGGTTTCATACCTGCATGACGATGCTACTTGTGCAGTGATTAAAGGTTTGATTACAGTGCTAATAAATGCACAATATTATTAATGATTTATTCATATACGAATGCATAGTGGGTTAAGGTTACATTTATTTTGAGGTTCCCTGAAGTCGCATTGTACTACAAAAAGAAGCGATATGTATTGCAGAAGTGCAGAAGTGGATGGATCGTGGATGGACTTGGCAGGTTATTGGGTACTTGCACGTACTGCAAGAACACACATGGTATAAAGTATTAATGTATTTTTTTTTTTTTTTTTTTTTTGGCATAATGTATTTCTCCCTAATTTAATATTTGTTGAAAAAACGTATTTTAGCAAAAATTGGCGCACGTATATTAACACGTTAAAAAAGAGCAATTACCGGGTGTGTTGATCGCAGCAATTGTTCTCTCGCGAAATTAATTATGGGAATTTTCAACAAAAAAATAGTACTTAAAGAAAATTACTTATCACAATAAACCGTTAGAAACTATATCAAAGACCCAAATTTTGACAAGATTGTATTAACATGGAAGCACAATAGATGTCCAAAAAACGTTGAAAATATACACAATAGCATCCCTCTTATCCGGCTCTCCGGCTTAACCGTTAGTTTAAAAGCGTTGTCATTGCAAATAAAAGCAGTGCAAATCACAGGCGCCATATTGAAAAAGGTCTAAGTTCATCAACTTCTTTGGAATGATTCTCCAAAGTTTAATCCACTATAATATTGCCATTTTACTTAAGGCATCATGCAACTAAAAGTACCTATCGTTAATGTGCATGAATTGTGACGAAATATTTGTTTGAATGATACATTTGTGATTGATCTCAAATTAGATGACCTTAAGAGTCACCCTTAACCTTGATACTTATTCTCCCCTTCCCATACAGCTTCTTGCACTAGTGTTGCACATTTGTGGAACAGTCGTTAAATTCGCGTTACTTGTCGTAAATTCTATTAACCGATTACCATTATTCTTGATGTTATCTATAAAACTGAACACAGTACACCTACACATGTACGCAGATTTTAAAGTTGGTCAATCATATTGCACTTATGCTTTTATGTCAAGATAACAAGGATTGTAACAGCAGGAGCTGTCTGACGTCAGTTCAACATCTTACACGCCTAAATACCTTTTAGACATACTAGCATTGACAATGTCACTAATGTTAATCAGCAACATATTGGGAGACCATACTTCTTAGGATTCTTTAGCCATAAAGCCAAGGACCGTGAGGGTCGTTCACATATGACATCCCTGTATTTATGATTACTGTTATGTTCATATAAGTAAATCTCCGCAAACTGTCATTGTACGGCTTGCGTGTGTAACGCAATTGCAATTACATACTTTGTAACAAAATGAAAAATTACATTGTAAAACAAGATTTGTTTAAAGCGGTTCAAAATTACTAACTGGAAAATTGAAAAAGTGCTCATCTTGACATGCAACTGTTAATTTAAAAAGTTTCATCACGTTAGAACAAGTGGTTAATTCGCAACATTTTATGCTTATTTATATCTAAAAAGAAACTTTTCAATTTTTTGGAATTTATGTAGCATGTCCAGTTTCATAAATGCGTGAATTTTTTAGAACAAACTAAAAGTGTATATGACCGGGTCTTATATTGTGCTTGAGAGCATTCATTTCACCAAATCTCATTTACAAAAAATAATCATTAAAACAAGTTTAATAGCACGATGACCATCATTTAGCTGATCGTGTTGCTATTTATTACAACACATTTTGTACTTTTTGTTAATGGATACCCCATTTTTTTGTGCACTGATCGAATAAATAGCTGGTTCTTGTTTCTCTTCAAAAAGCTAAAGTATTTATTCTTTGAGGCATACCTGCGCAATTGTTTTTTTTGTCTTAAGAAATCCCCCTAGTGAGCTAGCCCTACCTATAATGTGCAGCACTATATTAAAAAGTGGTTGATTTTTTTTTTCTCCTCTTTTACAACTTTGTTGTTTTGGCACAACTTTATCTGAACGAAGCGGGTAATGAACTCAACTGATACATATAAATTACCCTCGGCTGAACTAATCTCTATCTACATTTAATGAAAAAAAAAATGTTAAAAACCACAAACACCGAACTTAAACTACGTAACATTGCAGAATTATGCAAAACTTGATATTATAAATGAGCATGCGTGTAATTATTGTGGAGTTATAAAAGCACGCCGGCATAACGCTCAAATTAAACTAACCATTCGTGAATTTGGGAAATTATAATTTTAATACAATAAGCTAAAATCTTATAATTGAAAAAAAAATGCAAATAATAGCACAGGATTATCTCCGAATGATTTCAACATTAATAGCTTAGGTTTTATCAGCAAATTATATTCAAATTTATCGATTTAAAAATAAATAAAAACAAATGGAATGTCGTGAAAAAAAAATATTTCAAAGTGATGCTTTGTAATATTCAGTTGCAAGTGTATATGCAAGAGTGATGGAAATATAATTCTAAATACTGATACGCCACCAGGTGGTGCTGAACCGAAATATGTTTAATTCATCTGCATTCGTTTAAGAAAAATACAACCTTGTCAAACCCACTGCAGATGACTTCCTTTCTCCATATGTCGGTACTATTTTGGCATTTTATACTGCATAACAAGAATATAACATGTTATGCTGAAGTTCACGTGACACCATTTAGAAATGTGGAATAATATAATTATTGTTACCAGCACATATGTAAGTGGGAAAAAATGTCAAAATAGACATAGTATGTGTTAAACTTTTGTTTATTGCACAATTATGTATATTTTACAAGATAATTTACGCTCGTAAATTATAATAGCACATCCTATTTCCACAACTTTACGTGAATAAATCAAAATTTTTGAATTTTAAATTTTTATCACGTAAAATATTATAAAATTCCAAATAATATCAAGACAATTTACAAAACAACCTGAAGATCTACCCTTAAAAGTATAGCAACGAAGCATACTTGTTATTCATGACGGTATTTTGAAGCCTCTATCCTTATAAGAGTATCTCCAATTTTAGATTCTTTAAACACTTGTAAAGAGAACAAGTATGTATGGATGGGGTGATGTACGCCAGTGGCATCGCAATTATAATGATTAAGATGTTATAGGAAAGCAAGACTGTGCTGTTCCAGTCACGGGGTCATGCTTTTATCACCTTATTAAAATGTTTGCATGCTTTCTAGGATTCATAAAAATTTACACAGCCTAATAAGTGTCAAGATAGTTGTCGTAGTTGTCAGTCTCCATTGTAAAGGACGTTGAAAATGTATTTTAAGATTCATGAAATATGCTCGAAGATAAAATATCTCAGCACATATAGAATGGCTTAATTTCGAGAATATTTATGTCACCTATATTGGCATCATTACAACTATCATTTTTGATTTTAATAAAATGGGCCACAATTTCAATCACCATTGTTAAATAATTCAGTGCTTGGCATTAACATGGTCGTGGCACTAGAGAAAAAAAAGAGAGGGACAATTCTATCATTATTCATTTACGACAGGTGTTAAAGATCGGTGAAGCCAACTCATTTTTCAAATAGAGGAATAGATAGACAGTGGGTGACAAATCAAATACCTTCGATTGCACAACTCCAAAATGACAAGGGTTTTTGTCTGCGTGAAAGCCCCATGGGTTCAATAATTCGTGCACCCGTTTTGCATTGTCCGAATAGCATTTTCTTCAAGAAATATGTTAATTAAAAAATGCCAAATGGAATTCAAAGAAATCAATAACCACACAATAGTTTCCTGGAGCAAATTCAACTTTTTTAGTATGTCAGGTGATGCAATGCCAAACGCAATATAGGGGTTGTAGAAAATTACTATTGTGATGTACTACCATTTACTTTCAATACAGCCTTAATCCTTTATGGAGTTGGAGCATGGGAATTATTTCCACCTTCAACATACTATCTTAAAATGTTAAAATGGGATACGACACCATATTAATATATTTATGCAAGATAAAATATAGCTCAGGAAAATGCATTGATCTATCCCTACTCAACTGAATATTTAATGCATCAGACGAGGGAAAACCTGACGTGTGAACCAGGCCTTTGAGAACTGACTAGCCGGCACCAGCGCCCTCTAAACGAGCTCCCTTCCTTGGTTGGCGACCTAATAACACTTGTTCCACCGCCCTCTTACTATGGCCAGTCCACCCCTGCATGCAATATAAATACATTGTAGAGTATGTATAAATGTAAACGATGAACGATAAATTTGCATATTTGAATTCATGTTACAAATCAAGGTACTGACAGTTTTATGAACTGACTTGACACACACAGTATGATGACACTATTCATGTTAGAATACCAATTGCCAGGTGGGCTGAGTCCCATAATGTATGTGCGCTTACTATTCATGTTAGTATATTCGTGAGTGTGTATTGAGAACATATCCCGGCTCAAATTACATATCATTATAGAAAATGTTTACGATAATTTATTATAAACGAATTATAATGTTATCTGAACCCTGTTTTTGCCTATAACCTGCCCTAAGTTAACCTAACGTAGCCTAACCAATGCGTCAACGAATTGCATGTAGACGAAGAGGGATGTCGGCAAACTGGGTCGATACAGTTAGAAAATGGGTAGCTAGAGCTTGTTGTTGTTGTTGTTTTTGTTTTTGTTGCTTGTGGCTAATGGGCACAATACCTTTAAGGCAAAAGGCGCCCAGACGGTAACATTTAAAAAATGAATAGTAGCAATTCATTGTACAACAACAAATAACTTATTTATCAAATTGGTAATAAAAATATTGTAAAATTAACAGTGTGAAGTTTAAAAAGAGTCTAAAAGGCCACATAACCTAAGTAAACCTTGTAAAAGTCCATTGAGCCTGTATTGAAGACAAAAAGTTGTCCAACACCATATTAATTTAGAAACGTGTTTCAATTATTTTGTCCTCCCCTATAGCATAATTTCAAAATGTCTCCTCGCTTTCAGTAATAATCTCTACTTAATTTCGAGCTTGTATTCAACTGGCATTTCCTGGATTCCCAACCCCTTGTGGGTAAAAAGCACAAAATCAGTTTTCTGGCCACAAATGTGCCTTCCCGGTTCGACACCAGAGGGTCTATTCTTTGTAACCTGCGCAACTAAATACAAAGTATATGCGCGTACACAATGGACGCACTAATTTAGTGCAACGCATGACGGAGAAGGCCATTAGACAACGGAAATTATAGAGATGATGCATTTTGCATGCATGGAATACATGTTTTGTGCGTAAATCCCACCTGAGCCATACGTATTCACCTACATGACGATCTATAGAAACCTTACTCTGAACCCCCGAGAGTGGAGAAACCTCTCTCTCTCTCAACCTATTAATAAATCTGCTGCATTTCGGCTACTTTATTAGGGAATGTCACGCAAAAGCCATCTCACACTACAGCGTTAATGTTGGCTTTCATCACGTAATGGCGTGCGAATAGTGCGCACCCCTTCCCCTCCCCAAAACCCCATTTGCCCCCTGAAAAAACACACACACACACACACATTCACCTTATATTCCTTTGTAAATATATGCAGGCCATGTTTAATTCCATTTTGTTCCTCAAGGGGCTGCCCTTATCAATGGTTATTAATTATGCCAAATCTCCAGAGAGCATCTCCATTGGAAATGAATGAAAAACACGGCCGTTTGGATACGAGTTTTCTATATGAGGCACGACAAGAAAAATGGCAGCATGCATCAAAACTAAATAGTTGCGAATGAATGCAGAAAAGAACAACCAAATCTAATTAAAACTCTCTAGGGAACAGTTTTGCACTTAGAGGCCTGCGTATACGCTATACGTTTTCGCTATTAACTCTTCATCAAACGTTAGGCAAATATGGATTGCGTCGACCTATAGCCATTTATTAAATAAATAAATACCGAGCAGATGCATAATAGTTTCGAATATCTTGCCAAAAATAATTGGCAATAGCCTAATTGCAGTTGCAAAGGAAAAAAAGGCTGATTTATTCTTATGCTCGGTGCACGCGACGAATTTTTCATTTAACTACGTTAAAAACCTGAATATGGATCATAAACATAAAGATTAAAGAAAACTGGAAACATAACATTTTGGAAAAATATCAATTTGAATATTAACCGTGTAGGGGAACCCATTTAGTTGCTATTTAATGTAACCCCATATAGAATCCAACATTAGAAATTAAGGCCAGATATCTGATCAATAAATTATGGGTTAACAGCGTTAGGTACATGTAGCTTTTGGGAAGTGAATTTCAAATCCATGTTCAGCTCCCTTTGTATGAGGCTTTTAGCATAACATTTCCATAATGGCCGCGCTCTATAGACACAAGAAGCGGCCATTTTGATATAATGCAATGGCCGCGTCTGAAGTAAAAGGGCGCGGTCACTACGGGGTGCTTAACCGGAATAAGGCTAATTCGAAGATAATGTTTTTATGGCAAACTCTACAAATATCCTCAAATCTAAAAAAATACCTTTAAAATCCAAAGCAAAACTAATCTAAAAGCAATCTTTTGTACTTACTTACGTTATCTATTTATGTTCACAATTATTTGCTAGTGATAATGAATTTATCCATTCCATCAAAAACGCCGACAGTCAGACATTGATATTGACATCATTCCGATGCGATTATAAATTTTCCTTAGTTAAAAATAAGTTATTTTACATGTATTCTACTGTACAAGCTCATAATCCTGAAGGTTCCTGAAGGTTTAGACCCACCTTGCCGACTTCTCACTTCGCCGACAGTACACTCCCATTATAGAATAAATCCCATTGTAGAATAATTTTGCAATAATTGATATTATAAATTTATAATAATGTTATTTGAACCCAGTTGTTGCCCTACCTGCCCTAACCTAACCAAATTACTCGCCGACGAGATGGGTAAAATTCGTCGGCGAAAAATACCTTACTGAGGCACAACGTGGTTAAAACGTTGTAAAATTTCTAGAAGGGCATAACAAAATTCAATTCATGTTATACAAATACAAGTAAATCTTATACATTTGTATCTTAAATTTATAAAAATACATATTTTATACCAAGAATTAATAGTTAAAAACCCATAGAAAAATTTAAAGACTCTAAGCTTACAACTTCAATAACGGAGGTCTACCTAGTAAATTAAATGTTGTATTTCCCCCCTTTCACTTTCAGCATTTGTAAACCCACCCCCCTTATTCAATAGCAATATATGGACGCCCCTCTTTTTTTTTTTTTTTTCACCAGTTCCTGTCGTGTGCTCTCCACGCACAATTACCCACCACGCAGTACAAGGGACCCGACACCCCATGGCGACGGGTTACACGTTCGAAACCCGTGCCATCACCCTTTGAAGGCAATTGACAGTATAGGGGTTCCCGAGGAGCAGCTGAAATCAAGGATTCCTCGCAAATACCCAGCCTCGTAATCCCATCCCAATTAACCATCCTAATATGACTTTTTTGTGTGGATATTTTTCACGTATACTATTTACCCATATGCTTTCGCGTAAATTTGCCTCCTCCGTCTCCCCTACATCCACACACTGTGGTGAAAAAGACGAGCAGATGCTCTTTTTGTGTCTTTTCAAATTGAGAATGTTGGAAGAGAGATAACAATGAGGTGCTTAATTGAGTGATTTTCCAGTCGACTGCCAGGCATTCTTTGTGCCGTTGCCTCGTTGACTTTCAACAAGGAGGAATGGATAGAAAAACGCACGTCACATGTCTAGTAAAAGGTGCGAAGCCGCGCTATAAAACCCGGGGTGGGGGTGGTGAAAAAAACAAAAAAAAAACAATGGTTTTTCAATGCACCCCGAGGAAATCGTGGCCCCATGCATGCGTTGATCACCTGCGTGTCGCCACGAAATTAATAAGCAGGCCAATCAGCGCCACCGATGATTTGTATCAATTTTAAACGCAATTATTAGTGCTGCTGATTTCAGCCTAAGCTTTATAGATTAAGGCTAGCTTGAAAAGCCCTCTCTGTAAGATTGTTGAGAAGCTATAGGAGTTGGATTTCTGCTCAATTGCACGTCTGGTCATTAACCTTCTCCGCTTTTAATTGTCGTGAACGCATTAAAATGAAATTTAAGCTCGCGCTCTGGCAACCATTTCAATTTAGACAATGACCGGCGTTTTTAATGAGGTAATATTTGCATGCTTCGTGCTTACGTAAGGAATAAAGCCTTTGTGCAAATATTGCTTCCTACAGATCTACACGGCAAATCGCGATTATATAATTGCAAAATGATCATGGTCATGCAGAAAATGATATGATATGGAGGTAGGTCATTGGTTTTCCAAAAAAAATGAGTATCGATTCGGCACCACGGGGCTTCTTCGAAACTGGAGTATTTGCTTTGATTTAAATGAATGGCTAACGTGCCAGGTACTGGCATCGATGGTTGAGCACAATATATTGAAATCAACTTTTAGTTCGACACTATTTAAGATGAAGTTGTACATGGAATTCCAGTTCGACATTCGAAAACTGGATCCAAGTACCGATGATATGTTGAACACAAAATTGATTCCAACATTTGACAATTTCAACATTTTTCAACTCACTATACACACAAAACATGACCTACAATTGTCTCAGCACACCATAGATTTTTTTCTCATAGATTTCACAATAAAATATTTTACGAACCACGTTTTAAATAAAATAATTTGATGTTTTTTTATTTACAATTAATACATAGAATGTAACGTATCGACTCTCCCACAAACTTCCGTGGCGCACATCAAGGCCCTTCAAGGCACACAGAATGGTGCCAAATTAACAGCACAAACCAAACATCATTCCATTGATACCATTTCGCTATTAAATTTACCCATCCAAATAAACTGAAACATGGAATTGATAAAGCAGTTCGGAAATAACTTAAATGTTATTCGGGGACGGTCCACCTTTTCAGAGAAAATCTTACTGAATATTAATGCAACTTTACACCTTTTCATTTAAATTGCTTCATAAAACAACTAAAAGCAAGCAAAAAGTGAAAGGGAAGAACACTGGTGATTTGTATGCAATGAGTCCAACTGCATTCTCAACAAATGACTCAAGCCAACCGGAAACGAGCAACAGCTTCTAAGGCAGTGTTCTTTATCACAATTTCACCTTTCAACCCCACAGATGAGTCAGGGTTAATTTTTCGTCCTGGGATGGGTTACCGTTGTTCGTCAATCAATGTGGTTCTAGTATATAA
Organism: Ophyiulus pilosus; assembly: GCA_033995625.1. Classification (NCBI taxonomy): domain Eukaryota; kingdom Metazoa; phylum Arthropoda; class Diplopoda; order Julida; family Julidae; genus Ophyiulus; species Ophyiulus pilosus. The sequence continues at coordinate 24,641 of JAUJYV010000022.1, read as the reverse complement.
GACAGTAATTGTGGGAGTACATATAGATGACGGTAATTTTCCACTTGTGGCAATATCGCTTAAGTAACTGTTATTCAGATGGTAGACAGTTTGAGCATACCAACGTCTTTATTCATTTCTTAACTTTAATGGCGGGAAGGGAAGAACCACGCATGCGTACCCATTACGTACAGTTCGTTCATTGGGTAGTTCAATGAATGGCTCCTCCCTTCCCGCCATTAAGGTTAAGGTATGCATAGATACGTTGGCATGCTCAAACTATCTACTACATCTATGCTTGCCATGTCCTTACTATTCGATTATGAATTTACAATATTATCATTGTGCATATCTGGCACTACAATTCCAATCAATCAAGTTTTTCTGCATAACGGTGATTAGTGTGCAAGTTTAATTAAAGTTATCCAGGTCAATGATCCATCATGAAAAAAAAATTCACCAAGATAATCTTGCAAATAGCAAATGATATGTTTTTGTGCAAGAGCTACACATGTATTTCGCTTGGAAACTTTGACATTTTTATCCTGAGTCACAATGCACATTAATAAGTATTGATGGTTTTGTGCGTAATGAAATCGGTGTTTCCACGATTGAAAGGAAGGTAACTAAATCATTGTAAATTGATCAGATGTTATCAGAGAAGCTTAGTCATTCACATCACTTTGTTACAATTAAGCGAATTCTCCCCCACTTCCAATACATTTTCTCCAGCAGGACTTAGAAAAACGTACACCTAATCCATAAACTGTATTCTGCAACCATGCATAACACTTAAGCATTGCAAAGAAACTATGTTTAAGGGATGGCAGTCCTGTCATGAAGGCGCCTACAGTCAATTATCCTATAAGCGCCAAGACATAAAGCAATTAACGAACATATCATAATTATACCATGTTGTCCTCGCAAACTATACCTCTTAAGGTAAGGTGAGATGACTTAAACTGGAAGGGTAGGAGAATATGGTCGTGGCCGATTTTTACAGAATGTAATATGACATGGGCAATTATCTTTTAGAGCAGGGGTCGGTAAACTACGGCCCGTGGACCAAATCTGCCCCGTTGTGACATTTCGTGTGGCCTACCGATCCCATTAAATATGTTATTCCTGTACATTGAAAAGATCTGCAAACATTTTAGCATTTTGGTATCATTGCTTTAACAAATCAATTCCCCAAATCATTTTGTATGATTATAAATAGTAATGTGTATGATGCTACTTTCAAGACTACATAACTAACGAACTGGTATTAAAAAGACAATGAAATTGTTTATAGACCACAGACGTGTACTTTACAATATGTAACATCCAGTTTCATACTTCACAGATTACAGCTCATGGCAACCAGTCTACTGATATGAAGTACATGTCTGGTTTATAGCTGATATACCACCAACAGAAATGGCTTATAAACATTGATTAGTGATGGAAATGCCCTTTCAATGCCATATCAAATGTGCCTACACCATCATAGAACACTACAATAATAGCAAAATTCTATGTTCAATATCTGTAAAAATTACAAGATACCACATCAACAAAATACTTCCAAAACACAGTACATGGTAGCAGATGCACGGTGCATCTGTTTTTGGGACCCTTGAAAAGCTAGTCATTCCAAGTGAATTTCTTGAGTGTCCAATGAACAGGACGAAACTTTAGTGAAAATGACTAAGGTGTATTGAAAAGAGACATGCAGGTGTCGCAAAATGTTAATGTTCCATGTGGATGTTCCATGCGTGTCGCGAGGTTAAGGGTAACAACAATGACGAAAACCATTGTCCACCTTTCCAATACGTTGGTCGTGACTGAATTTACGTAGGATAAGCTATCAGCTGACTTGGGACCGAAGGTTACCGTTTCCCGCCTTGATTGATAATGGTGCTGAAGGATACCCCCAACGTAATTGGTGTCACAAAGTCGTTTTTCACTTCTGGAAAATTCAGCTCAGCAGTTTGTTACGCTTCTTGTTTCATGCTATAGCAATGACTAGAAAATGTGAAAATAAACTGTGCGCAGTCATACCTTCCATATGTGCTCGAGCCTTATATGGGTCTAGGTTAATGAATATTCAATTTTCTACTGAAGGCAGGTGCATTTATTTAATCCCATTTTTCATTTTTCTTTTCATCTTATCAGAAAGTCGGTATATTATAACAATGCAGGTATAGGCCTTTATTCACACAAGTAAAAAAAAAATGGAGAGGAAAAAAGAACACCCCCGTTTATGTATACAACTACTTGATGGAAGGAATGAAGAACTATTCCGATGCCGGCGGTTTTAATTTATGCTGATTTTCATACTTGATGTTTAGTGCCTTTTCCTACAATAAATGGCCTGCTAAGGTAGATGAGTTGCACAACATGGACTATAAAAAGATGCGCCAGTATCTAACCAACAGAACCTCCCTTATCCTGGGCATTAAACTATATACCTGATGATAAAATGCAACCATGGCCAGGTGCCCATAGCACCTTTTGGTTTATTTTTTCATCAAACATTAAGGTCATTAAGATCATTTTTCATGAACGTTAATTACTTTATGCAAGTTATTAATAATGTTATCACATAGGACTACAGTGCCATAATAATTAAAGTATTTTTTTTAGAATTGGATGAGAAAGGTGGACACAAAAGAATTTCATTAACGAAAATAATTATGAATTAACCAATACATTAAGTTGAACTACTTTAAGTACAATATTATGAATTAAACTTAATAGCAAAAATCTTGTTGAGACCACTCGGTATATAAACCATATGTAACATTTTTCGACAGGAAAAAAATAGTGCTGACTATATCATTCACATAATGTTGTTAAAGTTAAAATTTGGCTAATTCGAAGGTAACACTGTTTTTACTATATGGGAAATCCCATGCCGTCATTCAGCAAATAAAATCTTTTGACAATCGTATGTAGAATCAATAGACCAGAAAGGTTTCAAAAAATCAAACAACTGTGACGTCACGCCCTGTCATTTCACAATTAAACAAAGAGAATCACTCGCTCGTAAGTTATTCGGTAAATTAGTTATACAATCCACATGAGATTTTTGCAAATTAGTGAATCCTATCTTTTTTTATATTTAGGAGTATATGGTCGCCATGCATGGTACAAAATAAAATTCTCAGAAATTTTTGCTAATGCAATAACACACGAACGTCCATGGGTCATTTAGCTTTTCTGATGTTTTAGAGCATAAAGTGGTCATTCAGTTAACATGACGACAAGACGCACCTAACACGCATATTTTTTTTTCTCTAACTCTTGCCATGGTTGAATGAAATTCTCAAGACGACAAACTTAAAAGACTTAACATAGCCTGAAAGTGCTTAAAATTCGTTTAAATGTCTTTCTGGTGGAATTTAAGACATGAAGATGCCCACGAATGGAGGTGGCACTGCGAAAAAAACATCACAAGTAGCCTATACAATTTTCTTTATCCCAACCCTTATAATTTCCCTGTACTGGCATGTACCATAGCGTGGGTTTATAGATGGCGTTGTTGATTTTTTTAAAAATTTGAATAAGGGAAAGCACCGTACCTCGCCGGTGGCCATGACCCAACGTTGTTTCCGTGTAGGTTGATCACATAAGAAAAAAAAAGCCTAAAAACCAACAATTCTTCCCCTCCACACCTCCCCCTCTCTCACCGTCCCCATACCAACAAATCTATCGTATATATGATAATTAGAGCATTTTTCTATTCACGAAAAAAGTCCAAGTTTTTAGTTCGTGCTTAGTCTTCAATTGTTTATTCAAAAGTCAGATTATGAATTAGATAAAGTCCCGCAGAGAATGGTGTCTGTTAGTACATATTTCATCGCCTTTTATCTATTTTTCAGAACTAAAAACATGGACCAGTTTTCATCGTTTGGTAGATTCAACGCTGTACTTTCAACGCATTTACATATTACCACACGTTTATCGCTTTCTCATTGCCAAATTTTCAGTTTTTCAAATTGTTTGCGGTTTTCTTCCGTGGAGGTCCATCGCTAAATGCCCCTTTCACTATAGTTTATCGCTTACAAGTAGGAGAAAAATAGAGTGAAAAGGTTTCTTTCATAAAAGAAAAAAATGTTTAACGATAAAACTGCATTTTCACATCATTTGTATATAGTGCACTGTAGTATATATTCTACACTTTTTGCTGGATATATATAAGGAAAGAGATTAGACCGTTTTAACTTCCTTAGCTGTTTTTTTGAAAAACGGTGCGAATCATAGCAGGAATTCCATATTTTTCCTGGGATTTCCATATAGTGTTTGAGCATTTCTAGACAATTGCATTCCTGTAAAACGAATTTTTAAAGAAATTAAAAATGAATTTTAAATAATTGGTTTCGTCAATTATACTTACTAGAATAATAAAACATTTCCAGAAATGGCATAACCAACATTTAAAAAAAAGCTACTAATAGTTTACATGTAATATCATATGGTGATAATTGGCCACTACATTGTTATATCCTTATGTGAATTTCATGCAAAAAGTGCATTTACGTTTTTTTCTCATGTTCTACAAATATTTACAAGTATCATACTTGTATTTATAATAATAGGAAATTCTTTATATGAGATCGTGCTGAAGATATATTTACATTTAAATATTTACGAGCCATTGCCTTTGCATACATAAGTACAGTATGTATCAAACGTTTTCACCATTGTACACGTACTGACATGTTCTGCATAACGCATTCTTTTAAACGTGAAATAGCACATGTCCTGTACATTTTATGCAGTTTCAAGCTTGTGTTTGCTAACAGTTTTCTTAATTTAGAATATATATGCCAAAATAATTATAGAAATTTACATCAAAAATCTGTGCAAAGGACTTCAGCGACTTGCCATTTCATCTTGCCATATCGAGATTAACAATTTGTGTGGCGCCACCTAAACACGTTTTACAGTTTACACAAAAGCTAGTGTGGTATTTCACAAATTAGTGCAAATCAATGCAAATGCAATGCACATTATTAATTCCTACTTCTTCTCTCTTTTAGAAATATTCTGAGTGTGTAGGGTAATCGAAAATACAAACATTAACCTTTGCATTAATGAGATTATCTGATATATTTCCACAAAACAAAAATCATTGGCCAAATATAGCCGCGCAGCTCCTGAATTTAAGATAAGTATTAATTTGTACATTATTTGAGATAGAAAAATGCTGTTTACTGGAATGCTTTAGTGTGCTATAATAGATCGAATGAAAATCTCTCATAAAAATAACACCAGACAATATTGTAAATTATTGTATATTATAAGAAGAAATTGTTAAATCAAAGAAAAAAAAGAAAGAAAGTAAAAAAAAAGAAGTATATTAAATCAGTATTTTAAACATAAACAATGTTGGAGTGAGAGGATATCTTAATTGTTTATCAAATTTCTTAAGCTAAAAAACTGAACTTTTTGGTCATTAGCAAGATTTGATGAATAAAGACTAATTAGCCAAGAATTGGCCAAGAATAGAATTTTTTTTTCAGTTTTCTTTCTGCATAGAGACAGTCGCTATATTCTTATTAGTGCCCATTTCAAACAATAGAATTTCACCATGTCATTCTTTAATTAAAAAATATAAAACCACGAAATATGTATCATAATAGCCGGCCCTGTTTCAATTAGACATTAGCACGTGGCTGCATGGCTGCTTAGTTATTACCGAGAAATTGCATGGTGCAGCCTGCATAACATTATTTGGAGAAAAAACGGTTTAATTTTTTCCTTCGCTTTCTATGCAGGTAATCCAGCAACCTCTTTGCACAATTTTTTGCCTCCCTAAATTCCCAATCCCTGTTGCATAAGGAAATAGTCCAAAAACGTCTGCCCCATGAATTATGGATATATGTGTTTTAATAATAAGTTAACTCGTGACACTTCTACGCACCCATGAGTAATTTGCCGTCGCCTGGGCGCTCCGTGTTATTTAATTCAGGCCACGCTAACATGTCCACATGTCACGTGGATGGTGGACAGGTCGGGTACACGTGTAATTTACACCTGGCTTTGCAGGCATTGTTGTTCTCGCCCATATATTTTGCTTCTGCATTCTCGGTGTTAAAACCGGACTCTGAAGTGCAACCTCTGCAATAGCACCTCCTAACCTTCCCTTTTTCATGCATTATTTATATTGGCAGGGGTACTGAAGAGCCAAGCCCCCGCATCTGTACGATATAAGCCTATGCAATTATTTTTGGCACATCTTTTTGCATGTTGTGCCATATGCTAACATTCATCCAGATAGGTCTACCATCACCCTACACACACACACAAAAACAACGACAACTGCTGCCCAGGGAATTGTTTCGAGCTTAACACAATTTTTACAGCTTTTGTTGTTGGACATTAAAAGATTTGCAAGAAACGCCACATTCCAGAGATAAGGTCATGCCTGAACCATGTACCGAAAGCAGTGACCACATTTCACACTTTCGCGAAAAAAAAAATTAACACATTAAGAGCAGGGACATTGAAAAAAAAGGTGTGGGGGGAATGATGGCAGAATGACAAAAAAACATCATCTGGGAGGATACGTCTAGACTTTTGACATCTTTGTTTTACTGCCAATTGCCGAAGTTGCGTTCCCATAACGGCATACCATACCTAACGACGTACACACATAAAACCCTCGTCAAACCTCCTGGAATAATGAAGATAGCTCTATTATATTATTACAGTCAGTCGCCTGACAACAGTCAGACTTTAACAAAAGAGATGATGAAGCAAAATCCATGGGAAAATTATGCATGAAGGGAAAAGGTACGACCATCGAAAACATGGGAAATGAGTTTCTATAGTCATTCTTTGAATCTATGATATATACCTGAAAGCATTGACAATAAGCTGTTTACATCACTTGGAACACGTTAGTACTCACTACAGAATGCATATAAATGCTTCATTTCAACAGTTTTCATACAGTGAAAAGAAACTGTTTATGTCAATTTAGACACAATTTAAGTTTGGAAATATAAACGTGAAATTATATTACCGAATTACAAATATGAGACGTTCATTAACGTATCTATGAAAGGTTCAGCAATGTAGACACTTTTCTAAAATAGTTTAAGCATCTAGTAATTTAAGGGGAAACTTTCTCAAATATAGTCGAACCCACGTATAATGGCACACCGCTTAATTGCACAGACCGGATAATTGCACATATTCTCCATGCCCTGAACTTTTACCCTATGTTTTGTACATGTTGTGAACCCGGATAATTGCACACAGCAGATAAATGCACATATTTTACAAGCCCCGTGTGCAACTTTTGTTTGGAATTGTGACCGGATAATTGCATAAACAGGTTAATTGCATATTTTCGGCTTGCCGGGTCACTGTGCAATTAAGCGGGTTCGACTGTATTTTGATATTAAGAGAAGTAGTTACTTTTGGACTACTATATTTTCGATCTTTAAAGTATCCACTGGAAAATGTGAATCTAATACATTTTTCCCATAGCTAATCTACTAGCTATTTGAAGGATTTAAGCAACAAACTGAGCCAGGATTACTGTATATATGCAAAACCTTGATAATTGCGTAAACCAGTTAATAACACATTTTCGGCTTGCCGGGTCGATGTGCAATTAAGCGGGTTCGACTGTTTGCAAAGGAGGCTACAAACACGGTTGAAAAATTTAGACTAAAGGCAAGTGTAGATTTAGGGTTGTCGATCAGTTTCAGTTGTTAATAAGTGCGAATGAGATGCACGGGCACTGTGGTATATGGTAATAATTACATAACCAGCCTTTTCTTTCTTCTCATTAAATAACTTTACATATCATATCAAAAGAATACCTACTACAACATCGTCAGTACATATCGCCGCGCGTTGTTTATCTCTTAAAAACATATCAATGTATAATTTAGATCTGGAATAACAATAATTAGACTACACGGCATGCCCTCTTTGCGGAAAAAAATAACAATTTACATAAAATTACCATGAATTTAGAACAGCAGACCCATGTTGGATATCCTCTTTTGAGGCTCACCTTCATTAATTGATTTTATCTTTTTGATACAAGAAATCACGTTCTCTGCTTTAAAAGTGGCTATTGCCCCACTCTCAGTTGTATTTATTATTTTAAAAATCATTATCAGGAAATCCCTTTTCTTCTTCTCGTTGTTTGGATGTGATGATAAGCCACCATTTCATATGCGTACAGATGTAATACGGAGCCACATACAGACTCAAGATTTTCAATACCTTCGACTTAAGACTATCTAAGCAAGAAATCTACTAAAACCCATTCAAGTTTCAAATGAGACCGGCTTAATATTTATATAAACATATGGATCGAGTAGGAGTTTTTGAATAAATAATACGTGCAAAAATAAATTGAGTGAAATTCTGTCGGCTTATATATCAAAATGCAGCAATTTAATGTTTGCATAAAAACAGTTGGATGGGTTAACTCTTCAAGGAGTGGAGTCATTGATGCATGCAGGTGCATGGATTTCGTTTTAAATATTTATAAGTGTTAGTTTAAGAGCATGAACATTACAGGTCACATACATCACATGCGCCTAAATCTTCTTCTTGACCATCCTGTTTTTTAAATAGAAATTATGATTTTTTTTGTATTTATGATATAGGTCTTCCTACAGGTGAACAATTCGCGCATACGTATGGGGTTGAATTCTACAAGACCTGTTGAGTGACCAGGTAGGATAATCATGCAAATATGACGTGAAAAGGTCATGACACAAGTGCGAGTTTTAATTAAAAAGGGCATGCATCAAAATACCATTACGAGACTGTTTGTAGATCTTATAAAATATATTATGCGGTAGTTTCTTTATGTAGAAAATTATTTACGTTACTTAATCCATATTGAAAGATTCATTCCATTATGCAAAAGTCGTTTAAAGGAAGTTTGTTAAAGGCTGTTTTGTTTTTGCCGGATTTCCTTCATTGATTCCTTTTTCTAAAGATTACCTTGAAAAATTCAATGCTAGGATGCGAATAATTACACTGGAAAACAAATACCTATATAATAATATAATTACACAATTTCCATTAAAAACTGCAATCAGATGCACGCTTTTCGTTGTATAGAGATAGAAAACTTCACAAGTTCGTGTTTATTATTATTTTTTTTCAGATAGGTTTGTGCAGAAAGAAGGAAGGTGGCCTATAACAAAATTTCATGTTTTTAGGTAACGTGCAGCACCATCTGTGGGCAAATGCATTTAATGAAAAAACAAATTTGTGAACTTAAGTAAAATGGCTAAATGTACGAGACCAAGTGAAGAATTTCGCAAATATGTTAATGACTATTCAATAGCACAATGAATAAATGTGTAATGATAAATTTTAATATGTTACTAAGTATATTAATAATCCGGATTAACCGGCTCTCTCAATTAACCAACTACTCAATCTTAAGTCCCAACCATATATGAACTCTTGCTAACTTTCAAAGAATGACAAGTGATAAAACCCCCAAAAAAACATAAAGTACTAAGCATTGGAATACTTTCAGAACTAAACAAGTAATGTACTGACATCATATTCCATATGTATGGCGATTGGCGAGTCTGCAAACTACAATTGCTGACACTAAATCGAAGAATGCGAAAGAGTTGAGTGCAATAAACCCATGGAGAATAAAAGTACCATTGTCGCAAAACTGACCATCAATAAATGTAGTCCCACGAGTTCGAGGGGAAAGTTGGATGGTTTACGAAATACCTAACCACCATGCATGGCATGCACGGGTCCCACTGATGTTGATCGCGGTAAATCTGTTATCACTGTGTCTATCAACATCACGATCCATTCTCAGCCAGATTCACATTAAGATAAACCTTCTCGAAGAAGACGTCGTCAAAATAGTGTCGAAAACTGCATTAAATGAATTATTTTTATTGTTTCCAAGGTGTTTTATGAGAAAAGGACATGTGTGTGATGAATATCTATAACACTGAAGTGACGTTTGTTCGGTCGTTTGTTTTTTTACACAGGCGTCCTTGCATCCCGACATCCTGGCTCATGGCAATAAATCTAACCGAGTTTCCATTGAAACATGGGGCAATGTGGAAGACCTGGTAACCTTAAAGTTTCTACTCGTAAAAGCACATACTGCATGAAGAGGTCTATTTCACCTGCATCTTACAGAAGACAAAAAAGGTAAAAATCAAAAAGAAAAAGCTGCAATGAAATTTCAAAACTTATTAAATCCTCTTATCATAAGGGCATCTTTCATTTCAAGAAGCCCATTCCGGTTAAGTTGGACATACTGAGACTTAATTGCTCTAAATTAAGCCAAGATGTCCTAAATATACCGGAGGCCCAATTAAACCCTATTCATTATTTGCTTAATTACATGATGTCATACAATTCGCCATATTGAAAGAAAAGATAGAATTCATATGCAAAATAAAAACACGCAATTTTGGCTAAAAGGATAAAATAGACAGTTTGAGCATGCCAACGTCTTTATACTTGCGTTAACTTTAATGGCGGGAAGGAAAGAACCACGCATGCTCGCTCATTACGTTCAGTTAGTTCATTGGGTAGTTTAATGCGTGGCTCCTCCCTTCCCGCCATTAAAGTTAAGGTAAGTAAAAAGACGTTGGCATGTTCAAACTGTCTATTGTTCCAAATTCCGTATTCGGATTTTATAAACAATATATAGCAGTATAAGCATATTTCAGATTTATAAAAAAAAAATGCATGTTTACTGCAAACTATAATTATACGGAATCATTCCAATTTAGGATAAGCATCATTGCAAATAATTTATAGTGATAGAAAAATCTCTTCAACTTCTTGGCAAATGTTTCTAGGCATTCCAGTAGTTTTTCAAACTTGCAGTTCTGATTTTCACACACAAATCATGCCATGAGTCCAAAGTAAGTGTTATCGTGTAAATATTGAGCAAAAAATACTACAGGTCTCAGCGCACTGCCAGGTTCCGAATCATGAATGAAAATGCTGCGCTGAATAAATATAAGGAAACTTGTTTTTTGTTTAATTCCCATAAATATAATGCAGGTATTTGTGGATAACAGGTGCGGCATACGTGTTAGTCATACGTGTGCATGAGGAATAGCGCGCCCACGTGGCTGTGATGGACGACGAAGATAAGATGAAACCACCAAGTCACGAAGTGTATGGCGAACGCCACGCACATTAACATTTTCATTCATGAAAAAAAAAAGTTGCAAAAAACAGCAATAACAAGAAAAACATACATAAAGAATAAAATCCAATTGGAGTGCCTTGGATTTAAAAACGGTGTACTGCTTTATTGTTTCTCATCCTCTCAAAAACACAAAGCAAAGTTTTCTTGAAAGCTAAAAAAAAGCCATCAAGAGTTGCAAACAATATTTTCGAACAAACGGACAACAAGTAATTGTTTTTGACCATTTTTTAACAGGTATTAAAAATTCTACCATTATTTCTATTCTGAAACAATGTGCAGCCGCATGATCTAATTCTAGCCCAGCGCCCCCTGGTGGTATAAAGCATGGTGAAACAACATTGCCATGTTTATTTTTGTAAAAAAAAGGACGCGGCCATGTTGGATAGTATGCCATGCTTAAGGTGCGTATGCCACCAGGGGGTGCTGTACCGGAATAATACCAACTTATCGACAGGCAATTTAAAGAGGGGTATAGTTTTTTTATAAATTACATGAATCTGCTCATTGCACGCATTTTGACCAGTGCTGAAAAGTTTTCGTCCCAACAAAATTCAACGCCGGAATTTTGTGCAATGTTTCCTCCAATGCCACCAACTTTTAGGGACAAATGGGTTTGTTTCTAAGGAATTCGGTGTCGGCACCCCACTGTTTTTCAATGCAACTGTCTCGTTCTCTCAGTCGCTATAGGTATATGGGTGCCTATAGGAAACATTCGCAAAGGGTAAACAATATAGGAATAATTTATTTAAAAAACTGAAACGAGAAACGTTGAAATCCATCTTTTCTTCCCTCGCTATGAGGTCCATAGGCTAGCGACATGGTCGAGCATTGGCACGTTTGATAGATGGAAGAAACTGTCAGAAATAGGCAGGAAAAAATGGATAGAGTTACAGATTTGAACAGCTCGAAACCATAAAACGAACGACGCACACCTCGCCATATCTGGTATAGGTGAACGCGACAGATACAATCTCATAGACGAGGACCCTGTATCAGATGCTATGGCAAGCAAGAGAAAAACGACCCACCGAGGCATACAATCCAACGCTCACATTTAATTGCAAATGTGCTTTCGAGATCGAAATAAAGATTATATCGCACGATGGTTGGGGCTCCAGTGTGAAGGATAAAAGTGTCCCTTTTCAACGATTCTCCTAAAACGACATCATTTATAAGAAATGAAATTCAACCTTCGGATCTGGCCAGAAACGCTCGAATTACCGGCGACACCAACGCCACGGTGCGATGGTGGTGGCTAAAGGAACTACTCGCATTAATCACGTGCCCCCCTGCAAAGCCCGCGTTTTATTAGCACAGCAGTCTTAATCAAATCTGGCTTTGCCATAGGCTCCATAGCGTTCGCACGGCACCTTAGTCTGGTCACCTTGGCACCATGGTCCAATTGCAACAACAGCTTAATGCCGTAAACGATGCAGGGTGCCCATCGGGTAATTAACAAACCCGTGTAATTCCCGTGCACATAGTAATTTTCTCGCTATATATCGCTACATCAGATTTGCAAATAAAAGCAATTTATCTAGTAAATACACGGTGCACGATTGTAACTGTCAAATCTTTAACTTAAAAACAATTCAAAATTTGATTATTTGAAATTGCACTACTTTTCGTGGAAATCTGAGTAACGTAGTGATTAGAATAATTGGAATTTCTATCACCCAACCAATCTGTGCAACCAATAGATAAATCGTACATGGCTGCGGACAAATGGTGTCAATATATCTAATGTATTATCTGGTATGTATGGCGATTGTAAAGATACAACCACGCCACAGATATGACAGATAAAACTTTACATTGAACAACATTTTATACTCGTCTTCTCCCCCTAGAATTTGGATGACACGTTTTAGAAAGACCTTACCTCTGATATAACTTCAAGTACATTACGTTTTGTAGGTCGGTCATTGTCATTACCAGTTCATGTTTACATATTTTACAATTTATAGTACATGTAGCGACTATAGCTCTGTCCAGGATGTAAATATTTCTTTAAAAAAATCACTAGTGCCATGATGTTTGACATCTATGAGTCCATTTATCAAAGTGCCATCTATTGAGCAGTTTTGTAAATAGTTTTGTAATATGGCGTAAAGATTCAGATTTAAAGCTAGGAATTGATGCAGTTAAAAAGGATAGTATAGGTGGCATTAAACCATGTGATTAAAAAGTCAGTTAGGGACTGGGAGTAGGAGGCAAGGACCTGTCATGACCAAAGCATGACCAAAACATCATAAAATTCATCAAAAATTTACAAAGGATATGCTAAATGTTCAGATCAGTTTGGTTTGGTTCAGTCCTTTATGTGACATATCATGTTCGAAATTTTACGTGGATCCTTTCAATGAATATAACAGTACAATTGATCAGCTTTATAAAAATTCATTTTTAAATTCTTGATTACCAAAAACTGCAACAGTTTTCAACATGATTTCTAGAATGTCATCTTGGCATCATTTTTACGTTTGTCACGATTATTTCCCTAGCCTTAAGCTTAAGCCAGTTTTCTTCCTTTCCCGAAGTTTTTCATGCTTTTGCCAAACCCAACAAGTTAAACAATAGCATTATTTCTGTAGTTGTTCCTACACTGAATCCAATGGAATGCATGGCAACATGCATAATGCTTTGGAAATGCATTTCATTATTCAGTTTTAATTCCAGAGTATACGTAAACAAAATGCAATTTTAATAGAATTGTCAAACAGGGTCGTTGTCCTAACATTCCAAAACTATTACAATAAATATTTTCCATAGTTGAAAAAATGGTTTAGTTTCATCGTGAAAAAGGTACTGTCAGGCATAAACGGTTCAACGACCTCCGCTGCACGTTTAAAACAATAAGATGTGCCAAGTGCACTAAGTATGTTAAAAAAATAAACATAAGTAGCAATGTTACTTTAAAAAATGTATCTTATAGACATAAATTTACAGATATGACATAAAAGCAGTCTTACACGAGTGGGATAGCTGCAGGGAACCTATGACACAAATCTGCCTATGCAAGCCACGACTATACGCTTACCGGCATATAATTTACGATTAAGTCGACACCATCTTGAATTGGGCAAACCAATTAATGAATTGAATTTTCCGATACGCATTTTCTTCTAAATTCTTGTTATTAAGCCAAACCTACAAAGTTCGCTAGTTTTCTCGCCAGGTCTATAAACACGTGTTTTAGAAGTCTACTAGAAGACTTAGAAGACTAAACGTCAACACATGCTTTTCTAAAACTACAACAAATTTTCCAATATTTACATTTCCTTTTGAAGAAATGTCGGTGCAGTAACTTTCTAGAAAATACCACTGCTATTTGTAAAATGTCATTATTTCTCTTTAATTTGAATGTTAATCCATTTTTATTAATTTAATAAATAAACACTATAAGAAAGGATACAGATTATACAGTATTATACAATAAATTGGGATACGTTTAGTACCTGGCAGCACTGGCAAGATTACTACATAATTGTTTAATAATCAGAAAAATTATTTAGATTTTGATTGATTATGCTTGATATAACAATTATTGCATTAGTCTAACTTGAGTCAACAGCTATCTCCGTCCTTTGCCCAATTCAAAATGGCGACAGTGTGGCACACCTGCAGCCAAGGATACAGTGAGCAATAATTTCGATGTTAATGTTTAGCCCCGTGTTGAAATGACAAAGACATGCAGTTGAAGTATAACAAAAATGAATTAGGCTGCAGAACTGACAGCCATATTGTTTGACATGTTAATACACTTTCGTCAAACTTAACACATGCTAAATGAATAAGAAAATTGAAAAGTCAATTACAAGTATTGAAATTGGGGTTTCAGTTATTAAAAAAAAAGCTAAGTTGTCAGGACAGATTGACGATTTCCATTTGCCAGAACAAGTTAATTCACTTAAGTGCTATTCAGTGTGCTGCTGTTACGTTATCTTTCATTCCAGTTCGTGTTAGATGGCCATTTGCGTTACGGCACGACTCTTTTTCGCAAATCAAAATATGGATTTCCAATTGTGTGTCATCATGCACGTTGCATGCATGGCTCGAATTATACTCACCACATATTTGAATAGCTATTGTCACAGCAGGGGGCGTGCGCAACGTGCTTTGCCCGCCCGTAGGGCTATATACAATATAAAAGTTTGCTTTTATGACAAATAAAGAAATGAGAGAACATATATAATTTACTATAGAAAGGACACTGTCGATGAGTCTGACAGATGTACATTATTACCTTAATTTAGTTAATATTTCTGATTTACAAACACATTACGAAAATTTCAGTTGTGAGTTTGTCAAATCGTGCACAAGTGATAAATTCCTTCTGTTTATGTCAAAATTGACATTTGATATTTTGAAATGTTATCAATTCAGTGCCACCAGTTATAAATAAAATCATAAGAATTAATTTAAACCCAGCATTTGTTAAAGTGTACACATTTTTCCATACCTAAATCGGATATTCATTAATTTTGTATACTGTATTTCTTATGGTGTCGTCACACTATTTTTATACCCATTTATCGTCTCCCTGCAAATCATATAAATACATATTCAACCATTTTCTTTGCTCTATCTTATTTACA
This sequence comes from Ophyiulus pilosus, assembly GCA_033995625.1. NCBI lineage: Eukaryota > Metazoa > Arthropoda > Diplopoda > Julida > Julidae > Ophyiulus > Ophyiulus pilosus. Next base: position 8,885 of record JAUJYV010000022.1, on the reverse strand, counting down.
CAGCCTTTTTTATCTTTCTTTTGCCCAAAAAACACGGTCATAAACTCGAACAGTCGTGTGTCACATAGGTCGTAAGCCGACGACTGGCTATTTCAATCATACCTGAACTTCTATTTGATATTGGAAGTGGAAAGGCCCTATCAATGTAAAAAAGACTTTAAATCGATTACATTTTCATGTAACAATTTAGATCTGCATTGAAAAACGAATTTTATCTTTTTCTAAGTATTATTACCACGAATATATAATTCTGCACTTATACATGTATTTTTTTCCACTTTTTATGAGAACTTCACCTCACGTAACGAAATTTTACCTTCGTCGGTAATGTGTACATTAACAATCATTTTTTTCTTTGTAATGGTTAAAAGGACACAAGTTGAATGCCCTAAAACTGAATTTCAAAGACCGCCTAAGTGTGAAATTTAGTTACCCATCCTTAACAATTGCTTAACTCTTAAATTTCTCAAAATGAGCATAATAGTGGTATAAAAATGTGGTTCCCACGGATAATTTTTTGTTTTGCATACGTTGCGTGCAGATAAGCATGTTATCATTATCACCTCCAATGTATCAACAGTATGTCCGCTTTAGATGATGCTAACGCAACTAAGCATTAAAAATATGCAAAGAGCAAACATTATTAAAATGATAATAGAAGTAGGGGTTGAGTTCTATACTATATACTATACGCTATAATTAAAATTCATTAATTTGACACTTTGAATGCTTTTAAGAGAGAACTTTTTTTTCTTTTCGTACTTGCAGATCACATACACAAAGCACAAGGTGAAAAATGAGTAAGTTTGCAAATTATAAAATAATATATACAACCTCGAATTTGGATTGCATATCAGCTTCAGATTTCTATGGTAATTTCTGGAACATGCTACATGTTCATTTTCAGACACTCCATGTTTACAAATTTCTAGCATGTACATCTTATAGCTTTAGATGCAATTATGTTATTTGGCGTTAAATATTAATGAGTTTTGTAATGTGCAAGTATTAATACATTTTCACTAAACTACGAGAAATTATCACACGAGGCCGTATCAGCTATTTTACGTTCACACGATACGTCTCCGGGATCGTGTGAATGCACAGATAGGAAAGCATGCACCGCTTAAAAAAAACTAATGCGGCAAAACATCTCGTGGTCGTTGTAATCCATCACCACTAGTTTCTTTGACTTACAAATGTTGACTTATCAAATAACCAGATTCTATAAGGTTAACTAGGCTAACACTTAGATGCCCAGGGCTCTATTGGGCCCATGCATAAGTCAAAATAATAATTATTATTAGTAAAGGAGGACTTAAGCACCAAAAATCCAAAATTGTCGTTCTTGTCTTAAACTAAACATGGTGATATTCTACTGTATTTCAATGTTCCATGACATGGATCCCTAGATATTTGGTTCTCAAACGCTATGGTCCTCAGAGTCCAATAGTTCAGAGATTACACGCTAGTCTAATAAATACGCCAAATGAAAATACTGTAGATCAGAGGGTTTTTTCTTCACCTTGTACAGTGTTGTTCTCGAATAGGATTTCGATTGTCACTCCTTTTATAACGAATTATTCATATGCGGCACTATGTAGATTCAACTCAGCATGATGTCATATTTACAATAAAGCAAAAAAGAGCCAACAAATTCCATGCTGCGTTGGCCAAGACGGTAATTCAAACAGACCTACGCACGTGCGCAGTAAGGCTAAAGGTTATTTCATTTAATCACCGTCTGACATTTTTCTCGATATTTCTAAAATGTTGGCAAATACCTTGTTCAAATGCACTCCATTAATTATATATGCACAAATGTCGATTTCAAGCTCCTTAAAGTCAACATAGGACACCAGCAAAATACCATTAGGGAAAATTGCCTTAGAAGCAAGCACTTTTCATAAGAGGTTATCCAACACTGCAGATACGTGACAATTGTGCAATATCCGCTTAAACCAATTTATTATTCCGAAGCTCTGTATACACAGTATTAATCAAATTGTAGATTGGGATCCAGAAACGACAGTACAACATGTTTATAAATTTGCTCTTGTCTGAATTACTACAGGTATTATGGTGATGAATATCTCCAAGTCATACTATGTGTCTAAAATACACATGCATAATTTCGTTTTTTTAACTCATTAAAAATGATTTGGTTTATAAACATACACCTATATACAAGTACTTTGTTAACTTTGTTGATAAATGTTAATTGATAAGCTTAAAATTCGTAACTTTTTTAAATTATCTTGGATCCTATATGAGCACTAATGATATCTTGCATTTCAAACGTGATTTGGTTGTTTTAAAAACAAATGTCACATTTCAAGTATATATTATTATCTAATTCAGGAAGAGAAGCAGATATCCAGTGGATCTATGCAAAAAATACACAAACAAAAGTACATAAATCCAAAATGAAAACCAGAATATTATGTTTTCTAAAATTTGTGAGCATTTATGTTAATTTTGTTATGATTGATAATCTGACAAACGAAAGATAACAAAATTAAACGTCTTGTGATGTTGCATATACGCCTAGACAATATCACGAGCAGGAAGAAATATCCAGTTTAAAATGTCAAAAAAATTACCAAAACAAACGCAGTTTATACTGTATTTGCGCTTAAATCCAATAAGGAAGAATGATGATCCTATTTTTTTCTTTCTAGAACTCGTCGGGTAATTATGCTAAAAGTTAAATGACTGATAATTTGACAAATTTGACGATGTGAAAGAACAAAAATCTTGTTATGTTGTTCAGGATGCTTTATACGTCTGGTTTAGCTTTCATTAAGTTATCTTAATTTGAAATTATCAAACAATAAATTAATCTCAACAAGCTTAAATTGATAACTTCCAAACCATATTTTCAGACTAACGTTATTAATTAGTATAGCGTTTTACGAAACAAGTAATACTACGAAAACTTAAAAAAATAAATTCATGATAGGTTTTCCCAATTAAAAAGACGTCAACCTGAGTATTAACCCAATTACAACTGTCTAAGTTTTAAAATATGCAAATGGTATTATTCTTGTGAATCACGCGAGATGGGTTTCATCACGAAAGAGTGTGAATGTCCTGAAACAAATGAACATTATGCTGAATACACAATCGATTAATTCGCATCAATCGTTTTATTCCAATTGGTAGCAGTAATGACTGTCGTCACAATTAGAATACTAACTTATCGATGATTTGCACAATTTACCCACGTGTTCCCGCCCCAGTATACAAGTATTTGAACTAAGTGACTTATATAGTGTCAGCAATGTGTGCGACAATTACAGTTGAGATCTCCAGCTCAATATAAAAGAACACTAATATGAAGATTTAAAAAATATTAAAACTTCTACAGAACTAGAAAGCGTGTTTTAAGTGTTTTTGCATAAAATACATGTAGCTATAATTTCATTATTGAGCGCAATTGCTGGAAAACCATTTTATTTGTCAGAAACTATGTTTACGAGTTTAGTTTAAAAAAAACCATAACAATCTTCTTGTTCATTAAAATCGTGCATATTAAATAAATTGCTTAAATTTTTGCGGTTACCTGATTCCAGTGTACCTATTGTACCCGCTATTTGGCTTTCCATTGTAACGAAAGTCGGGGAATTAAAAAAATATTTGTTAAGTAAAATTTGCGAGTTTTGAAATACTCACTAGTTATTTTTGTTTGAGGAGGATGAAAATATAAACAAGAAAAATATAATATGATAATGCATAAAACACGTGCAGCATAGATGTCTATTGTACATGTGAGTGTACAAAAACAAGAATGTGAACTGGTTGATTGCAATGGTATAGTCTTACTTGATGTTCTCTTAGTGCTTTACTTAAATATCCCATGCTTATAATTTGTCATTACGTCTAATTGTTAACAATAAATAAATTCGGAATTTTGAAATAACACACATTAACGAAACTTATTTTCGAGTGACTTTAAATCTACGATTACTCAAAATATGTTTTGATTTCTGATTATATTCTAAATTAAACAAATTTGGTATTAATACGAGGAATGATAGACTATAGAAATTCCATTTCACATTTATAGCCATTTTTTTTCTCAAATTACCACAAATAAAAATAATGACAATGGTATTTACAAAATGTTATAAAACCATCAGCACATCAAAAAATATTATTTAATTTTCGACCATTAATATATAATATAGAAATCGTTTTCCAGTGGTTGTTTTTAGATGTAAATGAAAGAAATCCCACGTATAGTTTAAAAGCCAATCACTGTCATGATAACATATTCCCTTAGACAGTGTTAAATCTATTGTCTTGTTCATTGGATATTTGGTCTAACACGTAATCATTTATCGTTTGTAGAAACCGCATTTTATTAACGAATTAAACTTGACTCATTTCCCACTATTTGACCTCAAAAATTCCATTGTTTTCAATGAAAGGAATTACATGTATGGGGCAGACATTATGACACACGCTCGTTTTCTATATATGCTTTTGTATTGAAAAACACGGGCTGCAGTCTTTGAACTTCAAACAAACTCGGAGACCTAATTTCAACGTGCTAATTAAACGTTTACGTGAATATATAAGAGAAGATAGGAATTTTACACAGAGGTAAAAACAAAGTTTTGTGTTATGTCTGCAGATCACTTCCCTCCTCGCATTCATGACCCATATGTCTCCGTGGTGCCAGTTGTACAAATTAGCCAAAAGGTGAGAACTGGTGAAAATTGTGCAGTTTACGACAGTGCAAATTAGTAAATCTATAAGAAAATACATGGACCAACCTCACACAATAATGTATATACCCAGCGAGATATAAGCAATTTAGCAGTCAATTTACCTCTGCGTTGAAACGAGAAAATAAAAAAACTAAAATCAAACGGCGCCCAAAAGCAATAAACGAAGTACATAATAACAAAAATAATTAAGAATGTTAATGAAACTGCAATTCGTGCAGACGTTCATGGCTTGCTTACATTGATTTACTGGCGACTTATTGGCTGGCTATAAGAAATTGCAACGCATTATTCGCGTATGTTGACTAAAATTAAGCATGAGGTGGCGTCACCTTCATATTTTAAGAGCTTTTGCATATCAATCGGTCTGTTCATTGACACTTTAAAAAGAATGTAACAAACGAAGCCAGACATATTGGCAGTGGTGTTGCTTAGTGCAATTACGAGGTGAAAGAGTCCTTTAAGGATGCTCATGTCTTGTGGTTGTAAGGTGTTCACGGAGCTGAGATTCACCTTGATCATTTGTACCATTTGCTCCAAAATGTGTGAAAATATGTTTAAAAAAACAATAAAATCACGACGTCTGAAAAATTATACAAAATGCTGCACAAAACTAAGAAGAGATGCGTGCTTTTTCAAAACAAGGGTCACTTCAATTTTCACGTCCCTGAACTTTGCAATTTTTCGACTAAAAAAAAAAAAAAGCAAACAAAAAAACGTGAGATGTTGAACGTTTATGAAGTTGAAATCCTAACCAACATATGGGGATGAACCGTGACTGCACCATGCCAGCCACGTGCCCCGTCTGAGGCATTGGATGAGAGCAAGGGTAAGGGGGAAGGTTAAAAAACAGCACAAGACCACCAAAACCACCATACCACATGCCCGGCATGTGAGGGCAGAAGTGAGGGGGGGGGGGGAAGGGGGGGGTTAATAATCATTATGAACCGCATGCTATTCCCACAACATATAAGGTATCTACATGCATGCACACGGCATGCGAGCGGTTTCCCAAAATCCCTATTATTATCCTCATCATCATCATCATCATCTCGAAAAACCCAAACCGTCAAGTAATGAAGAAGAAAAAAATTCATAAAAAAATTTCCAGATCAACTATCTAAGGCCGACCTCTCTAAGTTAGGCACAGCGTTGAGGGTGAACTCTGGAACACAATAAGTATCCGTGATAATATAGATACCAATACAATACCAACACTATAGTTGCATGCAGGGATGAGTTTTGACAACAGACAGTTTTCGCCAGCCAACGTCTTTATACTGACCTTAACTGTATTGGTGGGAAGGGAGGAACCACGCATTGAACTACCCAATGAACTAATTGAACGTCAAGAGTGCGCATGCGTGGTTCTTCCCTTCCCGCCATTACAGTTAAGGTCAGTATAGAGACGATGGCTGGCGAATACTAATGGATTTCAAACTTACGACAAGAAATTTACAGAACATTCAAACTTCTGATGTATACTGTTTGGCATTATAGAATATTCTAAGTATTTCTATTCAAAAAAACCATCATGGCTACGTGAGCATGAGAACTTGACACCATGACCAAAACATGTGATCTATGCTTGTTACATGTCTTATTACAGCGACTATTGGCTGTAATGCTCATTGTTAAGAAAATTTCAAGGTAGGGGCCATGTCAAACAATACCAGCGTTTTTTAAAGAATCTTAGTATACAGAGGTGCCCAAGGAGGGAGGTCCGATAGTGTATTCTTTTCTCGAATCAAATAACTACAAAAAACCTGACAGCTCGTTTAAAACCATGCAAGCAACTTGCATGCAAAAGATGAACAACCAAAAAAGTCATTTAAACTTCTGGTCACGAATTGGTCTTAGAGGTTTTTAAGAGGTTTTTTTTTTATATATTAGGAGTTAGTCCACCTCTTGACTTTAGCCTAGGGTACACACACTCGCCAAATTATCTGTAATCAATGCAAATTCTTCAAATATATATTTGCGGGTATCGCGAATACAGAAAACTCAGACAGATAGCCCGTGTTACAAGTATTCAAGAGGGGAAAATCTCATCTATTTAGCCTTGAGGAACTTCTGATGGGGGGAACAATGGAAAAATTATAAGAAAAAAAACCGATAGAGGGTTAAATATCCATGGATCCACATCATGTGTCGGTTATGGTTGAAATGTATACGGGCATAGCCTTTTAAAAAGAATGTATACACTGATGGTAATAAATGTTACATTCTTGGCTATGAACTTGCCCTCGACTAATTGTGGCCTTTCAAACAATTTTTACCATGCAAATTAATGGCTTGCTCTAAAGCCATACGAAAACAAGGTATAGGCACTGGTTGCATCCGTTAAATGAATATCCCTTAAGTGTATATTACTCGTGGATCTCACATACATTGACAAGGAATCTCGGATTATCGTACAGTAAATTGATAATGTAGAAAATATACCCTTCACAAGTACAAGAGGTATGATTGGTTTTTGCATAAGTGGTGATGTCGTAGTATAGTGAAGGGTGAATTGAACCATAATTACTTTTAGAGCCACTCGACATGAATACAATATGTATGGCTAACAAGTTTCATTGTCTAATCTTGACAGGTTACAATATGGTAACAATTCAATATGCCACATCTGTAATGGCTAATTTCGATAGTCTGTGAAATTTATTAAAGTATTTTTTTTTTGAGGAAATCTTTGAAGAAAATACAAGTTTGGATAATTTGTTGGCTAATTTGTTTAAGTCATTTAGTATAGTTATGTTTATAATAGCGAGTTTGAGCCAGCCAACGTTACCGAAACGATAACGATAACGAGAAGCAGCGCTGGCGGCCTAGAATGGCATTGGAATGGCATGCTTCGCATAAGGGAGTCCTTGACATTTCGTGCTGCCAGCGCGGTTTCTCGTTATCGTTACCGTTATCGTTATCGTTTCGTTAACGTTGGCTGGCTCAAACTCTCTAACAATTCACAGCTTGTTTAAATTGTTTGCCTTAAGTTTAAACATAGTTAATGGAATGTGAAGATAATTGACTACTTACTATATAGTGTCAAAATAAATTATACTAATATTTCCCCAGTCAGCATTGTATTTTATCAATTATAAACTTTTAATGTTACATAAAAAAGGAAAAATACACATTTGCTGTTTTTTAAGAAAATTGCATATATTTGTTATGTATACATGTATTGTATACAGTACATTTTAAATTGTTTTTTGGTTGTTTTTTTAAAATCACGGCATTGTATTAATACATTTTTTGTGTGCAAACAATTACAATTTTAAAAAAATCAGTTTGAAGTAGGGCTTTCACCACAATTGTATTTTGAAATGCTTTCTTCCAAGAGATGACAAAAAAGGCCATTATATAGATGACTTAGGCACATTTTCGTCGCTTTTTGCACTTTAATCGAATAATCGAAGAATCTAAAAAATCGGTAAACTAGTCCCTTCACGATAATATTAAAAGAACAATTGTTGTAAATAAAGTAAAGTAAAAAACTAATACTTGTTCCTTTATCACTGGAGCCCTCATTTACCATTCGGTTACCCACAACACTCTTTTGTACATTTTTTTCTTCCGTGGTTCGGAAAGTATAACTGGAGCAATTATTGTGGGTATTTTAAATTGCTGACAGGCTTCCTTTAATATACAAAAAGTTTAAATATTTCAGAGATTGTACGGAGCGATAACGTTTTAAGGCCTTCATTGTATTTCGTCAGAACAAACGTATAATAATTACACTCTAGCATTAAATTCAGTTGAAAATGCCTGAAACCATTTACCCGCATTTCGTTTAAATTTAGAATAAAAAAAACAACAACAACGAAGTACTGCAACTACTTTTGATCTGGGGAAGAAGGGAGATCAATACATGACAACGATGCCTATGGGCTGCAGTGGGTATAATGAAATTACCATTATAATAGAAATTAGCGGGTACCGCCAATTATTAAATTGGCAATTTTACACTGAATCAATGTTGGTCAAAATTATAATTTTCCCATTTTCCAATTACCTAGTAAAATGTGGACAGAGTAATTTTACAATGCTGGTCTTGGGACCCTGAAAATTTGAGAATACAGTAGATTCCGCTTTATCTGGACACCGGTTAATCTGGGCAGCCATTTATTAGGGCCAAATTGTCAAGAACAA
>JAUJYV010000021.1:0-219204 GCA_033995625.1 Ophyiulus pilosus | reverse complement strand
AGGAGGAGGAGGAGGTGGAGGAGGAGGAGGAGGAGGTGGTGGCGGTGGTGGTGGTGGTGGTGGTGGTGGTGGAGGAGGAGGTGGAGGAGGAGGTGGAGGATAGAACCAAGGATATCCGTATTGATATGGATACCGGGAGTAATATGAACATCTATTTATACGACGAGGAGCATAACCACCATAGTAATAATTGTAGTGACGATCTTCTTCTACTTCCCGCTTGGTGGTTGTCGGTCCTAGAAAATGAAATTCGTAATTTTAGTAACAAAATAAAACAATTTTTTTCTTTTGAAATTCTGCAACTTCTATACGAAATACGCACCTTTCTTGGAAACTTGGAAAGAAAAGCCCTTGCACGAGTTTAGTACCTCATCTCCAAGATCTCTATAATCACCTACATAATCTTCTATTACTGTGTATTCTTGGTAGACACCTTCATCCTTTTCCTACATTGAAAGCCAATTTCCATTAAATGTTAATGTTTACATTTACCAGGTTTCTGTATGTGATCGAAGCACGATATTTGCTACGTTTATAAGACAAATTGTAAGTAAAGATTACCATGGGTACTCCTTTACGAATCATGCATACATATTCCTCCGAAAATTTATAAACTGTGATGTTCTGAGGTAAGAAAATAACGTTATTTTTCACGATTCGTAAAACATAGATTGCTCTCATTGAAAGCTAGGTATAATCATCTGGAATCAACTTTAATATTACCCTGCTGTAGTCGACTATTGCTTGGCTTTTTACATATGGTTTGTTTTCATCTTCCGGATAGCTAACGCTAAACGGTAATATCTAAAAAAACAGGTAGCACATAGTTATTAAAAGCTATGTGATGCCATCCGAGACGTTCATAAGATGGATAAAAATTAAGTATATTATTACTGACTTTTACCTTAAGCAAAATATCAAAGATAAAGCAAACATAAGTACATATCAACAGTTATCTAACGTATATTACCGTGGTGGTTGGCTGATATTGGCTTGTAGCTAACCCAGCCCAAGTAACCAAAACCGCTGCAACAATGATGAACTTCATGGTTGGAGTTGTGTAAATTCTCTCAGAAAATTCAGTCCTTATATACTAGTTGAAGTTGAAAACGACTTTATGTTCAAATGGTTCTGATAAACGCTTATGTAGCATTACAAAAATCATTAATAATAAATTACATACAGTAAGCATTAAGCAGCACGTGTTGTAAAAATAACATGGTGGCGAATGACACACACGTGATATATGCAAACTGTTACAAATGAATGTTTTTTCCATATAAAACAGGTGCTCGAATAAATAGATGGACAAAGCTATCTCCCACGTCGATGTACACAGAAAATAGATACACAAAAAGGGGTTTTTAAAGTTAAAAAGTTCTGCATTTCAGCAAATAATTTAAGAATAGAAAATATTTGAAATAGAAAATATAAAAAATGAAACTGCTGAATCTAGAAACATGTACAACATATTATTCAATACATGATAACAAAATATGTCAACAACGCATGAATTTAACAATCATATTTTACGTCAAATTTCAAAGTCAAGGACAACCAATTCAAGCAAAATTCCCTTTGACGAAGTTTGTGAACATCTATTCGATGCACAGGAAGTGGATACAAAACTCATGAATTTCAAGGAAATTGAAAATCAATCTTAAAATGAAATAAATGTGGTGAAACTTAAAATCCTTAATTTGTACATAAACATACCCATTTAAATTATTACGGAAACATTTTTAAAGCTTTTGGTAATAGCACTGATTATCAAAATTATCATTAAATCGTCATAATGACCTTCTAGAAAACTAGGCCAATCATAGTTACTTGATATTTGTATACTGATCGTGAATGTTATCTCATATTTGATGGAAGATTTACATTCTACAAAATTACTTTTGGTAGAAAAGATCGCCTAGTGGCCTCATTTAACGATCATAATGCGTCACTCAATCATTAACCTACAATTTGAAAGTGGATTTCCACAAAAATCTTTCGAAGAACCAAATAAATCTATATAAGACCTTAGCGAAATACATGTATAATGATAAGTTAATGTAGGTAGTGTCACCAAGTTATTGCACATGAAGTTATATCGAAGGTCTTACAAAATGACTCTTGCGTTTTTCATGAAATATTAGACGTAGACGATGGGTTGCGAGAGCTATTCAATAAGTTGTAAGTGTGCCAAATGCGTAGAAAATTGAAATCTGTTTCATTGCGCCAAGGCACTACAAATTTAATCGCAATTTCACGCGTGTTTTTCCTTTAAACGCTCAATCACTTGGCTCTACACAAATGGAAGTTATAGGTTTCAACTGACAGTCTGTCAACATAAGTGTCAATTACTGACAAACAACATCAGTAAGAATTGCGTCAAAGCGGGTCCAAAAATCACGATTCCGTTACATTTCTGATCCAGGAAACATATTGCGTTATTCTGGTGTAAAGTCCCGGAAATCCAGGTTCAGCACAGCCACGACCGACTGACACAATGCCTAGTAATGTCCACCTTGATTTCTCATCAAGTACCATCAAAGGTCCTCCGGAATCGCCCTTTAATAAGACAGAATAAAGTCAGTTTTGAAAAACTTTTAGTTTGTAAAAAAAAGCAATAAACAACAAATAATACCTGGCAAGCATCTTTTCCTCCATCTTTATATCCAGCACAGATAAGTTGATTGGAAATACCATTTGGAAAGTAAACAGACATGCCTAGAACAAGATCATAAGCTTTGCGGCATTCGTCGTTATCCACTAAAGGTAGGGTAACCTGTTGCAGAACTGTGGTCCCAGGTCTGCCTATTGAATTATAAACAATACATAAAATTAACAGCTTTCAACAGCAATTTTATTGCAGTAAAATTTAACCAGAAATTTGCAATATTGTCTCTTGTAATGATGCCTACTCCAATTTGTTCGATTTTTAACATAAATAAGATGGATTTCCCTTTACAATTGAAGACAAAAAATAAATAGCAACCTGAACCAGTTGATCCCCAGCCAGCAATCGTTCCCTCCATATTACTGGTGTTTGACAAAATCTGTGAATCGGGTAAACAAATTGGCCATATCCGATTGATTCCCAGAGGAAGGGGTTTGTTCAATCGCAGAATCACCAAATCGTTGTAAATTTGAGGAGGTCGATAATCGGGATGAAATATTATCTGTAAATCAGGTTACATTTATCTTAATCAAGAAATACCACAAATTTTATTGTCAAACAAAGGTTTGCATACTTTTTCAACTCTAAAGTCATCCGGGTTACTTCCCAAAGACGCGGACGACCTCAAATCATGCTGACCCACACGAACTGAAAATATGGAAGGATGATCACTGGAATACAAAATACGAAAAATTATACATGAGTTGTGATCATTTTTGATGGCATTTTAAAGTTATAAGATCTTGCCTTTTCTCAAAACAATGAGCCGCAGTAGCAATATTTCTGTCATCTATGATGGAACCGGCACATAAAAAGTTACTCCGGAAACTATAGCCTATCCTCGCACTTTTAAATATGGCTGCCTGTATAAAGAAGCAAAATTACTAAGATGTAGTGACTCAAGTTCAAAGAATTTTGTTTTTTCATAATTATGTAGGAGATTAAAAACAGATACAAATGCAAACATGCTGATAACAGCTATTTATAGCACATTTTCTAACCATCCAAGGAAATGATCCAATGGCAACAGCAGTACCACCAACAATAGATGAAGTTTCTTGGAGTGTATCAGGGTTTTTGCTGTTTGGACGCGTGCGCTGATTACTTTTGGATTGCCGAAGCACATTGTAAGATGGCACCCCACAACCTTAATTAGAATTAACAAACGAATCAATTTTATTTAACAATCGCAATGTTATACTTAACTATCTTAATTAGAAAGATTAACTAATTATGTAGTGTTTACCCACATTATATTTAGTCACAAAACTCATATTTTGTGCAACATAATGGAAACTTAAATATTTTTATCATAGTTAAAATATATTTTTTTAAATTTTCGCATTATTCATGAAACACCAGGGTTCCGAGGAACATCATATGCGAAACATAGTATTTATAGGATCGCCAAGACATTTAAAAAAAGTTTAATCAAAATGATAAACTTAACTGACTTTAATACCAAATCCAAGATCATTGCAATAAAGTTATAAAACCAGATCAATCCAGTTCAAAAGAAAGTTGTTAATTTTAATGATAGCCTAGATATTTTAAGTTAACAAATGTCCTCGAAATACTTATAATGACTCAAGTTACAGGAAAAGTTTGTTTTTTTGATAATTGCTATCATATACAACAACACATGCAATCTGTACTGTTAACATAAATAGAGAACAGTTGTCATTAAAATGTCATAGTTCAATCGATAAGTATATAATTAGCTATATTCCTAGGAATCAAAGTATTCATGACATCCACGAGATATTCAAAACGTTTCGTGTTTTGGATCACATGAGCAGTTTTAGATTTGTTGTGAACCATGAAACATAGCTGACAGAAATGTTGGTTCTCCAATTTTTTTTTCACAAATCATACTTTTTTCAAAAGACATTGAGTTTATATTTTATAGTTAATGTTCATTATTCCAATTCGGGTAGCTTGTGTCATGTTTTCTGGACAATGTTTGTACGTGTTGATAATTAGTCTCTAACAACGGGGCATACTTAATTAGAAGCAGGCAAGAATTAATAAAGCACCTACTCATTTCCTTTTTATGTGTTGATGTTGGATGTTTATCATTCTTCATTGGGTTCCTAAGTGTGAAAAGCAAAGATCCATTTTCGCTATGAATGCTATAAACCTCTGAAGGTTTTGGTCTGCCATTTTCCCCGGCAAAAGGAATTTGAGTTCTATCCCCTTGAGCAGATGTTGAGATTGGTTTTGTTAGAGGTGTGTCCAAATTAGGAAATGGGAATAATTCAGTGATGGAAGGTTTCCATGGTCTTCCTGACGACATTTCTGGTTTACTAGGTTTCGAAGTTATTAGTGGTGGTGTTGAAACAACGGAGGCATAGCTTCCAAGGTTTGTTTCGGAAAAGTTCAGTAATGGTAAAGTCAATGGCAATGCGTTGATGGAACTGTCTGATCTTATGGGACAGCAAACAACAGGTACAAAACCTTGCCACGTACACACCGTTATTTGAGAACGATGCATGTTCTCTATGGCAAATGAACAATTTTGAATATTATGACAAATCCCTGGTAAGCCTTCTTTGGTTATGCAAGACGACATTAGTTTCAAGTTATCTTGGTGATTGTCTAGTTCCCTTGAAAAACGCTGCTTCAAGCGTCCGAATTCTGAAATGAAACACACACTTTCAATTTTAGCCTTATAATATCACCAATGCAAACTTTATTATATTAAGATCTGAATAGTATAATGAATTTTGAGCGCTCTATTTATTTTATTTTACTATATATATATACAGTAGATTCCCACAGTAAATATGAATAGCTTTGAGTTGTTTGCTTAGACTTAAATCAAAATATTGATTGTAATAGGATATACTCAGAATTCCCTATTTAATTAATTATCAAAACAAATACTACACTGAACACAACATACCATAAATAATAAAAATATACTACAAGTGATGTTATTTTAAGAGCATAAAAATAACGGCTTTCAAATCATGACGACGTAATGAAAAAAAAAACTTGTGTAATGACCTCTTTATTACTTGAAAGTTTTTTTCTTTTTTATAATAGATATGAGTGAGCTGGCAATGACATTTAAAAAGGCGAGAGTATCTTAGTAAACCATAAACACAAAATAAACAATATTTTATTACGAGCTGAACTTTGCATCATGAGGCTTTATGTGGAGAAAAGAGGCACCACATTGTATAAATGATGCATATTTAAATTGGTCAAAGAGTATTGAACTTAACTACTGACTACTGGAGTTCAAATATACAAATTATCGCAAAATGTATGTTGAATTGGTCTGGGATTTTTTTAAAGAAAAAAAAATTACATTGCCAGAAATTTAAACAAACATTAACAGATTTAAATTATCAAAAAATGGTTACGTGCGGATTAATAAGGATAAAGTAATGTATTAATTATCTTCCTGTGAAATGTACCTTGTTTAAAATATAAATAAGAAAAACTCACTTACCATTACTTGTAGCAGAGTTGACATTTTCATATAAAATGCACCAAGAGCAGATTAAAACCATAAAGACATTGGTCGAAAATTTACAAATTGCATTTCCAGAACTCATTATGATGGTAGTTGTTACTTATCACCAAAACAAGCTTTCAGTTATTATTTTCTGTAACTATTTGGACACATGGGGTTAATCCAAGCTTAGTGTTTTCGATCTTGAAACTACGACGCTCGTGTTGAACTGGTCGACGAACTTCATGTTCGGGTAATTTTGCATGGAAAAAGTACCCTCGATGACAGACTGGCAAATTACACGAATAATCCCATACTAGAGAAACTTTGCTTGAAGCAGTGCAACGTCTGTGGTTAAAAACAGAAAATAATGTCAAAGTGAACATACGTTCAAGAGAGGGAAATTGTAGCAATTAATCCAACCTTATCTAATGACAGTGAAGTAGTAATTTGGAAGGGAAGAATGAGGGGAAAAAAACACCCTCTTAACGAATAAAAGGAACAACAATTGAGTATGAGGTCCTACCGGTTACGGATGACACCGGTCACTTCCGAAAACAACATGTTTGCCCACACTGTTACCGCTGAATCTCAGCAAATCTTCCTAAACATGCAACAGGTGTAACAACAAGCAAACATTCGAAAAGGCAGTCGACCGTTACAAGGTGTTATTATTTCCCTATTAAGAGTTCATGGGCATGAAATGACAGGTGATCCGGTAAGAAATGTAATAAAAAGAAGGAACATCGTGTATTACCACCACCTTATTTTGTCCTATTCTGCTGGTCAGAACAATACTGTTGACTGTGTGAAAAGTACTGTTTCGTCATGTCCTGAAAACACAAGCTACAATATATGCAGGTTGATAAGGTCAAGTTCAAGAAGTCATGAATCCCATTCATGTAGCGTATGTGTTGACTTTCATAAAATGATGTAATAATTATGGGAACCGTTTTTCAAAATTAAATGTGCAGGACGTTTATCAGTCTCATCTGTTCAAGGATGACGGCTCAATTACCAAATCCAGTTTCTCAAATTTGAATATCTTTGCAACCCTACTGCACCTTCATCAATTTTGGAAACATGTTTAAAAACGCCATTTGAATAATGGTGACAGCAAACTAGAGTGTTACACATTTTCAGATCATCAATACAGAAAGGCCTAACTTTTATTGATTATGGCCAAAAGTTATATACAGTATTTTAATTTTGGCAAAGTGGTCAATTTTACGAATAAATGTTAACTATTGACTTTTTCCATAGTTGCAACATAGCCATGTATTTATTGTCAAATCTCCATGTTTCACATGAATTTGGATAACATTTTTTTTTATAAATGAAATATTATTCTGAAATAACGAATGACTAATGTAATGATTGACATGTTTATACTTGATATACAAAATAGCCCCAACAAAGGGAAGACGCGGTGCCAGTAGCAGATAACAATCGTGGGATTTGTGCCTAAATTTAACAAAGTTCTTTTGTTATAACTCAAATTCCAAAGATGAAATGATCTGGAGAAAGATTTGAAGAAAGCATTACTGAAAACGCGAAGAATGTCCAGGAAGGAAGTGGAAGGCGGCTCTGCGGTGCAAAAAAACACACCAATAAAAAACCAATGTTTTGCATGACCTCAGATATGTAGTTTCAAATGGTCATCAACTGGTTTTCAAAATCGATAACGGTTTTAAATTTCCTCCTGACATCACGACATAGAACTTCCGATAAATGTCGAATGCTGGATTGAACCAGATTGAAACATAAAAATGCAAAAAAATATACACAACAAAAAAACGCGATGAGTTTAAAGCTAAAACCAATTCAAACATAATAAAATGGACTGCGATTTAATCGTGTTTTGAACTTTCAACGATTTTTGTGATTATGACCTGCCATTACAATATCAGAATCATATTTTCCACAAAATGTCATTTGAATTGTACTGTTGTCTTTAAGCAACAGCTTTTCTCAATGGCATACGGTTAATCGTCATCAGGAAGATATATTTCAGTCGTGATGTCATAGATTTTCTAAAAAAGCGTGAACATAACATCTCCAGTAATGAACAACAATCTCAAGTGTTCCTAAACATCTTGAAATTCATACAGCAAATATTACTAGGAATCTAAACTCATACCGATACCAAAAGTAACGAAATATTTATTGGGAATGTTGCAATTTGTGTTAATCAAACATTATGATGTCAGATTACTTTCTTATAAATATTCACGTAGACCTCAAATACAATCACACAAGTTCTAACAACGACGCTGTAGCATTTCGTGTGACAATGTTAACATACAGAAGACGGACCATTTCATGGTTTTACGGTTTTCTTTAATACCGTTAGCGATTAAATGGCCCTGTAGTGAGTGCAGTGTCCACTATGGATGATGCAAACCAAATTGCAATTAATAGCTCTGATAATATTGAAGTCAGCACGTGTTCACAGGGGTTATTCAAAAATAAAACCGTAGAGGAAATTTTGGAAGATAACATAAAGCAGCCTACTTTTACGTCAAGCACGTGATTGCAACAAGTTGCAGCTTAAAAAAATACATTCACGTGACTACTGTATACAACTCGTGACTGAGTATATTTTTATATTAAACATATCGTCGGCAATTAAGAAAGACGAGATAATTTCTTGAACTTTCAACTGCGTTAATTGGCACTCATTCATATACGGTGTACGAGTTCACATTTCATCACTTCACAAAGTCTTCCTGGCGTGAATAGGGTCAGTGGTGCCTATAAAGAAAGTGTATAATAGGTCTGTGACTGCAACTTTCCATCAGTTATTTACCAAAGTCGTCGTTTTGTTTAACTAGTCGGACTTTCCTTTGGATTCAAGTGCAATGGACAGAACGGTAAGACATAAATATTATGATACATTCAATACATTGCGTTATTACTAATTATCATGTGATGCTTGAGTGCAATACATTTTGGCAAACCGATGTTGTACATTTACTGGATATTAAACCTTTAAATATAAAATCTTTCAAGTATCTTTGATTTTTCGTAAATTTAGTTATTAATAAACTAGAGTTTAGATCTGTCTTCATACTTTTTAGTACGGCGCCGTTCGCAATTATAGCACATTATCAATATGCAAAGATGACATGCAAATTGGTATTAAAACTCAGCTGAAAAGCGTATATTGCAAATGCAATATAGCCGGGATGTCCTCCAATCCATTGCCTACCATCCAACCTAAATCAACTATTCCTTATTTTAGATTTGGGTAATTGTGTAATGAATAATTACAATGGTGTAGAATATGTAGATCTGCTGTTCATTTTTCGTCTTGAATTATTTGGGTCCTCAGTTAAAGAAACGCTTGGTTACTCCTGTCATAACACATTTTTGCCCGTATTTGATCATACTGTTCTATACATGACCATGTACAGTACATGTATCACTTTACATGACCATGCATTCTAGTATTCAGAATGTCCATATTTGAACATTTGTAAATCCAATCTCTATTATGTTTGTACATGTATGCACATGTGTACTTCCCGTGTATTGTATTTCGATATACAAAACATGCATATGTGCGATATTGATACTTTTAACAATAATTTATGGCATATATGGCTAATTGGCAATACACAGTGGCGGACTGGTTTAAAAATATTAATTTCTAGTGGATAAACGGGGCCCACCCACAATTACTGCATAAAGATATAATTTGATTTTAATAAGAAAGAAATACAATTTTCAAGAAATGCAAACGTGTTAAAATATACCTGCAACAATATTAAAAGTTATTATTAAGCTATTAAAAGGTCATTAATATACGTTTTCTTGGGTCAACTTCATCAAGGGTCCACTTGCAAGCTGACACCATGTGACACCTTGGCCAATCCGCTGCTGGGCATAATGACATAATGCCAGATACTGTACATCCGTTTATAATACATTCAGCTATATAACTTTTCCATCCGGGAAGCATCCCAGCAGAAAATATTCTGCCACAAAAGTACAAGTATTGCAGTAATTTAGTAATAGTGGAATTGCAATCAATAAAAGCGCATTATTTATGCAATTAAAGTGGAGTTTGAAAAAAATTCTGCTCCAGTTCTACTTTAGAAATAGTTCCTTTTCTGACATTCAGTATTGCTAATTTAATTACACTTTCAAATGTTATCATTAATAGTTAAAATAATCAAATATATTCTTCAAAAACACTAATTTGATGATCATTGGATTTTCTGCGGGGATGGTGACCTAGTTTGAATGGATGGGTGTGATGAAACCAGTTATCTATACATATAGGCAATTACGACAATAGGATAAACGGTTGCTCTGATTATTGGGGCCAAAAAAAAGTATTCTATGAGTAGAAAAGACCAAGTTCGTTTTAACTGTAATTATAGGCTTGACCCTTAATTGGGGTCCTAAAACCAAAAGGGCGGGAAGAGTTTGCCCCGTGAGACACAATGGATTAATCTCTGACCTGAAAATCGCCAACGGACGACAACATGACTTGATTCCTTGAGGAAATTTAACAAAATGGTCAAAATTATGCACGCCATTCAAAAAGGAATACCCAGTTCACATGTCCGATTAAACGTCCGATTCTGAAAGGCATTGTTTTCAATAGGGTGGTTAACAGTAAATTAACACACCCCTCGATTTGGCAAAAAAACTGTTATGTGCCTAAATTGCCTAAGAGCATTTGATGGGACAAAGGATACTAAATGGCCCGAACCATTGATGTATGAGGTTGAGGTCCACTATTTGTTGACATTCTACTGTTCATATCACTGCCAACATTTTCCATACGTTATAACAGAATATGTTTGACAACTGTTTTTTTTTTTAACAGGGACGATCAAAATATAAACTTAGAACATCCATATAAAAATAATAAAAATCAGGCATTTTAAAAAAAAATTACATTATTTCTGATAAAAGTTAACATTTGTTTAATGATACAATAACGTGTCCAATGGAAAAGTTATTATAAAGGCTTAAGAAAACTAAACCGGAAGCACAGATTTATGGAGAATAATTGTGCCAAACATTTCCATTTGCGTTATCTTGATTTAAATATACGATAGCCCCAGATGCAGATGTAAGACGATTAAGAAATTAAGAATAATCCATGGGAGAATCAATGTGCAAGCCTCTGAACTTCCCTGATTACTTTTGTAGACCAATAGGGATCAAGAACGGCAAGGTCTGTAATTTTCCCTCAACCAAAGGGAAAGTTTGGAAATCCACATGGACTTGCACTCTGACCATGCCGTAAGCCCCTGCCCAGCCATTAAGGATTCACGTGACAGGCCCATTTAAATGTGTATATATATAAGACACTCGTTGCATTAAGGTTTTGGATCATTAATTCTAAAACAATAGCTCAAACTTCATTCGGTTATCCTAGGATTAGCACGGTACTGATTTAGCACATACGTGTGGACGCTTTCAGTGTGTATACATTTCCAAAATACGTGACTTTCTGAACAAGAATGGCGAGGGTAAATAATATTTATTACTGCAAAATGCCATTTTACATTGAAAAATAATATGTGGAATTATGAATTATGTTCAAATGTATAAAGAATGTTTTTTTTTAAAACTTTTTATTTTATCTTTGCAGAATACTTCAGTACGAGTAACCAATCCATTGTTAAATACTGATGAAACTGGGTATCAGTTTTACAGATTCGGAATTCGCATAAAAGTAATTACATCGATTCATCAAATATTATTATCCGTAAAAATAATTAATTCGCTGACTAGTGCATGCAAGTTGTAGCAATTAATTTGCACTAATGCAATAAAAATAGCTAAAATTTCAATTTTTGCTAGGATTAATGTTCTATTTACACTTCTTTTGCACACATGCAGTATCAGCTGTTTGAGACAACAGCTGTACTTTCTTTTAATATGGAAACAATTAGAACATTTGAACAATCTACATCCTAACATGTTATCTAGACGTCAGCACGGTCTTAAATATGCTATTGTTAAACATTTCTGATTATATAGTCAATAGTAGAGAGTTTGAGCCAGCCAACGCCTTAACGTTAACGGCGGGAAGGGAGGAGCCACGGACTTAACTAGCCAATGAATTAACTGAACGTCATGCGCACTAATGATCTTCATTTAGTTCATTGGGTAGTAAACTCCGTGGCTCCTCCCTTCCCGCCGTTGGCGTTAAGGCGTTGGCTGGCTCAAACTCTCGACATAACATGACTACAAAATTTAATCGTTCAAAAAATATAAGATATTTTTAGCATGCAAATTGATTATAGGCTATATAGATAATCATTAAAAATTATACCTGCTAATAATGAAAATCATTTATTGCAGACAAACGATCCAGCATTTACAATAAATAATTCCATGGTATGGCGAAGATATTCAGAATTTGTTTTTCTTCGAAAGGTGTTGAAAGACAACACTTATAACGAGTAGGTTTTCATCAAACTAACTTTAAATTACGACACGCCTGTTAAATTTGACTTGCACAGATTTTGAACTTCGACACATGAATTTAATAATTATTCCACTCAATTTTTTTAAAGACGGATACAAATTCCTGATTTACCGACGCAAGGATTATTCAGTGACCGATGCACTGGAAATTTTCTTATGGATAGAAGAAATGGTTTGCAAAAGTTTTTAAAGACGTAAGTTTGTCTACTTTAGATTTTATTATTATTATATGATTAACTTTTTCTGATTTTGAATATTTGCCTATTATCGCAGCGTTCTAGCAATTGATATTTGCAAATCCGACAAAGCCTTACATCTGTTTTTACAAACGTCAATTTCAACCACCCACATCTTAGAAAACATATTAGGCAAAAGGCATGACGACATAAAAATATCCGACAACGTACCTTTATTCATTTACGAATTTAGGACTCCAATAAGGTAAGCGCACATCTAATAATGATAATGCAAATACTTGAATTTCATAAAATTAAGAGAGCATTCTAGTTGCATTCGACTCTGCATAGTATTTAACAAAACGCGACATAGTGCACATATTGATAACTTATTTATACTTGTCACGGTCATTATGTTGAAAAATGAGTTATTGGGTGGTTTCTTAGCAACCTAGTATCACGTTTGAATGTCAGTATGAAAACAAAGAAACCGATATTAACGTAAAATAATACGCCATGTCTGGTTTGCTTAAATAAACAACTATGGTCGAGAAATGTCCAGTGTCATTAAAAATATAAAGCACTCCTGAAATACCCCAAGTTAAAGAAATCTACTGTAATTTGGGGGACACTTTTCAAAAACTCAATATTCACAATTCTTCTCTTTTAGAAAATCAACTTCCTCTAATGAACTTGGTGAAAATCGTATTCTGGAATCAGGAGCACCATCAAGCAGCTCCAATGGTTCCACTCCAAAGTCAGCTAGAAGAGTAACCTTTTCCAAGACAGTACAAATAATGCTCGTAGAAAGGCTACCAAGAGAGGCATTCGTATAAAAAGTATACTTTTTGCAAAACAGTACAACTAACTCGCATGGAAAGCATACCGAGAGAGTAAATTGCATAAAAAATACAACATAATATTCCTTCATCATGCACAATTTTCTAAACGAGTGCATTATTCCTATCCTTTCCTTATTTATCAAACATTTTAAAAAATCACCAATATTTATTTCATTACTTCAATTACAGTAGAACCCTTTAGAAATCCCGACTTAAGAAGTCTTCCTATGCGAGTACTCATAATTTTAAAATTCCAAAAGACTTCAGGGTTCTACCATACTTTTGTTTAGGCTAGGCACACACTGGCGATTTTTTCTAAGCAACTTTAAAATTACCAAAATGGTAAGCGTTATTTGCAATTGAACCTCGTGCACTGGTGATTTTTTAATTTAGGTAACTAAAAAATTGAGACACGCTTCATTCTGTGGGTGATTAATTAGTTGCAAGTGATAGATGCCAGCATTTCAGTGTGCTCCAGTAATTTTTTGGATCCCAAAAAAAAAAAAAAAAAAATCGCCATTGCGTGCCAAGCCTTATGTTGTACATATGTGGGAATACAGTCGAACTCGATTATAATGCACACACCGGATATTTGCACATATTCTGCAATTAAGCGGGTTCGACTGTAGAGCATTAGCACAAATTCAATTTGGGGATTACAAATTACCATAATATTCTTTCATCAGTTACTATTATTTGAACGAGTGTGAATGCTATCTTCTCTTACTTATTTATTTAATCTATTTTGCTTCCGTTTGTTGTAAATATACTACAATAAAGCATTTTAACAAATTTAATTTGAGTATAGGATTCGTTACTTCTCAGCAGGCTTTATATCTGCAAAAATACCATTCGGAACTGTGCAAGCGACTTTTTCCATCAAGTCACAGAAAACAACATTTTTTTAAACAAGAAATTTTGACTGCAACTCCCTCTCGAGGGGACTAACGTGCAACAATCAACACGGGCTCTCAGCTTAAACTCTCATTCCAAAGAGCCGCCCGTTAGGGAATTTCTCACATCTATAAAAATAATTCCCAAAGACCTAGTCTGGGAACGAACCTCACACCTTAAGATCGAGAGGTAAGCACGTCACCCACTCGACCGCTGGCATCGGTGAAAAGTATCGTGTGAACGTATCAAGCTAATGTGCGTCCTCGTGTAAACGAGGTGTTGAGGAATACTGCTGTCCGATTTGGATTTTTATACATCAGCAAGAAATTTACATAGTACAAAATGCTTCATTCTTTTGAATGAGATATTCCAAGTATGGCAAGTATGAAACGTTACTCCAATGTAGTTCAGGGCAACAAAATAGAAATAATTAATAGAAGGAAACAAGATCATGGTCCAGCAATAGACAAACCAGCAACTTGCTTAAAACAGCTGAGGGTGATTGGGAAAACCACAGCAAGGGTAACCGATTCAGGTTTCGAACCTGTCAATTGCCAGGTGGAAGTATAACCATCAACATCAGTCATACGTACGAGGAAAATAATATTGCGTAATTTCTTATTAGAATACTAACGATACGAGCTTACCTTTATTGCAATAGTGTACATCTGAGATATCGCATTACAGTTCACCATATTCTCTTTTAATTGGTTTTGCAGCAACAGTTTTAAGCATGAATTTCACATTTTCCCAAGTTCCATTATTTGGCAGTGGAGCAAGGCCCACAATATGACAAATGAGGTTGTAGACATCAACAGATTTGATCGGGTCAGCAAGAAACTTTTGTTTGAAATCTAAAAAACACGTTTTTCTGTTTAACCTGTTTATTAAAGTACATATTTTAGGATATAATGCCATTTTTAAACTTACCTGGACCCACTGCATAAAATACGGCGTGCATTTCGGGTGAATAAACCGAATCGTAACCGTGAAACCCTTTCCAATACTCGTGCTCTGGTACAACGAATATGTTTTCAGATGCTTTATCAGATAGCTGGAAATATATTGCAAGGTTCATGCGTAAGTTAATATGCAAGTTCATAATAAAGCTCATATGTAAAATGATTCCATTACTTTTTTAATAAAGTATCCCTTGTCGGCTATTACAGTAATTGGTGCTAGGAGACTACCTTTTTTAATGTGGAACCGTTCAGGAAGATCACCTTTTGTGTATGTTCGTATACCTTCAACTGCTTGTAGAGCATCATATACCTGAAACATTATCCTTTTCTTCAGCTTGTTACAAATTATGTATTTAGGAATCTTATTCAATAGGTGCGAGCATTGACAAACACTACTAAAACATTTCAAAGCATTGGTAATCACCTTGGCAGTTTTCCCAGGCATTGGTAAAATTCCAGCTGATGATCCCAAGCCAAACATAACTCTAATGTCTTTTGGATTTATGATGTTAGACAACTCGACATATTTCACAGATGATGCATCAGTAGAAATCATTCCATGGTCAGATATTAAAACCACATTAACCTAAAAATACAAAATACCAGATTTTGCTTATAGTGTTAAGCAAAACTGAAGCATAGTTCATTTGTTCTATGTGATACTTTTGCCTGCAAATTCAGAAAATCAATTGTTGTCCAAAACTGCACAAGTAAATCATCCAGTTTTTTAACAGCAGTCTTCATTTCCACTGAATCTGGCCCATATTTGTGACCTGAAATATTGATAATTAGTCAACAACAAAAACATGTTATGAAAATCTAGTTTCTCGCGCAGAATTATAGTTTCCTGCCTCTGTAGTCTAAATCCTCATAATACAAGAGCCCGAGATCAGCCTCGTCGTTGGCAAACATGTCGACGATCTTGACAAGGGTACGATTTGCCTCTTCGTAAAAGTCATGCCAATCATAAATGCTTTTAGGATGCTCACACATCATAGGCAAAGTATCACGAATCAACACTTCACAGCCAAACCACCAAAATACTGCACATTTCAGAGCTGCTTTTGTAGCTGTCACCCACACGGGTTCTGCTCCTTGCCACCAATGTTCATGACTAGCATTGGAATGAGGATGCATTAGAAACCAATCCTTTTTCTCTTCATCAACCATGATATTATCAACCATTCCATGACTTTCTGGGTACAGACCTAGTTAGGAGTTGAGGGCAATAATTAACATAGGAAATCATGCCTTATGATGATAATTCACGTCTTATACCGTACAGTAACCAACCCAATAATAATAAATTTTACATATTAGTCCAAATTACCTGTAACTAACGTGTACATATTTGGATAAGTGTTGGACGGGAACACAGGTTCCATGTATTTCGCTAAAACGCCCTGCCTCGAAAATCGCTTTAATCCTGGTAATTCACCATAGTCCAAGTAATTCGGGCGAAACCCATCTGCCAAGATGACTAATAACTTGTTCGGATTGGATCTGTGGGCTGCATCACCTGCTGCAAGTACAAATAATTGAATCAACGAAATCCAAAACATAGTGCTTATAAAATAAACAACTACAAACTCCACATGGCAGACGAACACATGGCTAGTTACGAAGCAACGCCTTTTGCAACCATAGGCTGCCAAATGAACCTATAAACGCTATCGTGCCAGCCCAGCTGAGTCTTTTACTGTCGTCTGCTTGTTGGAGCTGTTCAAAAACCGCAGAGGACAATTGGGCAAGTCACAGATATAGAAATGTCCGGAATTCTTATTGGAACAAGACAAATAAAGGCTGTTCTTATTGACCTAAGTGGAACCTTGCATATTGAAAACACGCCGATAAATGGGGCTGTCGAGGCTTTGAAAAGGTACCTGGTGTGTATATGGTTAATACAAAAATGAGAATCAATTAGGTTGCTAATTAGAACTAATATTTTGTTCTGTATGGTTCACATTAAATTATGCTCAGTGTATGTGTATTAAATGCATGCATCTATGTTTTCTGTATTCAGACTACGATCTGTGGGTGTTGGCATTAGGTTTGTTACAAATACATCTAAGGAGTCAAAACGGGTTTTACACAAACGTGTGTCGGATCTGGGATTCGATCTTCAGCCCAGTGAAATGCTAACATCATTAACAGCAGCACGTCAACTGATAGATTCGTTGGAATTAAGGCCGTTGCTTTTCTTAGAAGATGTGGCCATGGAAGATTTCGAAGGTATAACTTTCAGAGGGTGCGCGTATTAATTATTAATATACAAATACAAATCCATCCTCACATTCTCTTGTGGTTGTTCAATTTGCAGGTGTTCCGAAAGAGCCTTACAATGCCGTGGTGGTTGGACTGGCTCCCAGCCACTTTAATTACAAATCCATGAATCAGGCGTTTAGGTATTATAAGTGGAACTGATTTCTCTGGAGGAAGTTAACACTGTTGGGTGAAACCGTAATTGGATGTGTTTCTCTTCCTCTTTCAGGTTGCTTTTACAGGATAAGCAAATGCCGCTTATTGCAATCAACAAGGGACGTTACCATCAAACCTCTGATGGCCCCTCATTAGGTCCTGGGCCATTTGTATCGGCACTAGAGTATGCAACGGATAAAAAAGCTAAAGTTATCGGAAAACCAGAAAAGGATTTTTTCTTGGCCTGTATTAAAGAATTAGGATGTTCAGCAGATGAAACTGTCATGATTGGCGATGCAAGTTGCATTTTAAGATCATATTTTTTACAAAAAAAAATTGTTCATTCTACCAACTTTATAAATAATTAGAGTAAAATAATAGAGAAAAACGAACGTTTCAGAAGTTAAAATATGGTGGTCAGAATATTTTTGGAATAACATTGAAATTTCACATTTATTTCACATTCACAAAAAACCTAAAAAATCTCCGAATAAATTAAGTTTATGTCATTATCATATATATTTTTTTAATTATGCAAAATAGCAGATTTTATGCAAACATACCAATACTTTGGAAAAGTGATTATAAATTTAATTCTGCATTATTTTGATTTTCAGGATGTTAGAGATGATATTAAAGGGGCACAAGATGCTGGGATGGTAGGCATGTTAGTAAAAACAGGTGAGAAATTAAACTGAAGATGATTATTAATTGATATTAAAATTAAGGCAACAGTTTTCCACGAAATTCACACCTGTCCGATGATCGGCCAACACAGTCATTAATTGCCAATTACACAATTGATTTTTAAAAAAATCTACCACAAGATTTGTTTAACAAAACTTGTGACCCTTGAACTGATGGGCTCACAAATGATGATCTGCAAAATATCAGAATTCATTGTTGTTGTTCAGATTGCCCACTATTGAATTGATTGTCGATCACAGTGTTTGAAGCAAAATCAAGCTAGGTCATTCTATAGAATTCCCATCAAATCCATTCTCTCTCAATTTAAACCCATTTTCATTGATTATTTTTAAATGGCCATTTCATGTT
Source organism: Ophyiulus pilosus (assembly GCA_033995625.1). Lineage (NCBI taxonomy): Eukaryota > Metazoa > Arthropoda > Diplopoda > Julida > Julidae > Ophyiulus > Ophyiulus pilosus. Next base: position 200,269 of record JAUJYV010000021.1, on the reverse strand, counting down.
ACGTTTTGAGATTTCCTTGATGACAAGCGAAATTGTTTTATTTGATACAGTATAACATCCATTAAGCCAGGCTTTTAATACATCTTTTGTGGGGTCTAATACAGAAGAGCTTAAATACAAATTCAAACACCTTTAGGAAGTTTTTTGAAATGTCATTCTTATATTTTTTTTCGTGTAGGAAAATACAGAGATGGAGATGAGAAGAAGATAGACCCATCACCAAAGCACGTGTTTCAAGACTTTCCAGCAGCTGTTGAATTTATAATAAATGCGCTGTCATGAATAAATGGATTTAGATTTTTGTATGAGCTGTATGTATTTGTTGACTTGAAAACTACATTCAAAATGCAAGAGTTGTAACCTTTTCATCTTGAATACTCGCTATATTTTGAAAGAAATAAATATTTTGGATAACATTTTTTCTCATGAGCTTGTTTGCTTTCATCTTTATGATTTGACATTCTTTTTATGGTTGGCTTGCCTTTAGGTCTTCTTAAGTGTTAAATAAACAATGGTATTTCAGGCAATTTGATACCCATTTCCTGAGCAAACAAAGTGGTTATTATTGCCATATACCTTTCTAAGGACCTAATTGCTTTAACAAAATGTATCGGCATTTATCCTTTTCCTTCAGTGTGCAGTTAGATGTTAAATATTCTATGCCAAGTTTTTGGATACTAGAAATTACAAATTTCAGAACTTGAAAAACCACCAATCATGTGTTGAGTTCATAATTATAATTTAATATTTTGGACACATCCATTAACTTAAAATATAATCAACTTGTACAATTTTAATGGAAAAAAATGCTATTTTCCAGCTTGACTTAAATAACGGAAAATAAAGAATAACAGCATCGCAATAGTCAGAAATTATATTTATACGGTTCTGAACAAATTTCAATAATTGGAAAATAAATCGATGTCAAATTTATTTCAATATAAGTTTTATGCTTTTCTTATTCTTTGATTGAGTAAATATTTCAATTCTCTTATGCTTTCAAACATTACCATTGTACGTTTTCCACACATAACAATGGGAGTTAATTGAACAAACTCCTTGCCCAAAGATAAAATGCATAATTGATTAGCAAGAACAAGAAACGTTAATTGCGAATTTTGAAAACATGTGAATGTACTGTAAAATTAACACTTGGTTAATTAGTGACAGAACCGGTGTCAATATAGTCATTGCATCAGAAGCCCAACAACTTTACGAAAGTCGTACTGATAAATATGTTTTTATGATAGAGGGACGTTATGTTATTGATTAGAAAGCACACAGACTATGAGGTTATTGGATATTCAGTACAACTTTGGAAAATTCAATGCATGATTGAAGAAATGCTGAGGGGATGTTTGGAAAGGTTCTATATAGTATGGAGGAAGTGCATTACATAAGGGGGTGAGGAGGTTGAAAATACTCCAATAAAATTTACAATTCGTCTTGATTTACCTGCTGAAGATTTTTTCTCCACAGATTCAAATCGAAATGAAAGTGTTGCTAGATTGCAATACTGCATGTTGATGACATACGCCAAAGGATTCAAGAAGCCTTGGGGATTCACCATGGCCTTGGGATTAACACGGAACTACCATTTCCATGCAAAAAAATGTTTTCTTGGCATAAAGTTACTGTATCCAGGTTTAAACATTAAACAGAGTGACTCGAAAGTTTATTAGGCTATATTATAACTTTATATATTTCAAAAGCATCTTCAAGTCCTTTGAAAATACAGCGGAACTTGGATGATCCGAGTCCGGTCTCGGATACCGTATTTCCCCAATTTGTATTGTATTTTATAATTTTTGAACTTTTAATGTTGCTTAACACATGGCAATAGACAATTTCCCTTTTTTGTTAGACAATTAACAATAAGACAAATAACATTTAAAAGTTTAAAAATATATTGACACTCGGATAATCGGGGTTCTACTGTATCATATTTATACTAATTACATTACATTTATCCTAATTAAAACGTGTTTGGAAAGTTATTATTCAATCTGGGAAGATAAGTTATATAAAGTTGATGATGTAGAAAGAAAAAAAATCCTATGTAAATATCACACATTTCAAGTCAAACATCTTGAGATTTTATCCTGAATTTTGCCCACAATCCTATTATCCATCATCATCATCATCATACGCAATGATTATTCATAATTACTTGTTAATTCATGAGGACGAGCGTAATAATTATTTTATATATAATGTCAAAAGTAGCGTTTTTAATTAAAATAAACATTCCTCATTTGACTTATTTTCATAGTTTAAAAAAAACCTTGTGGAGTGCTCAACTGCATTGCACATACAAAAATACATCTCTGGCAATCTGTATTTACTTCAGCAAGTTTTCGTATCCCACTAGAGACGTTATTTATGCTTAACGATTGTCTAATCCTGTTAGCAACTATCTTTCACGCTATCAATAATAACGAAGTATTGTACCTATCCTAAGTATTCATAAATTAAACAACATTACGGATTGTAAACAGCCTACATTTAGAAATGCGTCAAGGGTCCTAGAAATAGTCAAGGCGGAAGTACATCTATGTATGATATCTTTAAAAGTACTATAAAATGTTATCTCCATACTATTTGGAAAACCAACGAAAGATCAGTTTCCTCTATTGTGCATTCTCCGCAGCTGAGAAGGAAATAAAATTTGTATTATTTTTCCAACCATAAACGTATAATATCACGCAATTCCGAATATACATATGAAACTTTCAGTAATAACCGGCGGTATATTATTTTAAGTAGAAACTTTAAAAATGACAACTCAATGTCTAGATTTGAAAGTAAAAATCGATGACACCGCGTGCCTAGAGACGAAGTGCTATGCAAATTCGTGTTTTCTAAAGCATTTCAAACCAGGAAAATAAGTCCTTTTAAACCAGATTTAAATATAGATTTTCAACGCTTGAATTCATCTTAACATGATGCATTCGAAAGATTTTCATATGAAAAACTAGCAGACTATAATTTCATTTTGAAGAAATACGAAAATATTACCTATGCTGCGAAACATATTAATATTCTTCTAAGAGTTTCTTGATTTTTTATAGGTCGCATTGTACATGGCTGAAATCATCCAATTATCAAACTTGCATTGAAATTCAAATGTAATCGATTGGTACATTTTCAAACGGCACCTATTTTCCTTTTTCGCTATTTGCTTAATAGAAAACTCAAGAAGGCATTTATAGTTTATATTGTAGCCTTTTAAGCATTTAAATTTAAAAGAAGAAAATGTTATTGTAGACACATTCATCTGTAAGCAATTGTGTATATTTTATGCAGATGGAAAATGTCTTCTGGATGGCAACACCATAGGTGTTTTATACACGTGTAAACAAGATCCTAGATATATGCCCACAAATGTAATAACTTAATATAGAGTTCCCCAACCTTAAATATATAAACAAATAATAAATATTCTGGAGATTTTGCAGACTTTCTTAAATTTCATAATCCATTCAAACTACTTTCTCAAATAATGTTACAAGTTATGTTGGTTAATATTAATTACTGTATGTAAAATTACACAACATCATATTCTCAATTTATCCAAAATATATTTTTGAGAAACTTTTTGAGATAATTTCTGAGATAATGTAATTGAATAGCTCACAAAGCGTAACCAGAAATAATTACTACTAGTACTCAAGACAACCTGCAACACTGATTAAATGAAAACATTTCGTGTTGACTTCATCATATTGCACAATATTTTAGAGCTTTCTCCAACTTGTTATCTTGATGAATGTCAATTTCGTTGACAGTTTTATTGACATTTTGGAAAGGTGGAGAGAGATTAGAACGTTTGAAAAGACCTGAAAGATGATAGTCATTATGTAATGACAAAGACATTTTAATCAGCAGTTCAAGACCAAAAAATGTGCTTTGAGGTTATTAGAGTTAATTAGAAAATTCATTACCGACAGCTATGAAATACAAAACTACAATAATAATTCGTACATGAATACTGTACAGTCTAGTTGTTTACTTAATCCTTGTCAAGTATTTTAATGTATGTCATGGTCACTTTTTTTTCCTAAAATTTGATCATGACGATATTTTACATCTTTATGACAGGCAGTATTATGCGCTTATTTCTATAATAAATGTATCGTAATAATAAAAATTGAAACGAAGCTAACGCTAGATTATATTACACCCTTCTGCTATAATTCGACAAGCTACATAATTCTATATATTCGGTGACAAGTTAAAGTTTATGACAATAATTCCACTGAAAAATACTAAATGTAATTGCAAAATTGCTTGGCATATTTTGAATATATCCTTAAATGTGCAATATAAAACAATTTAAATAACTATATACATCCTTTGTAATGTATATTTTTTTTTGTAAAAAAAATTGACATTTTGAACGTGTTTGGGCATTGTATAACCACCAATAAATACATTTAATGTTCATACCTATTGAAAGAAAATACCAGAGGAAAGTTATTACAAAGTACTTTAAAGAAATTACATTTTTTACAAGAATTATAGTTTATCTTTAAACCATGTATCCACTAATTATGGACCATCAATCATCTTCTGGATGATTAAATAAAGTATCGATCAGTCTAACGTTAATTCCCGATTGATTTCAAAAACACAATCACCAGGTGTGTTAATTCACAGAGCTTAATTACTATTTCTTGCCAACATGTGGATTATATATTTCCATTAAGTGCCGCAATAAGATTAATGAGATTTTAAATTTATGTCACTCAATGATGTAATATATAATACTGTGATGTACAAAACTGGGCTTGTTTATTTTAGTAATCTAATCTTCTTCGATATTTTTGCAAAAAAATTGTTTTGCACGTATAAACAAGCTCTACTGCTATGTTTGGAAAGCAATTTCATTTGCAAAATATTGCAATTCATGTATATTGAGGGTGAACAATTTACTGAATATTTTCTATGTCAAACAGGACATCCGTTAAAAGCCTTACAATTGAATTCAATAAAATTAATTTATATGCATTCGAGTATCAATGTATCCGTAATTCTTCTACCATAGTGTCATTTGCCATTTCTGTGAAAGTTCGTACTGTTCAAGTTAATTGGGTTTACAAATCACTACACAGGTTTCAAAAATTGCATACATACTAATTGGAAGCTAATCCGGTTGAAAATGTTCAAGAGATGTATGGCAGTTCAGTTTGAATTTTTGATTTTCTGGCATATCAAGTGCTTGTTGTTAAATGTAAAAGCAACATTGACAAAACGAAGTCAGTAAGTACACTTACAAAAACTGAAGCACCGCTAAATGCACTACGTGTTAGGATGCGTGATTGCTTTTGGAAATACATCACGATTCAGATAAGAAAACATAAAAAATCCATCAAACTCTTATACCAAGTGTGTAACAACTAGTCTACGATGAAAAGTTATTTTTTCTGTACCAATCACAGAGTTTCAAAGTTATAATTGATACTGATGATCTAAAGATGAACTAATGTGTAAGTAACTCCATATCATGGGATTTCAAAAAAACTTTTTAAAACAATGTCAGAAGTTATTTAAAATCTTCTTGATTTAAAAAGATATTGAAGGCACTGAATAATCATTGCTGAAATTTGATTATCTAGTTTGTGTCGACTCTTAAAAGAATTTCTTAGTACGTTTTAATCAAATGTGCACGTAAATTCTTCAAACGTGCATTTTTTTATTGCATATGCTTAATAAGGAACCGTTTTTTATGTACAATTCTATTGTGCATTGCTTCCTGTTATAAGACACAATAAAAGACGCACTGAAACAATGTAGTAAGTTATGTAAATTCAATTCTGCCGTACTATATGCATGTATTGAATTTATGGTTAAACAATGATGACTGAATACAAATTATAAAATGAATAATGCAATGTTATTGCCAGATGACATTTTGTCTTGATTAGAGTCGTCAGTATGAAAGTTAAAAAAAAAATCTTCCAAAAATGTCGACGTGATTGGAAGTAATCTTGAAGGACGACTCTGTCCAGGCACGTTTTCCGGGTGAGATACGTGCTATACTGTTTTTATAGTAAACGGTAGTGAAAGAAATCGTTGGTAATCTCAAAAAGGATTTGATTGAAAGTTTCTGTCAAGTTAAACTAACACTCGAAGCAGGAAGCATGTCTGAGTTTGAGTTACTCGTTTAAAAATGTGATTCCTGAAATTCAATTTCGTTAAAACACATTTTCAGAGGCCGATACGTGATCCAACATCGTTTGGATAAAACTTAAGGATTGAATTCTAAGGTAGAAAGATTTGGTTATGATTCTTGAAAAACCGGGTGCCTAAAATGAAATATAACAAAACAAAGGGTTCTAGTTTTTCCTTGAAAATTTCGTGAAAAAAAAATTGCCATAAATTAAACACATGTGCTATATTTGTCATCACATGACTTTTAATACCGTTATTTAATACAAGTATTTTACGGTATTCATTTTGCGCAAACATTGGAGCTAAGCACTAAAAAAACAAGCTTCTTAATGTTAAAATGCACAAACCAGCTTTAAATATATTAAAGCCATAAAACCGGAGTTTTTTTCATGATATTGCTTATTTTTTCAACCTGAAATATTAGTTGTTCGTAGCTTAAAATTCGCAATAGGTTATTTATAAAGTCTAAAACAATTTGAATGAAACGAAAAGCAGATTTTCCAAATTGAATTTTCGAACAAACATGCCGGCAGCATGTTATCGAAACTATACATACGTCAGATTTCACTAAACCCGAACTTACCGAACTAAGTTATTTTTAGATAACGAGCGTAAGGAAGAGGATATTGATCATGAATACCTATAATTAAAATATGAGAACTGCGATTTAACTATGACTATCTACTGATCATAAACCTCTCAACGACATAATGCAGCTTTAATTGTATTAAGCCTCCGTATTTGTTTACTTCGATATTGCTTGCATCCTCATGATGAATTATCTTGGCTAATTTGAATTTTCCTTAATATAATGTACAGCATAGCATTGGGAAACTTCTTGATTGTACTACGCTTGTATTTTGCATAGGAAACTCAATATCAAGAAGAATCACAAAATCAATTAATTTAACATAATGCCAACATATAACGTAGCAAACCAATTATCCATAAAGAGTACAATAGAATAATACGTATAAATAACGAATTACAGTTCATACAACACTGTTGAAAATTTCCTTTTGGTCAGCATCATCAGGGTTAATTGGCGTATCAAGTGGTTTTGTAGTACACACTTTATGGGAATAACTTGGTTAAGGACTCACCACCGTTAGTTTTATAACTTAAAACTTCAATCAAAATTTCATTAGGATTATTGTCAAGAGGATTATCATATCAGGTAATTTTGACCCTAACGGGTGTTCAACCCGTTCGCCTGAGAGCCACTTTTGACCTACTGATCATTTTGGGATGGTTCACCGCCCTACTCCATAGAGGCATTTTTAAAAAAAAATCAGAGTGGGAAATTGGATTCCAATTGTATAGGAAATTGTATAGCATAAAAATTCAGTAATGAAAAAATAATAATAATTCAAATATTCCATAAAATCTGAATTGATACAGTACACACATAATTTCGCGACCAGAATTTATGTATTTTCAAGTACGCTTCTCCAGTTTGGCTTACTGAAACTGATTTCATTTTCTTTGAAACATCTTCGCTATAAAAAAAATTCGGAAATTCACGTTAAGGCTTTCATAGGTCAATTCTCCATCTCACAAAGTACAACTTGAATGAACAAATCGACAACATCGGGAGTTAGTAAAGGAAAAAAAATAAAATAAACATCAGATTACTACGAGCATCTTCACTGCATGTAGCTACCAACTCCAATCGTTCTAAACATACTTGCACGCCTACATGCAGATGGCGGGTTAACGCAGGTCGACATAAATAGAAGAAATGCATTTATCCTATCTCAAGGGATTTCAGTAATTTTCGAAAGCGGTAAATACTGTTAGTTTAAAAAGAACTTTAAGGACTGATAACCTTCGACGAGCACACAACTTTCATTCTGTACGAGTATAAGCACATTTACTTGAAATCCAAAAAGATGGAAAACGCGTACCAATTCACACTATGTGGAAGATATAAGTCTTCTCTTAGGCTCTTACTTAACATAACTTTGAATATACCGGCTGCAACAAACAGACTCGGAAGCCTCGTGGCCACCCACCCGCGCATGCGCACTACCGTTCAAACTTCCACCACTATCGCCAACCCACCGACGATTTGCTGCTTATTGGACCGAGTTTGATAGAAACGTTGCATGTTGCCACTGCTAAGTCGCTTGTCAACGGCACAAGATTCCCATTTTATAACGCCTTCGGACGAAGAATTTGCTGAGACAGCTTTTTTTTCCAAATGATGTTGAAACGCTTGGATCAATCCATGCTAGTGCTGAAGGAATTTCACAAAACTTCGCCAATTGTTTTCAGAGTGTTCGAATGCTTCTAAAGGCCAGTTGCAGTCTGTTCCCTGTCAACGAAAATATTTATTTCGCAAGAAGAAGACAAAAATTGCCCGTCATCTAACTGCCACCATTGTTTCGTCCAAGCCGTCCAAGACGTTATATCTTTCCGCACTACGATTTTTTCGTGTTCTGACGAGGATCGTTAGTGAAAACAGTTCGCTTCGAGTGTTTATTTACCACGAATCGACTCCACACAGCAGTGCATCGCAATTGATTCGAATATAGGGTGCAAGACAAGAGTTTCAAAAACAACATTGAACTCAAACACCCAACAAGTTGTCCATTTGGACGCATTGTGCAGCGATTCGGATATGGGGGCTTAACATCATCCTTCAAGGAACATCCTGTCAGGTCAAAGTGATGAAAAAGTGAACTTTTTTGTATTTATTTAAGTTATTTAACGACCCTCACACTCCTAGGCCATATACAGGTGACAAGGAAGAAGAGTTATCAGATAAGAGCACAACCTACAGAAAGCCTTAATCGGAATTCGAACCCAGGTCTCCAGCTTAAACACTAAGCCATGTGAAGCCTCCCAAAGTTCTTCCAACCTCAACGATGCTGTCCCTTGTGGTAGTCGGGATCCTCGTGTCCTGGGCGTGCCTCTCGCTTGGGGATACTGACGAATTTAAGCCCATTCGGGTGGCGCTGCTGCTGCCCAACCGCACGGACATCCCGGCCGGATTACCTAAAGTGAAGGTGGCCATCGACCTGGCCATTGAGGAGATTGAAACAGAGAACAAGTTACTTCCGGGATACAAATTCCAGGTGACGTCGTACGACACCCGTTGTTCCAACGTACACGCGCCGCATGAAGCGGTGCAGGCGTACATGGTGGACAAGACACATGTATTCTTCGGACCCGTGTGCGACTTGGCGGCCGCAGTGGTGGCCAGACTTCTGAGGTTTTGGGATGTACCTTTGCTGACAGCCGGTGCCTATGCCCATGACTACGGCATGAACAAGACGTTCTACGACGCCGAGTTCTACCTGCTAACCCGCACCGGACTGTCCTTTGACTCAGTGTCCAAGGTGGTTCTCAATGTCTTCGATCGCTTCCAGTGGAAGAAACTTATCTTCATTTATGAAAAGAATGCCCACTTTATGGACAACTTTTGCGCGTATGTTGGCATGGCCATTGTAGAGGACATTAAAAAACGTGACTACTACACCTACCACACCTTCGACCTGGAAAAAGACAAGATCAATGGGCTGAAGGAAAATCTGAAGCGCCAAGTCGGGAACACGTATTCTGGTAAGTTTTTGTTTGATTCAATTTTATTTTTCCTATACTGTACATACTGTCAAAGAACTTGGTAGATGTTTCTAATTGAACTCATTACCGTTACCTGACTGTCAGCAATCAGTATAGAAATACAATGTGGGTGGTGCATGTAACTAGGGGGAGCCTTTGGAATGGCTGTTCGTGACGGATGATCAGGATCACCTGATGGGAGAACAGGTTTCCAATTGGACAACGCACCTTAGAGATAAGGTTGCAAGGACGGGAATAATCGAGATACCTACAGATCAATACATTCAACGTCCTTCGAGATCACGTATTTTAAGAAAAGTGGTGCTTGTATGCGTGGAATATATCTTCATCAACTCGGTATATCCTACTATCAAGGAAGAAAAGCCATTTGAAAATGGATGCACATAGCCAATTTTAATCCCAATTATTGCAATTTTCTATACCCTCATTGTCCATTCAACCATTTTACGAGATTGGTAATGTTGCTACGAAGTTTTATCTGCAAAGCCCATGTTACCTTACTTAAAATGAATCGTCCACCTCGGAACATTGGGTTGATAACAATAACAATCTCGTAAGCCGATAAGAGTGTTTACAAATTTTGCACTGCCAATGTGTCAAGATTTCTGTTGGTTTTTTGCCTATAATTTCTTGTTTCAACTAGTTTTCACATAGAATGATTTTCTATCTTTGCTGGCAAAGGAAACTATGAAATTTGAAACTATGTAGCCTAACTCAAGAGATGTTTGAAATAGCGATGACATTCAACTGTTCTTCGCTCATCCATGGTTCCACCATCGACCGAAGAAAATGGCCCTTCTTCCTGGATTCAAACAGGGTTTACATAAGTAATCTTTGCTGATTAACTTGTGTTTTTAAGGCGAAACGCTCTCCGTTGAGTGCATTCTTAATTAGATAAATGTGCGGCAGTTTAATCTCCTGTTCTTGAATTCAGTAATTCCTCGACCTAATTTCATTACGACTGTGTTGATAGAAACTAAAATGAATGCATTCTTCAAATTACGGAAATAATGACTGTATAAGAATGTGAATTGAAAGAGATTCGTAGGAGAAAAAAAGCCTTAGAAATTTATTAAGAATGATGGGTCTTCAATAAATAAATAGCTGGATATGCAAAAAACGTGAAACTGATTCAGTGTTTGTCAATGGAATTGTATGAAAAGGACACTGCGGCATCTCTAAACTTGTATGGAACGCAAATTCACTAACGTAAAACATTTGGTAGATTCTCTTTCTCGATGGTAATTGTAAGTCTGAGTATCTTACGTGTAGCATCAGGAAGTAATGGTACAAATATATTTACTTTTATGGAACTTTTCTTTTCTAAATTTTAGATCAAACAACAGTAAAATCCCTTGTCGTTGGGAGACTTCATATTATTAAATGCATCTGTTTAATTTGATTTTGACAGGCATTCTTAATAGGATAAAAGTATTAATTCCACCATTTCTTAGCAATCTTTCATTATGTAATCTTTAAATATGTAAATAGAAATTGTACTTTTCTACAGATTTGGATTTAGTTAACATTTACTTTTAAACCCCGTAAAATATTGACATTCCAAGCCTAAATCTGTATACTACAGGTTAAAATGTTGGCTTAAATTTCATATATTTCTTTCTCGATGCCATGCTCACCAAAAGCTCACTTAAGTTATATCCCAGTTTGACATTCGACACATGACGAAACTACAGTAATCTGTGTCATGGACACGATTCCTTATAATTAAAAACTTAGAACAATGCGTAGGAGTGTACACATCCATAGGGCACACACCCATTTGTTAATACTTCTTTGTTTATTTGTAATGAGTAATAAAAGTTGCCTATGAACACCCGAATGCACAACATGCAAAAATAAATATGTATATAAATTCAAAGATTAAGGAAGTAGAGCGTTTTTTAATATGCAAAAAATATTAAAATGCATGTCTTTTCACGAGGTATTATATTCGCCTTTTCTATCATAATAACGCAAAAATCAATGAAATACATTAGTTTCCAGTATACAGACTAAGAAAAATGGGCATCATTTTCTTGGCAACAATTTGAAAACTTTACGTGATGTGAGTAACAATAAAAGAATGCTACAAGAAATGATGTTTTATTTTTTTTTAAATCACTAGATCTGACATCTTATGAAGCTTTGTGAAGATAACCATCTTATGCAAATGTGCAATTTGTATGGAATAGAGGATAAACAAGAATCGTGTAATTTACGGAAATTTTTTGTAGAAATTTAACATGTTCAAGTCTTATTACGATATTTTTTTCTTGCCTAACAACCTTATTTTCGAAATTAATTTATAGTTGCTAGGCAAGAATTAAATCACAGAATAAAACATTATTGGGGCGAAGATTTTATACATAAGGACACCTTCATAGAAAAATTTCATCGGAAACTAATGTAAATGTTGTAAATATTTAATGTAATTAAAATGTTCGTTTTGATTTTGTATAGTATTGTTGACAAAAACGAATTACTCCAAAGTAGACTGATTAACATCGCGACAATTTATTTGCTTAATACACCCACACAGTCATAAATATAAACATGATGTTGATGAGATTTTGGAAATATTTGTGCAAATTATGAATAAACCAGTTGCCAGGATGTGGGTGGCCTGATTTCCATGTATCATTTCAAAATGATCCCATAACGTATTCATCGCCGATTGTAGGTGAATGCATAACCAATTCGTGGGTAAATATTTATCAAAAATTTCATATAATTTTTCTGACAATGTTTGTCTTAACTAAAGTCCCATACAGCAGTACTGCATACTAAACGCTGATACCCCAACTTCCCAAAACAGATCTCAAAATCATTTTACAGATGAGTGACTCAACGTAAACACAGAGAATACACATCCTCGAAAAAAAAGCCAAGAGCTTTTCGATGTTTCCATTCACATGATTATGGAGAACACATTTCAGGTTCATACAAGGTCCTTGACGATTAAAAATAACCTCAAAATATTATTTAAATGTAACAAGTCTATTTTGGTTGTTTATTCAGTACATATACAGTTTCCACAACATTTTGAACTATCTGTCGTTACTTGATAATGCAAAAAAGATCCAATTATAATGTATTAAAAAGTGGCACCCAATATTTACCTTGATTATAGAAACTCCCATGAGTTGTTATCAGTGGTGTCGCTGTGCACTAATAAATTCCAAAAAGTTCAGCTGACATCTTAAATTCTAATCATTTAAAATTAATGTGCACAATTTTAAAACGCAACATGCATATTCATTTAAAACGTCAACTGAAATTATATAATTTCAAATATAGGTATAGTTCGTCTTGATGGTCCGTGAATCCTTTAACAGCCCATTAAACTGAAATTGCACAATTGTAAATGAAGCGTACATTTTAACGATGTAATTCATTTAGACATATTGTATGTCTAAACCACGTGTTTAGTCAGTTTCGTCCGGTTTAGGTTTGATCAGTAAAATTGCAATTAATCGATTTGTGGTGCAAAGCGTTCACAGTATTTCGTCTCTAGGCGGTCGACCGTAGTCCAAGCAAACACGAAAACAACCTTACAAAGTAGAACGAAGTAATGCAATCTTGGTTTCTAAATCGAATCCTTAATTCCACCCTGGAGCTTTAGGTATTTATTGGATATTTAGAAATAAGTAGCTTAGCAATTAAGAATCGTCCAGAAATGCTGCATCAACGTACAGATTTTGTATTCTGCCTTGATCTTTGATCGAATCATATATCGCCTTGAGTAAGCCTAGGCCAAACTCAAGCTGTGCGAATTCCACACACCATAACAATGACATGCAGACGTTTGCAGTTTTATGATTATCTGTATTTGAACAGATTAATGGAATGGAATGAAGCTCATGAACCAGAATGATACATGGACAAGCAAGAAATGTTCTATCTGCATGTTTTATTCCCCATACTGTTGTACATAATAGGCTAATAAGACTTTAGTAAACAATATCAATAAGGTCCTGATTTATTTTAAACTAAGACATAATAAATGCAGGGGTATGCACAACCTATAGATTGATATAAGTTGTTTCGAGAATTACATTTATAAAGCATGTAGATTATCTTAATATGCAAACAAGTTTTGAAGATCTTGAGATTATCATCTAATGCAATCGTAAAAGTGATTTTATCTGATAAATAATGTTATAGCAATTACATCTGTTTTGTAAGTTTCCGATGTAAGAATTTCCATTATGATTTAAACCTTTGGTACACATGCGGGAAAAGTGTCTAAATGGGTCACAGCATGTTGTGAATTAAAGGTAAAGTCAACATATCGGAACCCACTGACTGTTTGTTTTTATTGTAAAAAACAGCAATTACGTACGTGTGTGCGTTTCTCAAGTTTGAAAACTACGTGTTCACGCCCTGGATCAAAGTAGCTACATATATGTGAAATTCAGTGTAATCTGTAACTTAAGAAATTTCCACTGCAATCAGGGTATTAAGAAATAAGACTTGAAATTTGCATATACAATTGCAAGAGTTAGAAACGTATTTAACAAGTCATCTCTTGTTCGAATTGATTATACTCCACAATATGGAGATCATGGGTTTCTACACTATACAGCTGGGCTTCAAAAAAGTGCAAATGTCAACTCAGAAATTCAGTAATGACTTTCAGGAGACGGCTGATCGACAGTTTAATAAAAATACCACAGATATTCATCCACAATATCGGATATAGCAAAGTTAATAAATATCTTAAGAATGCACTAACTTCCTGCACACGATACCGACCAAGAGGCTTTTGATACACCATGCATATTCCTAAGCATATTAAGCTTTAATGGCAGACTTAAAGCAGAAGGTCATAGTTTTATCAACGGTCATATAATTTAACCCATGAGCTTAAGGCTACTTAGCAGGCTTGCACTTTTTTTTAATCAAACGCGTTCACTTGACATATGCGCTTTCAGAGACACCATTACGGTGCGAAAATTTCGAAAAAAAAATGTTTAGTGGGCAGGGAAAAAAGGGGGAATAATATTATTAAGGGTGGGGAAAGGGACGTGTTAGTTTTTACGTGGTGTTTACTCTGGATATGAAAGGGATCTCAAGGCCTGCAAATTTCCTACCATAATCCCCACCTTCATCCTTCCGTCCTTGTTACTTTCTCCAATCCACGACTGTAGCTTGTTTCAATTTAATACCAAGATACAGCCCAGAAAAAAGCTATATAAGCCATAGAAATTGCAATCAGACAGGTTGTTTGAACAGCCTACACGGATGAATGGCACGTTAATGACAAGGAGGACATTGGGAAGCGAGTTTATTATGGCAAATTTAACTAAATTACTCTCCCTTTTAATGCACACACTTGGTGTCGGCCTAGCCCCCTTTATTTTTCACTAAGTTATAAAATTGGGTATAGTCGAAACAGTCTTTTGAGGTGCAATCTTAAACAAAATGTTATTTGCAGTCACAGCGGGTAATCAGACGGTGGTATTGCGGCTTCAAACAATAGTGCAGCCCCTTAATACAAGCCAAACCACTTGACACCGAAGCTTGCAGTGATTGCCTATGGTTGCATGCTGCCATAGACGCATAATGTAATTTTAGAGGATTCTGAAAGGGATGAGGGTGGAATTACCATGGTGACTGGTCACTTCCTGAATTTCGCCCCCTCAAAGTAAACTTAATTATAACAAAATCCAAGAAAGTGGTTTTGGTATAAAATTTTCTACGTGGCTCTTATAGAGGAACTGGTAAAGTCTGGGCATTTGTAACTGGTGTTAACAGGTTACGCAGCAAAATATCTTCAAAATATATATCACAGGTTTGCATGAACAAATCACAGGATTTATTTAGATATGAAAGTTTTTGTAAAAAAAAAAATGAAACCTTAAGAATAATGTTTGAAAGAAACATGTATTTACGCAGTATATACAAAACAAACAATGGGATCTTATAAGATACCGAAGCTCATTCCTTTGAAATATTTTCAAAAATACGCCAAAATGTTTGTTATGAAAACAACAACAAAATGATGAACAATCCTCTTGAGGATTCCGGGCAAAAAAGCCCTTTGTTGAATAAATACTGACATGACAAATCAATGACCAAAGAAATCAACTTCACAGGAATCAAAATGGAGCAGGGGAAAAAATCGAAACTGTACAACACGTATTTTATACATGGCTGACGATTTATTCGATTTTTTCTACATGAGTACATTTAAGTTTTATCGTTAAATATCATTCCTAAAAGCAGCAATACACGTAATGTGAATCCAATAGATCGAATAACATGTTTAGCTTTATATTTCATAAGCAATGCTATTTGTTGGGACCTGAATGGGGATGATCTCTCCAAAGTCATTATTAATCCATCCTTAAAGTCATGAATCATAGCCTGAACCAATTACCAATGTTACATGACTTGTAACATTTGAATCCTACGACATTGATGCATCTCAAGTGATTTGTGAATACCATACGTTCTGTTGCAGTATAAACTAGCAAGCAGCAGTTGAGCAATCATTCAGCGATAATTAAATATTTACAATCGATTTAGTTACGCGTGGGTTTTCGAAAGAAAGCCCGGGATTTGTTTTCTTTCCGTAATTACAATCCTGGTTAATTAAGCATTTAACTCGCTGCCATGTTTGGTTAAGAAGCCACAAATGAGTAACTGTTGATTCATTGTTTTTATCTGGGCCTTTGTCTTTGCCCACTATTCAGTACGGTTTTACTGTTGGTAACTGGTTTATTCTTGATCTAATTATGAAACGTGAAATATTCACCTTTAACGGAAAACTAAAGTTGTTCTGGGAGTTTGACGCCTGTCATGGATTTAGAGCAAAAATATTATCGTATTTGACCAGCAATCATGGCCTGTCACTAGAAGTGTTGACGTAAAATGCAAGAACTGTACATGCCATTAAAGTTAATCTGCTTATATATGCAGTGCTATATATTTGTTATTATGATAGTAAAGTAGAACTTAATGTCTTTAAATAGCAACAGAAAACCAATTATGCGCCCCTATGCCAATTAAAATATTAAATCTCGTAGTTTGTAATGTAATCCCCACATTTTGCTACGGCTATTAAAAAGTAGACACCGCAGGTAGAGGAGGAAAGAAAAGAATTACAAAATTTTATCTCCAGAGACTGGTAATAATCCAAGCCACAAATGCCGGCAATTTTGCAACTTCCACAAGACCTGTTACTGGTACTTTTGTTATTTTACATGGCAGCATATGCGCCTTTATTATATTTCTGGAGATATTCATTTTACCATAAATGGGAGAGGCTTCCCAGCAATGGCGGCAATGTATTTGCGGTATCCCATATGGAAGTTTAAAAAAAGTTTTATATGGAAAACGCTATAAATACAAACTCAACAATAATTGTAATAGCACTGCCACACTGCCATTACATACAGTAACATATGAATAACACGAAATGGATATTTAACAAAGGTTGTACAAAGGTATTTCACAAGCTTAACATACTACGAGGTTGCTAAATGGCATTGAATTTACAATAACATATTTTAACTACAATTCTCTAAAATTATTTCTTAAAATACCTTTGGTGTATATCAATATTAAAAACGTTGGACACTATTTTAGAATTTTATTGCACAATAAGTGCTCTTTGTTTTTATTTAAACAGAAATACTTACCGAATAACACTAATGAAAAGTAATAGTTTCAAAGTATTTTCAAAGAGTTTTCAAAATGCCCATGGATATTTAAATTAATATAAATATTTATAGAAATGACTACGTACGTGAATATAATAGAAGTTGAAAAAGTGTGAAAAATTTAGAGGCATTATCGATTATTCTAAAATATAGTTCTTGTTGGTTTTTTTTCAACAGGTTTGTTTAGTCCTAATGGTAGTTTCAGTCAGGGAAGGTTTGATAATCTATCTAAATCGAAGGGGATAGGGTTTTTATAAACTGATTATTTAAGTGGGTAAGCCTATCAGAAAATCGACATCTAATAGCTTGACATACTGTACATATAGTACATCTCAGGAAAATGGTGTTCCAAATTATCTGTTTGCAAATATTTCCTTTACAACGTTTTCGTAAACTAAATATTTGATGTCCCAGAAAGCTTTATGTAAATATAGAATTAAGCGCCACATAAAAAAAACATATCGCAAAGCCGAAAAAAATGTGCCCCATTTCAAATAAATGTTTCAATATATGCAGTATATCATTGAGCTTGTTGCATGCCTTGTAAAAATAGCTAAAATATACATGTGCTAATAACTGTAAGGCAAAAAACAGTACTTAGCGTTAAATGCATCTTTTATATCCAATTCTATCAAAATAAAACTTTCCCATCCTTATTAGACTCGTGGCTTATTTGTACAGACTAAAAATAAATAAAGTTGCAGGCTAATAACAGTAAAAAAGTGATGAACAGACGAAAATGGAAATTCTTTTTAATAATATACATTTTCTGAATCTGTATATTACATCTAATCACATATATAATTGTAGAGTATTAGTCGTAATCGTCATCACCATTACAACTTTTTTTTTCATTCATTGTAATTCATATTGTACTAGATAAACTTGTTTTGCCCTAAAAAAAGAAATGTTACTGGATTCATATAATGATAGAACGACTAATAAAATACAGCATGGAAACTCCATGCATCTGTTTTCCTGGTTTGTAATTATTGTGACCCCGACATCTTTAGCTATGATTAGTGATAATAATAGAAACACTAGTCATCAATAGTGGTAACCTCAGGCATTGACGACTATTAATCATTATATCTGTAGTTGAACCTCATTATATCATCCATAATGAACTCCTACGGCACTAATTCCTCTGTTGTGCTACATGGGTAATTTCATTAAAAATGTGCATCTAATGATCGTATAAACAAATAACTTAATTATATCAAAACGTGATTATACTGTCAATGCAGTAAGAAAAGCAAATATTGCTCGTAGGCATACCACATTGGTTGCTAATTAATATTGCGTCTGTCCAAAGTTTGTTAATTGATGGTACTTTACGAAGAATGTGCCAGTACTCGTTTATGGAGTTAATTTTCATAATAAAACAATGCAAAGTTACAGTCTTATGACTATATTTAGTTTATGGCAGATTTAATGTCACAACTATGTGACAGCGACCTGTCGGAACGTCGTTACAAAAACATAACTAATGGTATGCTTTCTATAACTTCATAATATAATATTATTGCCAGTATAATATTGCCTTTTAATATCATGAGAAGAGTCCAACTATAACCTCCATGAATGTTGTGGAATCCTGAGAGTCCTACCCTCTTAATTTGGGCAGGCTCCATATCCAATTTCTAGAAGCTTTCAGATACTTTTTTCTCAATAATATGCAACCTAGATATTAGGTGGCATACTTTATTATTTACTACACTCAATCTCCATCTACCCTGCAATAAAATATCGTTGTCTTTCTAATAGCTTCAGTGAAGCTAATTAAATGCTAGGCGCAAGTTTGTAATTGCTTCTTTTTTACTATTATTCCTTGAAAGGTCCTCTCACATGTTGCATAAAGCAATTTGAAGCACGCTTTATAGCAACAACTATAAGCTTTCTCGATACCGAAACAATTAAATTAGTCCATTAGAACATTTTAATGTGACGCTATCTTATATATTTCAAGCGTAAAAATATATTAAAATGAGACAAGTTTAAACCATTTTCCTTCTACATAGATATTATCTTTGTAATGGTCAAATACTATTGGCGCAAAAAAAAAAGAATTTAAATATTTTCCTTAAACTATTAGGGCGGAATTATAGATTTAGCGCGGTTCGAGGATTTCATACATAAGATTCAACAGCGCATGTGATTCAACCATATGTTGAGTCTCTCATGAGCCATGTTTTGTAGTGCTGATTGTACTATACGATGAATTTTCTTAAAACAGCTTGGGAAATTCTGCCAAAGGTTTAAGTTTATGCCGCTTTATCGCGCACTTGAAATAATATTTAACCTTCCCATTTGCAAATAAATCAACATTATTAGCAAACAGAGCTTCATAATCGAGTAAATAAAGCGATATTTGCTATAACAAAGGTTAAGCTGCATAAGAGAAGGCGAAATTTCCTTTAAATTTCGTGACGCGCATATACGTTTTTTGAATAATGAAATTTCGATATTCCCTTAATGGTTTATTTTTATAAAAGCATTGAAGAGTATTCACTAGGGTTTGTCATGTTCGTGCAGAAATGCTTAAACATAAAGACGTATGAATTTTATCTATCACTTAATTTTTATAAAAATAAACACGACGAAAGTATTCGTTTGTCGAACAAAGGTTGTCAGCGTTAATGAAATCGTTTTTATATTTCGTATGAAACGTTAACCAGAACCAAATCCAATATATATACATGTATGTTGAATCGATTTCAAGGCGTACATTAAAAAGATTTAAAAGCATTTTCAACTCGATGAAAATTGAACAGATCTTGTCAAAGATGAGAAAAGCACAAGTTCATTCATAAAAAACAAAGTTGAATCAAATTGCTCTCAACGTTTATGTTTATGTATCACTGGCGTTGTTATAAGCATTTTTGTTTCTAAGCATAGCTAAAGGGTAACAAAAACGTGCACTATCTTTACAGCAGCCTGTTTATATTCCGAAATATTAAAGACTGCATATTTTAAAAACATTGAATATAAAAATCCGGTTTGCTATTACATTTCAAGTGAAATTTACGCTTACATAAAAATTATTACACTTCATATAACACATTACCATGAAAAGAAAGTAAAGTTGAAACAATGTATTAGGTCAGTGCCTAGCAACAGATCCATAAAGAAAAATTTCGAAGTAGTAAACTTTATACAAAGTTATCGTTGAAAAAGGAACCTTGTTTGAATCGGTAAAATTCTGGTTGTAGTAGATAATTATATATAATGATTAA
The DNA here is from genome assembly GCA_033995625.1 of Ophyiulus pilosus. Lineage (NCBI taxonomy): Eukaryota > Metazoa > Arthropoda > Diplopoda > Julida > Julidae > Ophyiulus > Ophyiulus pilosus. The sequence goes on along the minus strand of JAUJYV010000021.1, from coordinate 179,604 downwards.
TCAATGACGTATCTTGAAATATGCCTAGTGGTCTAAATACCCAAAACCGAAGTTTTTTAGGATAAATTTCCAAAATGTGTGTATTCTTACTTAAACTAAAAATAATGAATAATGAAATTATATTAACATAATACAAATATTTGAACTTTTGACGATTGGTAGCTCAAAATAGCTGATAATTGGGGATCGACTTTAATGAGCCATTAACGAAAATGTCTGCTATAACGTTGTTAAACTATATAAAGTGAAGATGAATGCTATGTTGAATTAAAACATGAAATGTTAGCAACAAGTTGATTAATAATGAATTTCACATTATTAGCGAAACCACGGAACCTACGTTGTTGAGGTTCAAGAATATAATTTATATTTTTGTATGCGATAGCATAATTCTATTTTCACGCATACAGAAAGATAACAGATTTTGACATATCTGTTGATTATAACTTGAATATAACTGACAGATAGACAACCCTTTATTAAAAATATCGACTTCCAACGTTTCCTCGAGGACATACAAAAGTCATAAATTACACTGCTTTTGTTAACGTGTAGCATATCATTGTTACACACATCTGTTGGATCAGAATTCTTCCCAGAGGGCAGATCATTAAATTGACTGATCACTGCGCCTTGTTGCAACCTTCCACACGAAATAATTTACATTTTCTACATTAGGTGTATTATTCGCCTATGGTGCACTTGCACTGGTGGTCCAAATAATCACTTTTTATAACGCTTATATACACTTAACTTAAACTAGTTTCACAAGTTTAAGACACAAAGCATGTGCACAAACACTCAATCAAACTCAAGTTAAATTATTGGGAATCGTGCTTATCATAGAAATGTGGTCGAACTTCAAAATATAGCACATGTCTAGCAAAGAATTGGACGTCAAATACATGCACGAATAAACAGAATCGACACAATAATAAATTGAAATAGAAAAACAAAAAAATTGATTATTGAGTGAAATGTAATTATAGTCTCCCTGCATGATGCCCTACTTTGTCGTTGACATATAACAACACAAAACCCCAAACAGGGTTGGACCTAAAGCCTTTTGTTGAGAAATTTCTCTACTAATCTAATCCAAGAATGTTTGGTTAACTTACTTCCTATGATCAAACAGGTAAAGAATAAAGACGAAAGGTGGACTCTCATTACGTGTTTCATAATGTCACTTGACTTAATCAGGCCAACTTTACCATGTTTACATTATTCGGTAATAAGAAGCTGGTGCTTCCTAAAAATAGCACATCCTTTCATGATGTTGCATGTTCCGACAATGTAAACAGAAGCATAGTGAAACATTTGTGGCACATGTTGACTGAAACTGTTATTGCGACGAACACCTAGCCTTTGCCAAAACCCACTTTTTCATCCCTTAAAAACGTGAGACTTACATGTATTTTCATCCTTGAAAATAAACTAAACGCACGTTCATCAACACATACTGGAAACGATTGTTCTGTAAACTGCTGTCAATGCGAAATTTCAATAAAACACGGAATGACTTGTCGAACGTTACTTGACATGACGTCATAAACTACTTTATGCACAATGCAATGTACAGTATTTCCAGGTTTTTCAAAAAAAAAGCAAACCTGGGAGCAGCTGTCATGAAACCTTCAGGTATGTGTCATTTAATTTCTCATGGACTTGTGATTTTAAGATTCTTGAAATAAGATGGGCTATAAATTCAAGTAGACGTATTTGCGGAAGTTGCATTTCACAACATTTCTCAAATTTCCTGACGAAGTACAGGTGCTCAACCTGTCATTAGACCTTCTTTAAAGATCAGCCATCTTGGCGAATGAAGTATGCGATTTTTCCTTATAAATGTTATTGTATCAGTTACAAACTTTATCTCATATCCAACTTAAAAATCATATTACACAACTTTCTAAGTACAAGTAATTAAAACTATATTTGTAAATATTGTTCGGCTATTATTTTCGTCAAATTCTAGAAAAAAAAAATTAACAGCAAAACCAAAATTGAAATGCATTTTTCCCAAACCTGAAATGTTTACAAATAATAACATAGTTTCATTTTCGTTATTATGTTCATGGAAAAAATTATGATATACAAAATATGGTATTTTGGAATCATCTTTTAATAAGACAACTCTGTATATGAATTAGAACTAAATCCTGATGGTTGGCAATCACCGCTAGCATCTGAATAATGTTGAGTTGCCAACGTACAGGGGATTGTTATTAAAATATAAGATCTCGAAGATATAAACCAAAGTATAAGAAAACTTTCTCTGCTTTATTACAATTTCTGCTTTTGAGAATCAAGTATGCAATATTCCATAACTTTCTTGACCTTTTGCCTTTATGGTCACTTCAAAGCATGGTATCCTGCGTATCCATGCTTCAAATTTAGCAATTATGAAACTACTGTTGCTATGGTATTACCCTAAGCACAATTTACGTACATGCCTACACGTGGACAACTAATTTAAGTGGGTTTACTTGTCGTCTGGAAATCGCCAAATTCACCATTGTTGAAGACGTGCAACCAACCATTACATCAATTCTTGAATTTTGTATCCCAAATTGAGTAAAAAAAGAATAGCTAACAATATGTCATGACATTGTATATGTGTAGGTACAGTATTATATAGGACAAGGTCATTCTTTACAACCTAAATGCAAGTCTTTAAAGGTTCAAGATGATAAATAATGGTACTGAAAAATAGGCATGCTTGGTCATACCAGCTAGTGGACTGGTTACCATAGAAATGAAACGATTAAATTCAGGAAAACCACTACAAAGTAATAGGAAATTTCAACCGAAGAAGTCATTGTGTATGTTATTTTTTATCCATTTTTGTTGTCGAATGCACAGGAGTTCTAGGGTAATAGGGGGGAACATATGGACTTTTTTCTCAAAATAAGTAATGGTGTTTTATATAATCAATAAAGCGTGGAGAGGTAAAAAACTAAGTAGCAATACCTTTATTATATATGTATTACGTCTTATTAATTAAATAGCTGGGTTATCATTTATAATTCCAGGTGAAAATTATCTGTTAAATATATAGTACAACTTTTATAGTTTTAGCTTTTATATGTCAAAGTTCATAGCTAATATGTAATAACTTTCAATGTTACAGCGAATTTATGAGTTGTTCATGGAATGACAAAAATTTTCAGTAAATCTAATACTGCAGATTATTTAGAACGGATATTAACCTACGCAAACGCGTAATATCAGTTTCCAAAACCAATTAAGATTACATGTTTATAAACTGAATTCGTATTAAAATTGCAGTTATTATGGCGCAAAGCGAGAAGACGAATATCGAAACATGGATTTATTGAAACAAAATATAGTCGGAAGTTCTGGATATTTAATACGTCAAACTCAAAACAGCGTTGAGCGTCACACATGGTTGAACTCAGTCTTAATCGATTTTCACTTGAAACGTAGATAGCGAAAGTCTGCATAAGACGAAGTCCGCTTTCTGAAGCGCTCTTGGTACTTTTAAATTCCACCGAACGAGGTCGCTATTTTACGCGAACCACAAACAACATTCACATATCGATTTTTAACTGCAACATATACGTTCACTAGTTCCAGCAAGTTAATATTATTAATTCTGCAATTATTTCCAGTTTTGATTTACGCCTATTTAATGTTTAGTTTTATAAAAAAGTTAATTTTTTCCAATATTTTTATTTTTTTCAAAAAAAAAATGTTCTTTATTTTTGTATCATTATTATATTTGGAATCATTATTACAAAAAGGGACGAAATACGTACTAATTTAAAAAAAAAGTACGGGTATTATACACAGTTACTTGGTCAGGGTGTAAGCTTGACATACGGCAAGTGGGCCTATTATAAAGAGGGCCCTCTTAAACATTGCACAACCTGTTCAAAATGTTAATGAACTTTTAGTAGCTTAATAATAGCTTCTTAATTAATATACTTTAGTTTTGTAAACAAATTAATTTTACTGATTTCCACAAATATATTTTTTGAAAAAGCTATGCATTTCTTACAAAAAATAAATGATAGACACTAGACAGCATTTGTGGGGAAGGGGGAGTCTGTGCATCATGGCAAATAATATTTTAAGGATTTATGTTTTCCGCCACTGTGTGTAATATACATGGCTTTCTTTACACGAACATTTATGTACACAAGTTTAGGCCGATAGAATTGCATAGGAATACCATAGGCATGATGATATCCTAGAAATGCTTTATGTAATATATTAAAAGTGTCTCAACACTGCACTGATAGTACAGTTCTTGTCTGTAATTCACTATAAATTCACATCACATCACTTCTAATAGTGTGACGTTCAAATATATGTGGCAAAAATGGTTTCCCCTTTATAGCGTATGGATCAGCAATTCTGATAACACCATCGCCATCTAGAGATCGATATAAGAAACAAGTCGCTCTGTATATTTGGAATTTTCTCCTTAAGGTTTTTATTTCTATATTGTATGCAACTGCCTAAATCAAGAGCCCTAGTCAAGGAGTGGGTTTAGTTCTATTGAAAACTGATTTATGAAAATGCAAATTAGCTCTAATCAATTCTTGAGAAATTCATGAAAATAGTGCATGCCACATGAGCATTTCAACGGATTTTATGCAAATCAGTCTTCAACTAGGACTTAAATTGATGAAAGCTTAGGTATAAATGAAAATAAGATCGAAATTCGGGCTTTTTTATATAAAAAAGCAGTACTGATCAATCATAATGAACCTTAACGCCTTGTTCACACGATGCGGTTTTTTTACTAATCGGAAATTACGCTGAATAGGTGCTAAACCGGGTGCAGTGTTCACACACTTTGAATATTCCAATATTTTGTGTTCCAATTTTCTATTTAAATATCGAATTTTATCACGCGCCTCATTTTTTACCTGCAAAAATAAACGAATCGGGAATTAATCTATACACGGAATGAGACGTATCGTGTGAACGTGCAGATAGAAAAGCATGCGCCGCTGAAGAATTCGGTAAAAAACCTCGTGCGGCAAATCAGCTGATACGGCCTCGTGTGAACAAGGCGTTAGGCCCACCACTCGTGTCGAAGTATAAAATTGCATACAATATGTATCTCCACAGAACAGTATGAAAATATAAAAATGCCGAACTACAAGTACGACTTTTGGTAAGAATAACTATCGTTTGGGTCTTAATATAAGGTAGCGTTAATGACTTTGACAATCTCGTTTAACTTTTTGCTATTATATTAGAAATGATACTTTTGTTGTAAATAACTATGGTTACAGAACATTCATACGCATATGGTTAATATGTGATTAATACATGTGTAAAATATATATTTGATATTATTCAAACTAACTGATAAAATAATTCATCAGTTAGTGTAGGAGCATTAAGACTGAGGCCATGGAAACTATAAGTATTCCATGAATGTGTTCTCCAAATTCTGAAAATAAGACGATTGCAGAATTCTTATGAAAACAACGCAAAAACGTATAATAAAACTTGCACAATCCTTTCAAATCATAATTAGAAATTAAACAAAGCTCATAATGCGAGCCAAGCCCTCAAATATACGAGGGCATGTACGTATGACACTCACGTGATTACTGAGTCAAACAATAGACTTTACCTGTACTTCCTCCCACGTAGCTTTAAAAAAAACTAATAAAGTTTAGAAGGGGATCGTGAGGGTAACCTGTCAATGTTAGCTGGAAGAAATACCTATGAGGAAAATCATCAACTTCTTGCAATGTCATTAGTAGAAAGTTTTCCAGTGAACTAACACGAGTAATGAATTAAATAAGCACACAAAAAAAGCCGCCATGACCATGGCTTTTAACACCTTCCTATTGCATTATTCTAGGTGTTGTTACACTTGGATACCCTATGTTTAGAACATACTTTAAAATTGCGTAAATTACCCTTAGGGAGAGTTATTTTTAACTGCAAAAAAATGGCTTATAGCCTTCAAGTTATACCCAAGGTACAAGTAGTACGGATTAAAAGATAGCAAGAGAAATGAAAACTAATTTCTAATGCCCTTGTACTAATGAACCATTAAGTAAAATAAGCTAGCAAAACTCCAATGTGTTGCTTTATTTAACCATCGATTAAAACGGCGATTGGACATTTCTAAATTTAAACTATATTTATAGACAATGCTGACTCACAATTACAGTTAATGTTAATTTTTTTAAACATTAAACATGGATTGATTCTTTGTTTCAAACTGGTGTTTGCTCAACGCGACAACGCACTTTTATTATCATTTAGTAAACAACTTGTGTGTGGGAGAGAAAGAAATTAAACTTAGGTTTTATAGCATTTATAACACATGCTATATCTAAAAATAGTCAATGTAATGCGCAATTGTTGTTAATTATAGGTGCAAAGTTGTTTCCTTTTATAGATCCAAACTTGTGTCGAAATTTGAGAACAACGTACTAGCTGTTTGATCCACTGTTCAGGAATATGCAATGTACTACAAAAAATATTTAACAAAAGTACTACTAGAACCCTTACAAAGTCCACTTAACTTTTTTTTCCCAGAAACAGTTTCCAACATAAAGCATATAAGATGGTCTCGAGTGTAATTGTATAGCTAATTAAAACATTATTTTAATTCGGTGATGGCGAATGCTATCCTTGCAAAGAATTGATGCAATTCAAAATTAATTAAAGTGCACTCAATGCAGTACTATGAATACGCTTTTCAATTAGTCGAAAACATAAGTGACAAGCATGATATTCCACTTTTATTCGACGTGCACTGCATGGAGTTCCTTTCAAAAATACATATTTCCTCAATTAAGGGGAAAACATATGCTGTCGAAGCTCGCAAGTCATAAGTCATGGTTTTATTGTAGAAATTAATCAGGTATAAAGGATAATTTTCCATGCAGCATATGCAGGTCTTCATGGGTGAGAAATTATAGTGCGATTACCATACAAATTTCAATGGTCGTCATGCCCTTGATTATTAATTGTTTGTTCTGAGATTATTTAAGGCAATTTGCAACACCCATCATTCCGGCAATGCCAACATTTTACTAAATTAATTGTATTCTTAAAAATAGAGATTGAGCAAGCCAACGCCTTAACGTTAACCTTAACGTTAGAGGCGGGAAGGGAGGAGCCACGGACTGAACTACCCAATGAACTAACTGAACGTCATGAGTGCGCATGAGTGGTCTTCCCTTCTAGCTTCTAACGTCAAGGTTAACGTTAAGGCGTCGGTTGGCTCAATCTCTATAGTAAATCGCATCTTCATAACTTTAATTATACCTTGCTTAATGTATACAGATTGACCCAGTTTATATAGTTTGTTATATATAAACTTTGCACCTGTTCCGTTTAATTAATGGACTTAGTTATCCATAAAATGAACTGTTTACATATGAGGTTTCATGACAAAGGATGTTTAGTTGATGTTGAGTTCATAATTAGCTTTTATTGGAAAAACTCTTCTATGCCTGAAATGTCAATGTTGACAAGAACCTTGTATACAAACAAAAGAAAATCTGGTCTTAAAATACCACAACCTTTACGTCTAATATAAGGAAGATAATGCTGGAAGATGATGATGATGATGATGATGATTTGTACTTTCAATATAATGCTCAGGGGCATTTTTTTTCATTCAATAACTCTTTATAGGTGAGCAAACAATCTTGCTTTCAGAATCTCTGCCTGATAAAGATTGCTTGCTTTATTGGAATCAATTCCTTTCCTTAAGGACAAAAACGTATTTACTTCAAGTTTTAGTCAAATGGAAAATGATACCATTTGAAGTTGAAAACTTGCTTACTGAAAAATAGGCGAAATAGTGTAAGTTTTCATAAAAAATGATGTAAGAGCAATTCAAAATAATCATTTACGACAGTAAAGTGTCTGCCGATTATGAAAATCATGGTAATAAAATCGGTGATTGGATGAACCTTGTATTTGTTTTGGAACTGAACATGGCGAAATGTTGTCGAATTTCAAAGGCCGATTTTAGCGGCAGTATTCCATCGCTCACCCACGCCATGTTGGATGCTTACACAAATAACAATAAAATAAATATATGACTTATGAAAATATATACAATCTTTTTTGAATTTTGGTGAACGAACCCACCGGGAGATAATAAAAAAATAACCGTTATGCTAAGGTTTGGAGGCTCATCTGCAATTTTAAAATATCAGGAACATTTTTTAATTAAACTTGCTTTGCTTGTACAGTATAAATTTATCTATATGAATACATTTCATATAAATTCCATTCACTGTTGTGGTTTGGTTTTTATGGTTTACTATATCAAAAATAATGAATATAAAAACTTTCTAATTCAATATTCTCAATGTTGGTATATCATGCCAAAATGAAATTGCTAAAATTTGCATAAATGAAGATAACTTTAGAGTTTCACGGATAACTATTTCCTGACACATAGCGCTTTCGAATACAATATTACAATATTAACATGCTTAATATGATTCAGCCATAATACGTTTGCCGTATAATGCCGTAACTTAAACAGGAAGTGAAACATGTAATTGTCTGTTATTCAACTTCCATTTTAGCAGTCGGCATAAAGCTCAATTTTTTTAACAATACGAGTACTTCCTCGTGTATTAGGTCAGAGTGTAATATTTTTTAAAATTTAAATTCTACTTTACCATTCCCTAATAAGCATGTTATCACATAATATAATTCAAAATTAATACAAACGTTTGAACAATTTGAAACCTATAAACAAAAATTGCGAATAGACCATGCAGATGGAAAAAAAAGTTCTTTGTTAAATACAATTGAACACCTTAATCTATTAATTTGCAATTGTTAACTTGTATGCCGATTCTTTTGATATTAAAGGCTGAATTCATTTAGCTTGAAAATGATTTATGTTTGAATTGTATTACAATCATTATAGTTTTGACAAGGAAATATGTAAGATTAATTGCGATATGAATAGCGATTTAACGCTTGTCATCACGACTTGTATATTTTTCGTTAGATGTATTTGGATGGTATAACAACAGTCAGCCGCTTTTATTTCAAACAACTATTAATGTAAATGCCGATTAAAAAATGACAGAATCAGCACAATTGATCTTACGAAAATGTTTCACCTAATTTTTACCACTGTGGCCTTTCAAATGAAGTTAGCAATGGTTATGAACATGCAACTTAACTATTGCGATTAGAAAATGTATCAATTAGGTTTATCAATTAGGTAGTAGCATCATGAGATGATTTTTATGAGCTGGTAGAAAAATTAACGACGGTATAATGACCGTTATATTGGGATATCGATAAATTACCGAAAATCTACTCTGCAATATAAAGGAAAATTGCTTGTCATATTAGCTGAGGACGCTATATTAATTGGTTTGACACTCGTAATGTTGGCCAAGATTCATACGATTGTGAAGATAAGTGAAACAGCCCATGTACTCAGCAGCTCTAATCAGATCACGAATTATTGATCAATTACTATTATATTATTATAATCAACAATTGCTGATGTAATGTTACATATACGCGGAAATATATCGTTAGGGTTTGGGTGTTTGCTATGCTATTTTTGGGATCCAAGTTGCATATGGATTTTATTATATAGGCTATGTCAATCAGCAGAATTTCTTCATGTATGGATTCGTGCTGTTTCTTGTCTTCTGTCACTGAATATCACCAAAATTTCAAAAAGTCAGACACAAAATACAGAAATCATATCTGCGAGTTTCCATTCACCATGACAACCTCACGGCAAAGCAAGGCCATACATTTTTAGACTTCTAATCACATAGATATACAATTTAATGCATAAGTAAATGATGCTGTGATCGTATATCCAAAATTACTTGAAAGGTTTTTCCGATCATTTTACACCTCATGTTCATTTTACAACAAAAAAATCTTGCTCACAGCCATTTTACAAAATCTAATCTATAATAGAACAAAATTCTAAGTTTCAAGTTGCAATGTTAGAACAGGAAAGCTGATAGCTATGAATGATGACCAAGAAGACATTGTCTGACCATGACATAAAAACAAACTAGAACGCTATTACTGTTCTTCAATAACATTCGTGGCATCAAATTGAAAAAGCATGCAAATAGTTGAATTGCAGGTAATGTTGACCTGTATGGTATAATTTGATATCAAAGCCTGAATGGCATCTATTCATCAAAAAGGTTCCTCTGTGTAAACTTTCCAATCTATTCTTTCATTTGCTTCCATTCAGCACCTTATTGAAAGTAATTCAACTGAAAACAATTGCAGAGCTAACATTTGATCCAGTAGCATTTCAACTTGATGACCACAACAAATATTGCAAATTGGAACTGGTTTCGAACGTGCCGATTGCAATTCGAATGGATAGATGCCTAGTTGGTGTTAGTGACAATGTATATCTGAGCGGATTACTTAAACACATATTTGGATAAATATTTTGTTTACCAATACGACGAAGATGGTTAAACAACCATTGAGAGCAAAAACAGATAAGACTCGGACATTTAAGGTACTTGGGGAAATACTGTAGACTGTAGACAATACAAGACATTAACAAGTATGTACTTGTGTTCTCTGCATGGTGATTTTCAACAAGCTGAATTAATGAATCTTTGGGTAATTCTTAAATACAGCAAGAAATGATTATAAAGATAACTTTATAATTCACATTTCCCTTAAAAGGAATGAACCATTCTAAAATAATTTTTTATGTAAAATATTCGGTGTCAGAATGTTGAGTGCTGTGATTGTCAGTTATAGGCAGTAATTCATCTTAGTGATAATAGGGACTTGTGGATTATTTCAAAAAAGACTTAACAAGGCTTTCAAAAACTACTTTATTCCGATGGGCTTTTTTATAACTCAGAAACTAAAAAATCCATCTACATCTTATAGTAATATAAAATTGGCAAAATCCTAATGCTCAAATCTGCTAGAATGGGTTCACTTTAACATTAAAAAACTGGTATGCGAAAGACTGCATTGTTTGCATTTTTGATGTTGACAACAGCTCGTGAAATTGGTCCCGATAATTAAATGACTAATGTTATATCGATTTTAAAACTCATTTGGGAGATAAAGTTTGGCAGGCCTAGCTACTCGTTGATTTGATCTAAAATATCGGTTTCTGTTATACCACAATTCTATACAATATTTGCCTTTTGGCGAAGAGTGCATACCGATGTATAAAACCGATGGAAATTATATTTCCTAGAAGGATTTCCTGAAGGGATAAAAAAAAATGAAATTTTTCAGCAGAATTGTGTTAGAAATACGATTTTTGACTGGCGGCAGCCAGGACAAATCAATAAACTGATAAAAATAAACTATATTCCATTTTCACCGTTTTATAATGCAAATAAAAGGCCGTTGATCATAAATGCGTTTTATCTTTCGGAACACTCACTTGAATACAAACCAGTATTTTCTAGCTAATTTGCATAATGTAATTCTAGCGAGTGAGCCAAAAAGCTGACTACTGGCCAGTGGTCAATAGGAAAATCGATATTGAAACAATGATTCTCAAATAGAGGGACTTAACGCACTACACTGGGTTTTTTACTTTGATTTGGAGAAGTCATTTTTATTAATCCTATAAAATAGTCTGCTTCTATAGTATCCGAACTTGATGCAACCGGTCACAAATGGTCAAAAAATCTCTCAATATTCAATGCATGTCAGTTTATGTGGCTTTTCCTAAATCCACGACGATCGATGTTCTCAGCAAACTGACGTCATTAAGACAGTTAAAGTTTCTGGCAAGTTTCATAGAAATTATGGCAACTAAAGAAAATACCTTATTTTACGGCCTATAAACATTTTTTGGTGAACGTGTGTGTTTGTAAAACCTATGTTTTATTGTCTGTACCACAAAATGTCCTTCATAAAAATACACCATTTGGAAGATTTATGCACGTAGAAAACACAAGTTTGAGCATGATATAGTGTTCGTATGCACAATTTTATACTTTTCAGGTGAAACGAAGTACTAAGAAACTTCGTAACTTGCATTCTAGACTTTGCAAATTCAAACTTATAAGATTTCCAATCATAACTAATAAAATCCTAACTTCGTTTTACAAGAATTGATAATGGCATTATGATATGGATATAATTCGTAAATAACGTATTCTAGGGTGGGTTATCTAGGCGATAACAACGCTGATTGAAACGTATTGACATTCACAAGTGTTAACGCGTAGGTTCAATATCCATCTCATGTCTCTTCAAAGTTCCTTGACCAGAAAATCCATAGTGATAGACGAAAAAATGCAATTTGTCATTGACAAATCAGTCTTCAAGGTGGTCCAGCCTTTGAATTTAAGATGGTGCTCTGATATAGGCATTGAAATGTTGAACATATACGTGATCCCAAATGAAACGGCACAACATTGAATTGATGTTAAAGAAAACCATTGCGAATATGATGCACACAAAAAAAAAACGAAAACGTTTGCAACATTTGCATCAAAGAAAGCGCAATGTCAAGCCTGCACGTAACCAATTTCGATGGATATATGTTGTATTGTGGATGACACAACCTTATATAGCAAATGGTAATATGTATAGCGAGAAATTCATACGTGCTAGCATATAATGTATATAACATCCATTCATCTCATTTCCACTCAATACTCCACAGTCGGCAAAAGGATAGGCCACTTGATATTGAGTAATTCCCCTATGAATCAAGAGGAAAGCCACGTTTTTAGCGGCTTAACAGAGAGATTGGAAGTTAATGAAAAAACGAGAAGTGAAATTGCAAGGCTTTAAATGTAAAAAAATGGTGAAGAATGAAAAATCGCAAAGTGCAATTTTGGCCACCGTATGTTCCATATAACATAGACCCAGATTGCAAACTAAGGATTTTTTCAGCGAAATAAATATGGTATAGAGGCAGTGTTCGGTAATACTTTAAGTAATACCTTCTAATAAGGTTTATATTCCTGGAAACAGGGTTTTAAAGGGATTAGGTCACCACGGCATCATTTCAAAATGCGCTTTTGCATGTGCAAGTCATGCTATTCTTGGGTTTATGGGTGATGCAAGTTGGCTTAATTTGGTAATGCAGTTCTCGCAGGATTTTGTTAATTTTATTCTCACATTAAAACACGGTTTAATTAGCGGTGTCAATACATGTTAAGTTAGACCTGTTTTATCCTTCTAATACATCCAACAAACACCTTATGGAAAGGAAGTTAACCAATATCACGTCGTATGATAAATTCATATATTTTATTCCATATACTGCATGGCATATTTCCACAAAATTGTACTAATGGAGATTTGCAGTATTGGAAAACAGTTTATTCTGCAATTCCTGGTAGTAACTAATGAAGATTTGCAGTTTTGGAAAACAGCAGGAAATTCTGCAGTGCCTGACTGGAAACCTTGGTTCCTCTGACGTGATTTAATAAGCTCAATAAAACAAAAGGGGCTTATGTTTTATTTATTTTGGAATATTGTAATATTTAATTTCTGCTTTGATATTCAAAAGCTAGAGGGTTAAATAAAAGGGCTTTTAAATATGCCTTACAACTTAACTTGCAAATCAGCTAAATTCAAGAAACCACTTAATGACACCCAAATTAAGCCTACATGATGGCTTAATATAACAATAGTTTTAAGTTTTACAAGAATAATATATTATTTTAATGGAGTTAATCTGCACTAATTCCTAATTCGAATCACTTAAATTAACACGACTGAATAAAGAAGAAGAGCAAAATCAATTTATAAAGCTAATTCTAGAGAACAAACTACTTAAACTGGTACACGCATTTTGATTTATGCATCAGTGCAAACTTGCAGAAAAGCTTATAAAAGACAAAAGCTAACATTAGGAGATTGATATTAATATGGGGCAAAATCCCTTTAGAACAATGCCTTCTGGAAGCCTCCTGCAAATCTTGTATAGAGCACCGTCGGCCTACTCGGGCATGATGAATGAAGTGTACATTATATAGGACCATCGAAAAGTCTATGTGTATTATGTAACAGACCACAAGGGCCACTGTTGCATATGTTACCGCTCATGGCGAATCAGTTTCAGCACTTGCAAAAGAGCTCAATAACGAAGCAGGTATTGCTATAGCAAGGAAAAAATGCATTCGTTTTTCGCGCTACAGTGGAAGAATGGCTTTTAGTCCGAATAAAAGACGCTTGGCAATCGATAAGCTTAAAGTGCGTGCACACGTGGTTTTGCACCCATGAAAGTAGTACCCTCGACAGATTTTCGTGTCAATTTCATTTTCGCAAAGGGTTCTATATAGTACAATGGCAAGATGGCAAAAAAAAAAGTACTGAACAGATTTCGGAGTATATATAGTGCATTTTCATTTGCGGTGATGTAACGCGCATGCGCAGCGCTCCGATAGATAGCGAAACAAAAGCAGTCAGTTTCGCAGGGTTGCGAATCGCAGATAGTCCATCAAGTCGCTGCCGGAGAGCGCTGCTTCATATACAGGCAGCCGCTGCATATACGATAAGAGGCGGGAAGTTGTATAGCGTGGAAAACCGTGGAGAAAGTTGTTGGAAGCACAAAAAACTACGGAAGAACATTGTCCAAAAAGCACCCTAAAAAAAACCCAGAAGCTATATCGCTAATAATAGAATTTGTTAACAAGACCAGCACTCCACGTTTGTCGGTAGTCATTGTCGATATTGAAGGCGTGCGTGATCAGAAACCGATATAGTCAATCAAAAGTGTGGCTTTTAATAGCCTCTCGCTCTAATCCGTTTTGCCTCTGCTGTCACGTGCTTCTGGAAAGTGGTCCACATATCGCATACACAGGAAACTTTTTCCAGAAAGGGAAAGGAAAAAACGACGTGGAAATAACGCTGCGACCTAGTGCCTGCAAAATCCACTATGAGCTATGAATGATGCCAAGGTGGGAGTGGGTCGAGGTGAAGGCTGCAGCGCCGTCAGATTTGCGCAATAAATCCCTCCCGCTTTTCATCAATCTCATCATTTTTTTCTTTGCCAACGACATTGGTCGCGGTGCTTCGATTTTGGCTGCACAGGCAACAGAGGAGCTCGCCAAGAAGTTATCACAACGATTTTCTGCAAGTTTCTTATGTGGTGACCAAGTTCTACATCATCGACTATCGCAGGAAAATTCTACACATCCGTTTGTTGTCCGTTTTCCATCATCGCCAAAACTGTTGTTGTTCTCGTCTTCGAGTGCCAATTAACGAGATAAGTGAAAGGACTAATTTCCTGCTGGTAGGTTAGTCGAAGAAGTTGACCCGACATCGGATTCGGATTCCAACGCGTACGTATTGGACTCTCAGAACCCTGCTGGAGCAAGACTTTCCAACATTTGGGGGTGAAAGGGATCCTTTGGCTGGTACGGCTCTGCCCGGCCACCGCCCCCTCGATTCTGCAGGTAATAATGACTCCGAAAGTAGTTACGTCTAATTTGATGATGAGTTTACGAGACCATACTAAAACCATAAATTTGCTCCCTCACACATGACGACTGCAAACAATAAATCGCATAGTTTGTAAGAGTTGCATCGCAGCAGCAACACCCCACTAACTTTCGATTGTGCAACTTTACTTCAGCCGTGCAAGAGCTATTTGTAACTGTTGCGAAGTCGTTAAAACTTTGTCGAACAGACGCGAAAAACAACAAAATGGACGCTCGACCTAAGAACAAAATCATCATTTTCTCCATGAAAATTCCCTGAAAATGCCGTTGTTCCATCAACCATGCCACGCGAGGTCGACGGCTGTTACCGGTCCGGAAACCGTCTCAACCCCAGACAGCGAAAATGTGAAATCTGGTAAATGTGCATCGTCAATTCCATCGCACTACGATTAACGATCGGTGTAGCATCCTCGTGCAAGAATACTTCTGTGATAGAGTCTATTTGAGAACTATCTCGGCCCAACAACAGAGCTCGTTGTTGGGCAAACAGAACCAGCAAAGAACCACATCAGTATTTGGTTGTTCCGACAAGAACCAACAATGGCCACTAAAAGATGGAACGTTGTTCATGCTATTGCAATTTCCAGCACCGGGTGATAAAGATCTCAAAAAAGCTTGGCGTTTACCCTCGAAAACCATGGCGGTGAGGTGGTCAATCAACGCAATCCTTCTGTTTATAATTTCAACCACCGGAATATCCCATGCCAAGATCCTGGATCATGGCAGTCCAAACCACGACAGGCCCACAGATGGCAAAATTCTTAGAATCGGTGTGATTCTGCCCAATGATGACACCCAGCCCTTTTCACACAATAAGGTGATGCCAGCCATCCTAACAGCGGTTAAAAAGATTGAAGAGAAGCGGGACAGAGGACCATTGCCTAACTGGACTATCAGGATCTTGTACCGCGACTCCCAGTGTTCCTCGGCCTTTGGACCCCTGGCGGCCTTCGAACTGCAGTACCAACGCCTGGTCGATGTCTTCTTCGGCCCCGTGTGCACCTATGTCCTTGCCCCCGTGGCCAGGTACGACAGTGTATGGAAGGTGCCCCTGCTCACAGCAGGCGGCCAAAATGACAACTTCGACGCCAAACTACCACAGTACAAATTTCTGACCCGAATGAACGGATCCTACACCCAGATCGGCCTGATCTTTATCAAGGTATTGGCCAAGTTTGGTTGGAGCCTCGTGGGTCTCCTGTACCACAACTTCAATGACAGGGGACAGGGTAATTCAGCGTGCCACTTCAGCATGGCGGCGGTTTTTTCAGCCCTCGGTAAAACGCCGTTGCACAGGTCGTTTGATGAAAACAATTCGCACATCAACTATAAGTCGCTACTGATGAACGTGTCACGCAACGCTAGAAGTAAGTACTGTTTTCCTGGGTTTTTTAAACTCGTAGCTGCATGACTTTATGGTTGAGTTTAGGGGTGTGAAAGCATGTCAGATTAAGCACTGTCAATCATTAAAACAACATCAGTTTTTCAACTAGGAAAATCTGGCTATTTTTCTAACTTTAGAAAAAAGATGCATCTTGTTTCTGCTTAATAGAAATCATTTTTTTATGTTATCATGAATCAACAAAGGGACTGCAAAAAGGTTTTATATAGCATATTTCAGTGAGTAAGATAACACTTGAGGGATAACAGATATACTCCATAACCAAGGGTCATTTTAGAGGCCACATACAAAAACTGACAGGGAAACATTTTTCACAAAAAAACATTTAAGTTGATTTCATAACTTACTTAGACTTGTTTTGGAATTAAATTAATTCAGTATATATAAGTGTACAGTAATTCGTTTATTTAAAGTATATTTTTATTTGTAAACACGTTGATATTTAAACTAATTCACAGCATTTAGCAAATATTGAGGGGAAATCTATACCGTATTATTTCATTTAACGCATTTTGCCCACTATTGAGGTATTTTCTTTGGGAAAAAGACGGTCCTTGGTCACCCAATGGCCCCATAGTTGCATGTTTATTCTCTTTAACTAATCATAAATGTCAAAATACTTCAATAATGAAATAAACAATATGAGCATTACAACGTCCTTGCTTGGCCTGTATGTATGCGCTGTTCAAAAGTGTACCAAAGTGGAATAAGCTTTTCCATAATTTCGCAAGTGCTCATCTCTTAAATTGCTTGAATTTTACAAACTTGTAAACAATTAACAATCCCAATTGCTTGATTTTTTCGCATGCCGTTTCGTCAAAACACATTCAGTTTCATTATAAATGTTGATGTTGTCCGTGACTTCATTTTTGCATAACATCCACAATTCACATATTCCTTTTATAGATGTGACTGGATTTACCAAAGTCCAGCTAAAGTTTTTGTTGTGATGTGAATATAAAATAATACGATTTTGAGAAACTACGTTTTTTACAAAACTGACTTAATAGAGTTTGTTTTTAAATTTGTGTTATCTTTAGTATATTTACATAGAGCAGAACTGTGAATTGAGTTGTTTATGATGTGCCATGCATCACAAAAGGGTGAATAAGTCCTTTGCTTTGATGGGTTGATTTTAACGCGTTGAAAATATCAACACCAAACTTTTTTGTCAAGAGAAAATAAATAGATGTACAACAAAAGCAACATTCAACTGACAGCCACAAATTTATCACTGCTAGTACGGTGCATCAATGATTAATATACTACCAACGCTACATAATGAATGCTTAGATTTATATTGCCGAACAGAATTCCATGTTTCTGATTGGCAATTCTTTGACATCGTGCAGAATTACTAGCTGCAAGAAATGAAGAGCACTATGCAAATGATCAATCATTAGCTGTGTAATTTGATGTTCAAATCCCGTTCGAACTAAGGATCAAAATTGTAATAAACTTCTCTCCCATTTCCCTCCAATAGAGATTTTAAAAGTTTTTGCTAACAAGCTTGCTACGGGTATTTCGCTGCTCCTTTTCCTATATACAGGATATTTGCATCCCAAAGCTAAATTTGAAGAATCATCATGCAATAAGTAGGTTTCTCCTCCTTCGTGACTTATTTAAATTGCTATACGAGTGGGGAACTGCTGCTTTTCATTATGAAATTCACGAATGAAGAAATACCAAGGTTAAGCAAATTAATAAGCCAACATAAAAAGCGCAAAAGTACCAAGTTGATCGACCTTTATTTTCCAAGGTACAATCGTTAACCGTGAATATGTTGCAGGAGTGACATCACCCTAACATGTAATTAGTGTATACACAATCATCATCTTGCTATATATTGCATGACACCTACAAATAAACAACATCGATAGTTTTTGGAATAAAGGCACGGCATGCAACATTTCCTTTTATTAATTAACATTCTCAGTATTAATTATTTATGAAATATTTGATAGTGGATGAAGTTGGACTTAAATTTAGTCGGAAATCCGAAATTAAGATTACGAATTAGTGTAGCTATTGATTACTACAGATTTTGGTCTAAAACAGCTATCGTTTTTGATAATCCTTGCTATATAGTTTGGACAATACGTTTTTCTGGCAAAGTCTCTACATTCTCAAAGACATATGTACTGGATCTTTTGCAAAATAAGAAAATTACGAGGCGATAATACAACAAGTTAAATAAACAGGGAATCTGTTCGACCTTTTCAAAGAGTGCTATTATTAACTAGAGGAGGAAATTAGTGCACAAAAATGCCGCCTTTTGTTTCGTTGTTCAGGTAGGCCATAGAATCGCAACTAGTAAGCCAGTTTATGCATACAAATACACACAAAAATTACCACGTTTCAAGGATATAAGTTTGTTACGTATTGGCAAATATAACGCAAGGACGTGACAGTGGTTAATCTAATTAAAGGCTAATCATTCACACTCCTGGTTGTCAAGTCACTCATATAAAACGTGCGAATACAAACTTAATCTACCTGCTAAAATGTATAGTAAAATGTATTTCCGTTTTATTAGGGTACAATATACCTTAATGTTATTTGAAGAGTTGATATACCTTATGGTGGGGATCGGTTTCAGTGGGATGTTAAAGACTTTATTGGTGATTATATTTGCATTTTGCATAGCTTATTTCCGTATTCAGCAAGATAAGTTAACACGTCTTGCACTACCTACAGACTGTAGGTCCGCATGGAAATTTTGAATAGGAAAATCTCATTTCCTGGCTTCAAATTTCTTTTATTAAAAAGGATTTGCCTATTGAAATATTGCCGTGAATATATTGATTTTTTATTCAATATTCTGACTTGGCCAATCGTGTTAACGCTCACAATAATACTTGTATAAACCCTGCATTAGTCGTACCCTACACAGAATAATGAATACACTGGTATTATGTTGCGAAGAATTTTATATTGCGTGGGTGTTATGCTTGTCGGAGACTTCTCAGAAACGTCGGAAAATTTGCATAACCATTCGGCTACGATTTCACGATCCAGATTACGTGAAAATGGGTTATTGGCAACGTGTCAGAAAATATATCTTCATTTAAATATGATAAACATTCTAACGCAAGTTAAACAACAAGTGGCAAGTGTATATAACCACTAATTGCATCAATTAAAAAAAGACGAGTTGTCAAAACTTCATCATAAGGACAATTATTAAGAATGGCTTTACATGCAGAAGTTGCTTTAATTGTTTAGCAGCTCAAATTTGATAAACCTTTAATGCTTTATGACAAGTTCGTTTGTGATGCCCTTCTGGTTTAATTTTAGCAAAATTTCAACTTCGTCTTAAGATATTTACGTAACTTTCTAAAATTATGCTGAATTATAAACATGAGCAGATGAATTGAATTAACCCATTAAAAAAGAACGTCTTTCTGTACGTGGACAAATTTCGCATCTAAATCATTTGATAAACTTTGATCAAAAGGTGATTAGCATTTGCTCAAAAGCGCAAGTTATCCGCATCCCTTCGGAGAAAAGCTTACGTTGATTAGATTAAATGGTAGGCATTGCTTATGCCACAGGAGAATTGCCCTATTAAAACGCTATCTCCATGTACGTATATGTTGCTTCAAAATGTTGAGCTTTTATCTCTTAAGTTCAAGCAAACATGTTCACCTTGCCTTCGCTCCATCCTCCCATTTCCATATATTTATGGAGCTACGTGTGCTAAGAAGTAAATCAAACCAAACTGAGAGAAATACTTGAATCTGGAGTGAGCCACAACAATTTCAAAATTCCACATCAGGTAGTAGAGCACGTGCAAATAATATCTGTCGCCATATTTAATCCTTCCGATGCCGGGAAATGCAGTGCTTCAAACGCCCAAATATCAAGAGAAATGATGAAAGAACACAGAAATCCTCTTTAGGCCATGCAATTAGGAATTTTGACAATAACGACTTGATGAGAATACTTTCAGAGTTTGCTTCCAGTGTCATAATGCCACTTGTGAAAACAGACGTCAAAAGTGAATTGCAATCGTCTCTCTATTTATTTATGTGGCTCTCAATTTCCACTATATGATAAATGTACATGTACATATCTGGGCTGATGCAAAAGCAGCCTAGCATATCTCGTATTGAGGCCATGTGAGCCACTTTACTTTCATATTTGACGTTGTGAAGTGTTGATGTTTGCCCAGCAACAAAGTAACCGGCCGCATTAACTTTGAAAGCCTCGTCGAAGCGATCGATATTGACCTACACTTCGATATTTATCAGAAATATAGGTCTTATTTGTAGCACGCCGTCGCTACCCATTGGAAACTCGTATTAGCGAAAAATTAGCGCTAATTGTTATGACATTTGAAGTGCGCAATTCGACCTCAAACGAAAGCCTTCTAGCAAAATACACGTAATATATCAGGCAGAAAAACATGTTTGAAAAATACACAGTAAATTATGTGGGCACGATGGCCTTGGTGATCGATCACATACGTAAGTCTATACACCACATTACTTTTGGGTATTGATTTCTGTAATGGAATTAGTCGTAGGGAAACTTATCAACTAAATCAAAGTTTCAGCTTACAGATTGCCACGAACCACCAACTGAAACTTGTCATGTAGGCTGGAAATAGAAACATGCAAAAACATGTTTTCAAAGATATGTTCCAGCACTTAATGCACACAGCAACATATTTTGCGCGTCTTATAATAAAACGAACCGGAAATGTAATGGACAAAGCAGCTAGACTTTGTTAATGAACTTTGGTAGATTATGTACGTACGTGCATGGATTTTTAAAGTAAATTCAAGTGCCCATAACATGACGAATTTCTGAAAACTAGTATTGAAAAATACTAAACACATAACATCTGTTTCAGAATATACACTTATTTTCGCCTAAGTCAAATTCCGTGATTTAATATAACCGTATTTAATAATTAAATTAAAAATATTTGTCTTAGATAAGTTTAGCTTTAAAACGAAAGCTTCCTTTGACATACATAGTTCAAATTGTGACGTATTCACAACAAACTTTTTATTATTGTATACTTAATACTCCTTTAAGCCTTCCCTATGAGGACGCGAGTTTACACTTTATATTGCACGTATATAAAAAGCCTGACTAAAAAAACGTAAAGCTATACTTTCGCAAAAGGCAATAAAACAGGCAAAGTGTTTATTTTGAAGATGCAGTATGTGCGGTTAAATGTGTCATTATGGGACATCCAGAAGGAAAGGTTTGAAAAATAGAATCCAACATAGAAAAAAACGAAAAAAGCTATACAAATGGGCTTATGAGTTTTATGGTCTGCCTTCAAAACGCTTAAGGTGAATCTGAAATCATTTACATGAAAGCTGTTTTTAAATTGATGCCTTGATATACTGTGCATATAAATCGATACACTACAATGTACTGACATCGAGAAGTTCATAGTGGCAAATTAAATCACTAATTACTATCGTGCTATGCATTCCAAAAGCTTGGTTTCTCAGGTAATAGCAAACCGAGAAAATTACCATGAAATGCTCTCTGTTTAATGGCTTAATTTATGCTAGCCTCGTATCGTAAAATTAGTGATTATGCTGAGCCTGGGCTTTTTCAAGCACCAAAATCCCTCCATTAGGCTACATGCCAAGGCCACTGTGCTGTTCAAATAATGCAGCCTTCAATTGTGATTTGTAACCATTTCAAAAAGAAATGAGGAAGAACTTCCTATAATGTTTTCCGGACTCTGGAGCAATCCAATCTCCAGCGGTTTTTAACATAAAAGCGGAGGATTCATGCGAGAATAAGCAACATTCTATTATCATCTTTTGAAATAAATCTGGCATATGTCATGCCCAGTTTAAATCGGATGTAAAGTTCATTTGTGGCAATATTTCGCTCATAAATTTCGGATTGATTTATGTAATATTACATTACATACCACTTTTATGTTCTGGTAAATCCAAGTATATAAATTTAGTTCATTTGTAAACTGATGCTCGTAAACTTTTGTAAATTTGAATGCAAACATAGATCTGAAGGGTTAGAGAAACTCAAAATTGCGTATCAAGAACGACTTATTCAAAGTTTTTGCTTAAGTGGTTGCTATCTTCGAAGAAATTCAAACTAAAAAAACAATTTATGGAAATGAATATTATAAACACATGAATTCGCACGTTTTTAAATACCATAAGCATTTTAGATAAGATCAAACCATACAGACATATGATGCTATTTCACTCTTTTTATCCAGTTATAGTAAAAGTATTCAACCAGATAATCATTTTACACTAATTAGCAAATTTTCCGCTATCCCTAAAAGGATTAATTCCCAAATGACACTAGTAAAAGCAGAGGGAATTTAATTAGAACCGAAGGAAGGTCATCTATTTAGATAACTAAAACCATTTCAAAGGGTACAGTAAGAGGTTCTTGCTTTTAATCCTATTACACACTAGGATGTACACTGTATAAGTTTGTATATTTCAGACAAGAACCTAGTTTAGTTTCCTTATTTAATTCACCTTTTCATGAATAATGCGAATCGATATACATGTTGCAATCGTCATACAACTTACTGGTATTATGTATTTTTGGTCCTAAATCTCTGGAATTGGTTTTTTTCCCCCCAACGTGAATCCTAGAAGTAAAATGTCTTTTTTTTCCCCCAATGCAACTATGTTACACATTTCCAATTTGTTATTGAGAAATACATTCAGAGAGTGCTTTGGAAGGATAAGTCTAACGATACTTCAGCCCTTAACATAACAAAACCATCTGCTTTTTTTAAGCTAGGGGTTTTTATAGCACATAATCCTTCACGGTAAAGACGGAACCACCCATTTTTCTTGGAATAAAAAAACCTCTTGTAGCTAAGCTGCAAATTAGATAAATGTCACAATGGTCTTGAAAGCAAATTTCTTGTGGAAATGTTTGCTGTCAACTTAGTCTACAAGAACAGTTGAAGTTCTGATTCAATATGAAATATCGTATGTATGTATGTAAACCATTTACGATCAAAAATAATATTGACAGTCGAAAAGCGATTTTGACTAGCATTATTTTTAAGACATGTGACATGCTAGTACCTATTTACGTCAACCAGAATACTAAAACCAGAAGACTTATGGTTTTCATGAAATTGCTGTGGTTTTAGTGACACTAATATTGTTATATAAAGGTCACATCCTTGGTGTCAGAAAGTAACCTACATTTCCTTTAGGTCTTAAAAGCCATTGTATCAGTAATATGGCTACGATGATATGTAATCTCTTTGTTCCTGTATGCAACTGTTTTATGAACTGAACACATTTCCTGATACACTTTAATATAGTAACGATCACACCAAACTCCTACTATATCATAAAACACACGAACAGCTTATCAATGTCTTTACACCGTCGCCAAAGTTTGTATAGACGCCAAATATCTAATGTTTAATGATGCACTCACTGGAGCAGTGGATGCCGGTCTATGACGTTAGGCTTAGCTCAATCTTTGTATGGAATTGATGACTGGCTGTCAAAGGGAACTTTGCATTTTACATTAGGTTTTCATGAAGGTTATCTTTCATATAGTGACACAAAAAAGACCATTATGGATTGCATGACTATTGTAATTTACCCTTATGAAAATATTATCGTTACAAGAAACACTTTTCACTGATGAATTGCAAATTAGTTGTATCAGAAGCGATACTTTGGCGTTAAAAAGATGGACCAAGAATTTCTACGGAAATAATCAAGTACAACATTTTCTAGAGGTCAATCCCTTCGTGACGATGATCCATTAAAAACAAATTCAATAAAACCAGTCGCAGTCCTTTCATTCAGGACACCAAAATATCTGCATATAATTATATTTTTTCCACTGAAATTACAGTAATTACGACAATTCAAACAGTAGATAACAATTCATCGATTTATAAATGAAGTTACGGATTTAAATTGTAATTTCAATCATAAGATAACTTCAAATTAATATAAGTTAGCATTTACTATTAACAGATATTTTGATAAGGGCTTACACGAAATCATTAATGCGCATACATCTTATATAATCCACGCAATACAGTAAATACATAAAGATTAACTTGTCAAAACACAATGTTGACCCTGAACATTTTAGACATGAAACAACAATCGGCTTATGGTCCTGCTGTTGCATCACAAGAAGCTTAAAGAGTTAATTAAAGGGCAAGTAGTAGTTATATACGAAATGCCAAATCCTTGTTAGGTCTACAGGCCACAAACTTAATTTCACAAGACACAGAAATGTAATATTATTATTAAAACTCTTGTATTCTCGAGTCAACGAATTTTGTTGTTTTGATTGTATAATGTTATTTCAACTGCCCAAATAAATTTATGAAATTCTACTATTTGCTCTTCGTGACATGCTTCATTCGTGCGTTATTTTGGAGCGAAGTGTTTTTACTGAAACAGCATGCATCATTATTCTTTAAAGTTAGAATTATGCCCGATTAGATGGACTGTTATTTGAAATATAAGAGCGTATTTCCTTGATTCACTGCACGCTATGTCACAGCTTTATCGTACAGTAAATCACACAAAGTTTATAAAATATAGCTTGCAGTTTCTCAAACATGAATTCTGCATGAAATATGCGAAATCAATTTATCACAGGTTTCAGAATTGATCTATAGACTCGACAGACCATCTGCAACAGAAAAATCAATGGCTAGCGCCTTACTATAAGTTATTATATCCCATATATACCCTGAAGCTAGAACTGAAAACATGAAGTGGATACAAAACAAATATTTTCCTGATTATGTATCGACATACAATGTTGTTTGAAGTCTGATTTGTTAATTTGCGATGCATTTTAAAAAATGTGTTCATGGCAACACCTTTTTGAATCTTCCTTCATAATATACTGTATCTGGAGACCTAAACTTGCGCAGTATATGAATTCAATATTTTAATTTTGTCGATTTCCAAGAAGGCACATATTATAATAGTCTAATAAAATTAACATCTCGCATGCAAAACAAGTCTGATACGATAATGCATACTCTAACAGAAAATATAATCTCTGGAGAAATTCGGTGATTGAATTGAAAAGATTAAAAAAATGCAAGAGAACTTCTAGTAAAAAGGCGGCCTAGACTGGTCTTTACTGGATAATGAAAGCCATATGTGAAGAGGCCATGCATGCACAATAAAATATATGTTTTAATTAGTGAATTCAGCGAGCAATGAAGGAGATGAAATACGGTTTTTTGGCGAGAAAGTTATATTCTATCTACCAAATGAAAGTCCGCAATATATATTATAATTAAAATAAAAAATGGCGCCCCATTCACTCCACCAATAAAGAAGGAAAACGAATTAATCACACCTATGAAAAAAAATTTGTTAAATGTATAACTTACTAGTAAAAAGTGTATTAAAAATGAATGACTATGCAATGTATTGATGCATCGTATTTTTACAATTAAGGTTGGTCAAAATGTAAAGTATCTGTACATTATTTACCTTTTAAATTGGGTACAGTACTGTGTACAGAAACTGTTGTTTTAAATATATTTGCAATTTTGCTGAAATTGTTATTTACTTTCAAACCCCGGTTGAATTGCTAATATGTTCATGCATTATTGGAAGGTGGTTGTGAGGATATAATTTCCTGTACATCAACTCATGTTAAAATTAAAATCTAACGTGTTTTACTCGCATCCTAATTACATAATAACCGATGCAGAGAATCCATATGGTACAAAATAAGGCTGCGGTGCTTTTTCCCAAAAGCAAAGGTGGATTAATTACGCTACACAGGTTGCTCATTTCTGCAGAAGAATGGACATCGATTTCTAAAGACAATATTTGTGTTGAAGGTTCCTACATTATACAGGGTGGTCTTTTGATATCCTTCGATTTCGTAACATCTTCTCTTTAAAAAAATACTTACAGAATATTGAAGTAGATCGTCCGCTAGCTAATCTATATTTATATATACAGTAATTACGGCATAAGTGTCTTACAATTTATGTCTGGCTCTTGTATACGGTACATTTGTGATCACTAAAGGGAAAAGCAAAATAATTCACCCTGAATCATTCATTTTACTCAAGTATGGTATCACAAAATGGCAAGCATACAATGGCTAGTTCCATGAAAGATGTACTTCAACTGGTTTTATCAAGGGCCTTCTAGCAATGAATTCTTGTAGCTTGAATTGCTATTAGGTAAATGGTTATTATTTACAATGTTTTCTTGTTAGAGAAAATGTATACAGTAAATAATGACGAAGTGGACTTTAATGGTAATATGATTCACATATGATATTGTATTTGATCCTTATTACAATTTTTTTATCATCTTCCACATATGTATGCAGTGGTCATTGTACATGCTATACAATGTACATGCATGTTGTGGAAACTAAAATTTCTACAATGTAATTCTTAAGCACTAGATATCATCATTATAAAATAGTGAAACTGTATTTTGAAAGACCTCACCTTGTAAACATTTTTGTTTAATATATAGTTTGATAAACAAAAGAAACCAGTTAATTATTATCTGATAAGAGCACTGATACCGTACATGAACATTTCAACATACACGCAGTCAAGCAGTAAATGTAAACAGCGGAAAATGTTAATGAAGACCAATTTATTGGAATTTTAAAACTGCCTAAGGAAGATAAAACTTATCATTTTTAAAAAAGTCAATGCAATTTTGATATCCGGTGTCGTAAAAGCATTAAATTTATTAGATATTAAAACGCGCCTAAACGGTCAATTTCCGTTGTAATCTCTCATTAAATCCAAGTTTTATTACCGAAACGTTTATATATACAATGTACATACTATAAGATATGTTCTTCATAATATCATTTTTTGACTTAAGCTACTGCGAATCGATAAATGAACACGACCTTACAGATAATTATGTCTGGAAACTCTTAAATTTTATAATTTAAGTATATTTTTTTCCATAATGGAAGAAAACTTACATGTATATGATTGCAACGATCAAAATAATGGGGATATTTGTCTGCTACGTATTTTTTTAAATTGGGGAAGGCAAGTTTTTGAACGAAATAATTCCCGTAAACTAGGTGCAATTTCCAGGACATTTTTATTCGTTCATTTGATGATCGATAACTTTCATCGTGCTCTGCCATGTGGAAATATTAGCAGGCGGTTTACTAATTAGGTCAAAAATTTCTGTAAAAATATTAGCATGAAATGCAAATTCATGCGCCTGCTGCAACGTTAAAAAAGCGAATATATAGCTGTATATTTGGCTATAGGAAAAAAAATTTGACATCATAATGCGAAAACATCATCAAGCTGAGCATTTATTAAATTCCTCATTCAATGTGAAGGTGGAATTTCGGTCCTTTAAATAGTTTGCCTAATAATAATACTCATTCACCGCTTCCTTAATGGACAATGTTGAAAAAATGGCTCGTGGAACAACAAAGAAAACACTGAGATGTGTCACCGAATGATGAGAAATGCCTTCCCCTGTTGAATGAGCCAAGACATACGCAATTCTTCTATTCACTGAGAATATATACTGCTCGGTATCCTATTGGGCAGCTGTTCTGTTGAATATATGATGTAATTTAAAATATGGAAAGCGATTCATGGTTGGTTGCACAGGGCGCAGTTATACAGTATTGCATGTATTACACATTATAACTTTCTAAAAATATCGAATAATTGTCCTACTTCTAGATGTTTCAATGTTTTGTGAATGATGAAAAACTATTGCAGAGCTTTATTTTAAAAAAATGTTCAACAAGAAGTCCGCAAAATCAGTGCCAGACTAGGTTGCAAAACTTATTTACAAGTTTTATCCAATATAAAAATGTCAACCAGAAAGTTAATATGAAAATTTCTAGACACCCTGTATATACGTACAATGCCTGGATTGGTATAAACTTAAAATGGTTATACGTGAATGATGTGTGAAATGACAGGAAAAAACAACGCTAATTATATAAGGTTTCAAGGACGGAGCTAATTTTACACGAGTTAAAAAAGCATAATGGATTTCAGGGTCATTTTAACTACAATGAATGATATCATTTACAAAATGAAGGATGACACCTAAACCCAGCTCTTAAATGTGCAGGGAATGTGTCGAATAATGGAAACATTTGTTATAGATTGATATTTCCCTATTTATACGGTTTTGTCCAAATTTGTTACTTCCTTCAACTCGTAGTGGAATTCATTTCAAGATGGATTTTGGCTGTAGTGAATATAATATTAATCTTATAAATGTGCACTCTCTGTATCCAAAACGCCTCTGAATTACGACAAAAATCTTGACTTAAGCATTGCAAAACGTGGTTATTCATAAGAAAAACAGATTCTAAAGATTTAAGGTTTGGTAGTTTTCATTTTTTTGTGCAATTAATTAGCAGCAGATGAAAAGATACAACCAGCAACTAAATTCTAAAAAATGGTTTAGTTTACTCAAATAAGGTTATTAAATACGAAATAAGGTTATTTGAACAAGCTAATTGCTAACAAAGCTAACAAGCTATATTCATTAAAGCGAAATAATGTAAACACGAAATTTTAATAACAGAAAAGACAATTAACTACTTAGTTTTTGCGAACAAGTAGTTGACTTATTTCATGGAAATTTTAAATAAACATTTAATAATACACTTACATGTTAACCCAATTTCATTACAAAACACTTGATATATTTCGCAATATTTTCTTTCCATTCTCTACCCATTTTCTCCACCTATCAAAATTAATATTAAACACCAAACTTTATTATAGTGCAGACTTTCACGGACTAATCTAAACATCTAAAAATAAACTATTTTTAATAAGTCAAGTAACAAGTCGAAGGGTTGACTCATGTCATAAATATTGATGCCATATTACTTAAATAAGACTAAGAAACTGTGCCAACTAAAAATATGTAGTGCGTCATGAAATCGGCTAGATAATTTTCGCACTGTATAATGGCACAATTTTTTTAAATTAAAAAAGAATATATATATATATATTCTTTTTTTTCAAACGTGCTTAAACATATCGAGATGTATTACTTTGGAAGCCACTTAGGATAGCTAATGTGGCTTAAAGAAGCAAATTCGAGGTCTTGAAAAAACCATTATGGAAATACTGTACAACGACAATGAATGAATAATTAAATAATAATGAACACTCAATTTTCCAATTAATTGATAACTGAATTATAAGTAATGCGTCTGAAGCCCTTTTGGACCTTACCGACATCATTAGAATTGCGTTTCTAATTATAGTCTTAATCATAACATCAATAATGAGCTGCAGGATTTTAAACTCGCTTCAATTGAAAACATAAACAAGATCATTGCTTTCGTCTTGTTTATTCAAGCATTGGACCAACATCTGCCAAAACCAAACAAACAACACTTAAAATACAACATTGCAGTAGCGATCTAACAAAACAAATCGACAATATACAGTAGCCTTCATTGCATTCGTTTACAGTATGTATTATCTCCTCTATAGGCGTTAAAGTTGATACAGGTAAATTTGAACTATTTTTCACTACGATAGGTAAAAACAAAATTTATAACGGTTTAACTTTATTTAAATTTATAAAGGTTGCAAATTTCTGACATTTTCTACTTTCATCAAACGTGATTTTTTAACATCTTCAAATGGTTGTGAAAGAATACAGAAATATTCAGTAAAACAACTAAGGCATAATTAATTATTTGTATAATGCTTTGACTTCTTAAGCCTGTAATTCACCCTTTTTGGTAGGGTATATGAGAATTTCATGAATTGCTACCAGTTTGTCCGAAGACAAGAAGATCCCTGATGAATTGGGTCCTCTTAAACAGTGTACAATACGTATTTAAAAAAATTAATGATTTTTAAAGGAGCTTAATAATATCGTTTGTCCATTGATGTATTTCTCGAAAAATGTATTTATTTCTGATAAAAATTAACTGACAGCCTTATACAATAGATGTGGATATTTTAGACCCAGCTAGTCCACTACTTCATACCATATTTTTCCTAACTTGAATTGGTCACAAGATGAAGGCTTCAGAAGCAGATACATTAAACAGATATAACAAAGCCTGGGATAATTTACAGTAAATCTCGCTGACATTTTCTAGGAAATCCAAGTCTGAAACAGGCCACTGAATCTGTAACTCAAAACTAGCTTCAACGACATTATATAGTTCAGTTAACATATCTATATTAGATTTCGTAAAATCTCTTGAGTTTTTCGTGACCCCAGAATATAAGCATTTGTATTATACTGCAAAAAGCTCGATACAAAGAAAAATCAATTCGCAGCAGATTCGTGAATAAGATAAGTTCAAAAACAAAAACAGAGTGGATTTATATTTAGGGTTCAGGCCAACAGACTGTTGGCTTTCCTTACGGATATCACTTTGATATAAATCGAAGATAAATCTCGAGCAACAGATGCATATCCTGCCACAACAAACGCTTGTTCAACTGTCAAGAAATACAAGAGCCCGCCATCAGTTTTCAAAGAGCAAAAAAACACAACTTTTGCAATTTATTCTACTTATGTTTTTTCTTCAAATCCCTTTGAGAAATACAATCACAGGGGAGAAGAACCATGGCGCACTTGATTCAAATCAGTTCGAAATTGAAGATCTCGAAATTATTCGGTACAAGCTATGTAGTTTGGCGAATATGTATAGTATATTATACGATCTTTCAAATGTCAGTTTTTTCTATGTGTATGGAAATAACTTGTTTTTCCAGCTTTGGGAGTTTAGCGAAATGATTGGCAAAATATCATTGATGCGGGAAATATTGGAAACAAGATGAACCAACAAACCACACTAGTTATTTTGTAATTACTTTCCTGCGGTTGATTCCCATATCTACATAATTATG
Source organism: Ophyiulus pilosus (assembly GCA_033995625.1). Taxonomy (NCBI): domain Eukaryota; kingdom Metazoa; phylum Arthropoda; class Diplopoda; order Julida; family Julidae; genus Ophyiulus; species Ophyiulus pilosus. The sequence continues at coordinate 147,938 of JAUJYV010000021.1, read as the reverse complement.
TACAGCTTTCGATCATCATATCCTATTTCTGATCTGTAAACTTTTCAACAACGTTATTCCCTTTAGCTTTAAAATAGACGTTTAATCATGTATACTAAAGGTTAATTACATGATCCACACAAAACCCCTTTATACATCGGTATAACCACGTGCTCCGTCCATTAAGCTGTTTAAAACTGCCCAAGTTTGCAAACGACTTCATTGGTACGTCAATTAGCCGTGATGAATAATTAATTCTACGTATAGCTCTTTAGGGAATGGCGTAAAAGGAACACAACTTAATGGCATGCTATTTGGAAGCTTTAATGGATTTCGCAGGCCTCTTATAGGCTGGCTTAGTTGACAACCCCATGCAAAATTAGAGAAACATATATGACGTCATGTGGCCTTCGTCACACATTACAATGTTGTATATCCAGAACCTCTAGAATTTTAACAGCAGGTAAATTCTATTTTTAAAAATGCAAACTTGTCAGAAATTACTAAGGAATGTTTTTCCCGTAGTCTGGACGATTAAAATCAGCTTTAACCAGTGATAACAATTAAGAGAAATAATTACAACTTTTTATTAATATTAAGAGATCTAATAATGATAATTGCTGTGGCATAAAAGAGTGGACTGTACCGTGCATTGTCGTAGTAGCAACGTTCAGAGGGGGTAGACATTATTTAAGTATTATTAGTTTAGATACTTCGAAAATAATTGAAATAAGTTGCTTCTGTGACCTCGGTTTGTCCATCCGTATCATAATTTTGCCTTAATGAGCAGATGTTATCTAAAACAGGCATTTTTATAGATGCAATGTACGGCAGATTCACAATAAGAGGCTATTTCATAAGAGATTATATAAAATGTTGCTTACATATTTTAGTTCCTAATGTCGTAAGTTAAATTGGAAAGTACTGAACATTTATAATAAATGATCTTTTATTAGACAGCTTAACGTTTCTAGTACAAATGATATTACATTTCTGTTTTGAGAAAAACCCAATTTATTAACGTTACACATAAATTTTAGATTCCCATTATTAGGGAAAAACAAAATATGAGAAAAAATCAGATGACAATTTTGAAAAATACCCTACATATGATTGTAAACTAGAAAACTGTTGAATGACTGGTTTCTATATGCAATGGCACATCTGATTAAGATTTTTCTAATATTATGTGCAATATTGTCTGCTTGTGTCATTTTCATTAGGAAAAAACACGGGCTTCATTAAATATTACCCGCAAAACCTTGGTTTCATGCAATTCAAACCTTAGGGATTCATTAAGTTGGGCATATGCTAGGGAATGTCAAGTTAAATTCATACAAATGTCATTAGCTCCCGCAATACAGATGTGCATGATTTTCCACAAAAAAAAAAAAAAAAAAAAAATTCCCGGAGGCAAATTCCCATACATGCATTTAAGAACCCTCATTTTTTAAAACATGTAATGCAATCTCTTCATGCAAATTACCGACAGAGTCGAGTTACTTATTCATGCGTTCATTTATCCTCAAGCAGACTAAATGAAAATTAAAATACATGAAAACAAAACTTGGTTCATTGAAAAATGTCTACCTCAAGGGGGTTGCAAACTCTTCAAATTAATAAAATGATTATATTAATATTAAGTAATAGTTCTGCTAAAACATGAAACATGTGTAGGAAGGTTTCAACTATGCACTATGTGTACTTCAATTTAACAAAAAGCTGGTTTAAAATATATTAAATTGCAAACCTCAATAGATGTGCCGTAAACTGTCTTGCTTTCAATATGAAATTGATCTCATGTTGAAAGCTGCTACAATCAGTGGACCTGCACAGAAAATAAAGCTGCTTTTCTGATAGGCATTTTTAATCAAAATGGAGTTGTTTTTCAGTTCATTGATAAATAACTTTGATCTTCTTTAATGAAAAAAACATGTGAACGATAAAAGACACTGCGTTAAGTTCTACTAGAGTTCTTGAGTATCTTGAAATTTCCGACTTCTGCTGCATTAGCTCCATTAGCTAGTTCACGAAAAGTATTTTACTGATAAACGTTAACTTTTCAGCACAACGCAGACGCTTTAATCGAAGTAATTTTAAATGTCACTAAGCTTAACGCATCCACCATTAATCAGATTTCGATACAAGTCCTCCTATCTTCACGAAGAAAAAAACTACAAAAAGCCTATTGGCATTTCAGATGGGGATTAATGGCGCACCTTATAAAAAAAAACCATGCCGAAGATTATTTCCCTATTGTGGCTTATCTAAAATGCAAGAACCTATTACCCAAGCAAACTTGACAAAATGCTAATATGTTTAAGTCATGAGAAGACGAAAGTTTTATGAGAATCACATCCCATGGGATTTTGCTTTTAAAAGTTGAAAACAAAATAGATTCTTGAAAAAAAAAAATACTGCTTAGGTTTTTAGGAGTGAAACTGTGCATGAAATATTCATTGTGATGTTGACATGTTGCATCATTTAATATACTTTACGTCAACAAGAAACTTATTGTGATAACTATTAGAGCGGTTATCCATCACAAAACTTTAGTAAAGGACAATTTTAACGTGTACAAATTACAACTAAAGTAAAAGACAGAATAGTTTAAATACATTATATATAAAATCTTAAAATGAAGGCAAATGAAGCTTCCAAACACAAAGGGCTTAGACAGTACGTAATGACTAGTGTTCTAAAGAAACGTAATAAACAGGATACTAAATCATGAAAGCTTTAAAAATGTTTTAAGTCTTACTGTAAACTATTGTATATAATTATTTCAAACTAATATTATACTATTCATTTCACTTTGACTGTAGGTCGTGCATGAATGCAAAATTTAAATCTATAATGCATTCTGTTGAAATTTGTTAATGCTAATTATTCGAGCTTTTCAAATATGGTACGTAAACATTTAAAAATAATGCTACATACTTATTAATAACGTCACTTGGAATATATTTGCAAGCCAATTTCATATGTTAATGGATTTATTAATATGAAGGAGCGGATGTGCTTTTGTAGAGCTACATTCGTGTGGCGTCCTACGTTGTATTTACCTAAACTAATGCCTTTTCATATTTCAAATCCCACTTCACCATGGCAAGGTAATTTTTGAAGCCTATTTTTATTTTTCGGCATTTCATAAAGCATTTGTGATTTGCACTACGATTTTCATTCGTTCAATTTGAAAATAGAAAACGGGAAACTGCTTTTGATAGACAACATGAAAACAAATATTGCTCTAGCTACACGCACATTGTTATATGGACTTGCATAATTTAGTTACATACACTATATGCTGCATTGTTTTGCTTATAAAAACAAAATCAATGCCAATAAAACGTCAGTACTTAGGTTAGACAAAGCAGCAATAAATGTCACATGCATTTAATATGACATTCTTTATAAGATAAAAAAAATCGAAATTCGCCCTTTCCATTAAGAAGTTCTGTGAAAAATTGGTATGTAAATCCGGTGGGAGACGTACTTTGCATCCTGGTATAATAAACTATTAACCAGACGAGTTCTTAGAAAATCTACTAGGCGATAAAACTACATTTATTCCCGAGAGAAATTAAAAGAAGTTTTGATAATATTTTCACACCCTCGGTTTTTTTCTCTCTTTTTTTTTCTCTTAAAACGCCTAAGATGATGATGACATAAGACGTATCCTTATAGAACATTTCCTTCTTCACTTCACTACATTTCCTATTAGTGTAACGTTAAGTAGAACTATAAATATGCTCAAGTTACAGTAGAGGGTAAAAAACGTGTCAATATCATTTTTCATTTATATTTTACAATCTTGTGAACCAGCACTCAATTTTTTACAGAATCCTTCGCAAAAAAAACTTGAATTTCGGAAAGCTTGTTTACACAAAAAAATAAATTAAACTTGCCTATTATTGAATGATATCGCAATTCCCAAGTGCAAAGTTATGTTTGCTTTTACGAAATAAAAAAAATTATCTTCAAAGCTACGTCACGTTAACTGAACTGTGACAACGCATTAGCAATTCAACACTCCATCCTTTACACCTATAATAAAGTTCTTGCAATTTAAAATTTGTCACAGAAGTTTGTCAATACAATTATGTAAACATCTTGTTCGAATAATTTAGCTGTGTTTTCATACTGATATGGACAACTTAAACAAGCAATGGTGAACGGATTTACAGAAGTTGTTACTGATAACAAATCATGAAATGCCTTTAAATTATTTCACGACTTTTTGTAAACATATAGTACAAGTGTATTTATATTTAGATTGTATATACTCGTAATGCAGCACTAAATATAAAATTACATACTTATCCAAATAGTTTCCATTGAAGTAATGCATCGGCCCATTAAATTGCATAGAATTCAGAATAATTGAAACCTAGCGGAAGGACAACAATAAACCTTTTTGTTCCAATTATGTTAACAAAAATTTTGTATAGCGAATTGAACAACAAAAATAGCAGTGATACAAAATTCGGGTATCAATATGTATACAGTTGTCTCCCTAGGAGACCCTGCATTGAAGGTGTAGAGAAACAAGCAACAAAGTTATCGATTCAAAATACTATCAGAATTCACAACGGCCTCAAAACCGCATCCGTTTTCCTCTAAACACAATAAGACACCCGTCACGCTCGAAATTGAGGATGACAAACTTTTTTAACTTTGTTTCCGCTGTTTTTCCGTTGAACGCCATGAGCAAACCGTGTTTCCACTGCCAAACATCTTAAATTTTGAGAAGACACGATTCCTACAAAATTTTAGTTTCGCGGAATCCAAATACAGACAGTTACAGATATAAACAAGGAGTAATGTTTTGAAGCTGTAGAAAGAGATGATATTCGTACCTCGTTTTTCCTAGAATCTTCAGCAAATATCAAATTGGATTTGGTTTTTCTTTTCATTGCAGTCATAGAGGCATTAACAACAATATAAAAAAAAGTTGCCACCAAAAAAAAAATATAAAATAAGCCCTGCAGATCTGTCTGAATTATATGGATTGATGATGGATTGGTATCAAGTTGTGCGTGTGGGAATTGACCCACGAGCAAACACTTAACAGGTTAAGGCCCCAAAAAGAAGATACCATCTGGGAATTTCTCATTTCAAACATCATTTTGTACGTATTTACTCGCAATATAGGCTTAGGTATAAAGCTTCAAAGGCCCTTAAAGGCGTTTCATTGGTTTTCGACGACCACAGCATCAAATGCCAAGAATCTGCCAAGTTGTACCATGTGCTACCTTTCAACTCCCTGTCCCAAGATAGATGCCATCAATGACAACTAATGGCCATGTTCATTTTTTTTTTCCAAGTTTGAAGGAAAGATGTTGAAAATGAAAATCCTGCGCTACTATAGAAATCGATAAAACTTGTCCTTACATTTCCATATCATCGAAATGCGAATAATGCATTTTTCCACGATCCACAAAGGACAGTTTTTCTATACTAGAAAGTATGGACCTAGTGGTTTCCATGAGAACATAGATTTTATTTGCAAATAGCATATATTTTAAACTAAACTAATTCAAATAAGTTTCACAGAAATGAGATTATCCATATAATTGTCAGTAAATACCGAAATTACACTATCCCTTATAGGCTCAATTTATTCTATAAATATGCAACTAATGTTTGACTAAATTACATGTTAATTTTTTAGTATTTTGTTGTTGTTGATATTTGTTGAATTAAGTTGAAAAAACTTAAGCTGTACAAAATTCCATTCTACTTATAAAAATTTAGGGTTACTACTTTAGCATCCCCTTTAAAGACATGCATTAAAAATGTAAGGAGAAGACTGGATAAATCTCTAATCCACCTAGTTGGATATCCTGTCAACATTGCATCTGAAAGCAATATATAAAGTGACAACCTGTACGTGTGCATGTACATGTATATCGAACTATATAGGAATTTGAAACCACCCACAACAACAAAAGGTATCAAAGAATCTTGTAAAACGCATTCTACCAGTCCGTACAAATAAAACATACACAAAGATTGTGAAATTTCGTATCATATTCCGTTTAGCAGTGTGCACTTGCTGTTAACTTAAAATTGGGTCTAAGCTAATAACAGTTGCACGACAAGTAATAACTATTTGTCCAATAAAAACCAGAGATTTTACTGCGTTTTTGATTGCGTTGCAGAAACTAATTTTCGATTACAGCGAAACGTTTCCTGAAATTATGTTAGCCTGCTATTATCTTAATAGTGAGTATGACTCTTATAGGCTATTACTTTAGTAATTTTACCTTTATTGGACACATTTATAGCAGAGGCAAAATAAAGATTGTGAAATCATGAAAAATGGTCCAAAGTTAAGTTTTTGAGACCTCTTTTTTTCATTTAATCCTCTCATGATCCTTCAAGGAAATGGGAATCCATCAAAAGGTTTTAAAAATATCGGTGCTATGACCTTCAATGGTTCGCTTCAATAAATCAGGGCAACCTGAATGGACATTTGTCAAATCAAATGAGATTTCGTACATTTAAAGGAAGCCAATTGGGAAAGTTTGAAAAGGAAATTAAGTTAAAAAGAAAGTCGTATCTGCTTAACTTATAATGACGTACGCATTTATTTTAATGACGTTTTCCAACATGTATCAGTCTATAAAAAATCACTAATATTTTAAAATTACAAGTTTGGATCACTTGTAAGAATTTGTCTCAACATTTTAGATACAAGTCTAAAATGACATGTCTCGTATTATCGATACATGAAATTGGCAATTTTTAAAGCAATTCTTGTTTCCATATATTAGTGCTGATTTAATATAAAAATTATGTTAAAATAAAGAATTGAATTTATGTTTGCGAAAATAAGAACACAGTAATTTGAATAAAGCTTGAAAAAAATACATTTTACAACTTACAGGTTTCAGTTTGTATATATGGGTAAATCCATTATCTGAGTGCACATATTCGTGCCATACTGTACATGTACGATTCAATATTTAATACAACTATGCACAAACCAGATTGCCAAATCGATTTAAATATCACAGAGGAGTGAATATTTGTTAGCAAATCATTATTGGAAGAACCTAGTATAGGAGAAAAAAAACCACTGGGAAAACCCATTTTGAAATTATACATCTCATACAGGTGTTAAACATATATGCTTAGTTATTAGATAGTTTTACCAGGTACCTATTGCGTGACCACTACGAATATTCTACTGACAGGGATATTTTTAAATGTTTATTGAGCGGAATATAACAGGTAAATAAAACGTATTTCGGCGAAAGTCGTATAAGGACAATTATTTTTAGCCAAATGGCATATCAATTAAAAATGCCGCAAGTAGATAACAATGATACACACATTTGAACAGCGTTTGCAAATTTAGAAGCTTTAAAACAACTGTATTTTAAAACCTCCTACAAAATTAATGACTCAAGACAGTTTGTAACCTCAACTTGGTCATGTAGCATCAATATACTTTAACGTTTTTTATTTCCACACAATGAAATAATACTAGGAGAGCCTGACATGCAAGAATGTTTCTGCTCCAAGAAACACCACCAACATGCTCAATTTTGTACTCGATTGGCCATGATGAAGCTACCATGTGAGCAATCCATAAAAATCATCACCAAATAAATCAAATTTTTCATACTGGGTCACGTTTGGTCTACTCTGGTCTATTAAATAGAAAAATACGGTCACAATTTCATACAAAAGATGCACATGGGGCTTGCAAAATATGTGCATTTAGCCGGTTTGTGCAATTACGCGGTGTGCAATTGAGCGGGTTCGACTCTACATCAGCTTTCACATCAGTTAGTGAACAAGTATACAAAAATAAAAATTAATTTTTATAAAAATCTTAGCACAGAAATATAGTGGCATTAAACTTGTGTTGCATTGATTGAACAAACGGAATTTTAATTAAAATAAAATCGATTCAAACTGCATAATTAGCTGTCATGCTGTGAAATCTGTATGGGTTCGTTCTAATTAATTTAGATTCGCATGCAAGAAATACCATTTCATCATTTACAAATACACCAGTAATTATGCAATTTTGTCATTTTTAATTCACCGAAAATAACGAACTCACGCTGTTAACATACGCAGCACACTGAAATGACCACGAAGTTAATTTAAGTTAGCATGCAGAAATCACATGATCATTCTGTCAGATCGACATCATTAAAGATACGTGTATACGCAAAATAATTATACGTAATTCCCACCCAGTTTATTAATTATTGCCCATATTCAAGTAAAAAATGACTATCAGTATTTAAATAACGAAAAAAAAGAACTGATTAATTACCATCGTATAGCAATTAGCATTTTTTATAATTCCGAGATGTATAAAATTTAAAAAAAAAAAGATAAATGATACACGAAACCCATGTTTAAGCAAAATATAGCAACTCGTTTTCCAGACAGCGAGCATATCTGCCATCATTTCCAACAAGCGTAGAAAATGGTGATAAAATTCCGGAAGCCGAGATTTATAGAAAGCAATTTAGGAACGTTGTAACATTAGGCCTACCCGGATTCCACGGGCTTGATACGATGACATCTTACGAATACAGTCTCAATACAAAGTTTGGTGCATGTATGCAAGAGTAATTTGAAGAGGTATGGAGACGGATTTTCGGATTCTGCAGTCGACCAATAAAATAATAAGTTCCCATGAAGGCCAATTTCGCGGTACATTGAACTAATACCAATAACGTCGCGTAAATCACGTCTATCGATTGCATGATATGCAGGACCACGACGAGAAACTTTATTTTACTGTTTTGCTAATTATTTCCTAAAGTACAAAAGATTTGTGCCAAACACTGTGTCTCGCCACTTTCACGAAGGTGGAATGAAATACACACTTATGCCAATTGCTTTCTAAAAAGGAAATGTAATTTAAAAATACCTCATCAATGACCCAACTATACTAACGTTTTACATGTACAGTAGATTCTTCTACGATAAAAGGAGGCGGACACCGTTCATCCCACGATTGCAGAGTATTACTCTCGTATTATGAGAACTTAACGGTATTGAAAATGGAAATGTTGTTCAACCTTTTTCCACTCATGGCACACAAGTATTTTTTTATGAAAAGGATTGCTTACATTTTAAAAATTGAATAAAATGTCTTCCATAAGAAAAGTGCTCATGGTTTTTGAGTACAGTTATTAGGGATGGTCACGTAACTTATTCTATTCCTACAAAAAAATGAATCCTAAAATTTGTGAAGGGCGCACATGTGCGAGATATGCGTGCTTCCAGTCGATATTAGACAGTTTTAGCATTCCAAAGTCTTTATACTTACCTTAACTTTAAGGCAAAGGAAATTTAAGGAGGGAAGAACCACGCATGCGCACACATTACGTTCAGTTAGTTCATTGGGTAGTTCAATGCGTGGCTCCTCTCTTCCCGCCATTAAAGTTAAGGTTGACGTTGGATTGCGAAAACTTTATTAATCATGCGAAATTTGCGATAAATTAAGAATTTAGGAAATAAATTAGCGCAGTTAAGAAGCTGACCACCTCCAGCCAAATTTGTACGTCTATGGACAATGTGTAAGGGCACTTCATTTAGATGACACCAGAAATGACATTCAGGAAATTAGGTGTAATCATACAAGTTATCCACTCGCCGCGAGAAGACTAACCGAAATTAATCACAGGTAGACTAGAATTAGTTACGTGACCATCCCTAGTGTAATAAACTCCCACGGCACACTAACAATGGGAGTTTTATACTGAAATTAGAAATCAATTACTCAATTAGTATTCTTGCAACATCCTAATACATGATGAAAGCAACAACTCCACAGAATAATGTAGGAAACGCAGAACAATACAATTTTATGGAAAAAACAGCAAATTAAAGTCCACATGTCAATGCCGAAAATGACCTTAAACTCCTGTTTCGTTTGTTGTCACATCAGGTGACTTTGATACATCCCTGTAATTTAATCCCATTTTTATTAAATTGAGGATACATAATACAAAGCCATATGCATTGTGAGACTCGGCCCACCTGGCAATTAGGCTTAGTTTTTGGATTTGGTTGTATTTTTTGGTAATTTAATATAGAAGTGAAGAGAGATTCAAGTGTCAATACGACAACATTTCATTTAATTTTCTTCATCTCTTCTTTCCTAACATTCCTCTAAAATCTTACCATTATATACGTATATAACATGTTTCCGCATCGGTACAGATTGGTAAATACAAATGTATAGCTGATATATAGTATAAGGAAAACGTATAAATATGAGCAAATGCAATAAGATGAGTTGTAATCCGAGATTTATAGGTCCTTATATACTTGCAGCCCTACAAAAATCAATTATTTAATAGATGATTTACGAAGTTGTGCTATAAGAGAATACAACAAATTACCTGCACTCGTGGAATTATCTTGTTTGCCATCTTCTGCTTAACATTGCATTTCTCATCGCAAACATAGTTGTCTACACGCCGTAAATTAAGTCATTTTAATTAAATATCGCATGATGGGTTTTTCTACTAATTGCCTACGTACACACGAAATCTGTATGGCTATATTGAAAACATGTGGTTCTGCACGAGCATTATGTTGTTGTTATAGTAGGCTTACGGGATACAGTTCAGAGGATAAGTTACATAAAACTATTCCAGTTTCAGCAAGTTTCCTGGGTCTATACAAATCCTGGCTTATTCAGAGACCCATCTGCAACCTTTGGGAACATACCTATATATGCACTGAAAGATATTTAACGAACACAACCCTACAAACTTGTTTTTCGACAAAAGTTATTCGACAAAAGCTTTTTCAGCCATTTCAGCAGATTTATGAAAGCACATTAAGTCTCAAAAGCTTTTGCAGCAAAGCAAGAGAACAGATTGTGGCTTTTAATCTCCTTGGAAATGATTCTCATCACCTTCTGCCTTCAGAAAAAAGTGATTATTTAGCATTTCCAAACATGTCTTTCCAAGCTTGCCTTAGGACTCAATTCTCATCACTGCAGCTTTGATATATACAATATGTCGAACAACACTGTTATATCTTCCGGGACCCAACAGAGCCTTTTAATATTAAAAAAGTGAAAATGTAAAACATTTTGAAGTTAAGTTATTTAATAAACGTGCTCGGAATGGACATGAACATGACATAAATTGCAGTTGCCTGACTCGAAATACTAAAATAGCTGAATTCACTCAACTATACAACGGTTCTATAAATAATTTTTTTCTTATATAGTCTACACGTAGTTTCCAACGACAATACCTTGGCTCACGTTTGCATACATAATCTTTTAAAATATGACATTCCCCGCAGCTGAAAGACGTGCTATACAACCCCAAAATCCCTTTGGTTGTCAACATTACCATGAAATGAATTTCGTAAACATAAATTGCTGTTGGGGCATCATTAGATGGCCAACTATGAGCATCATTATTTCAACGATAATAATCTATAATGGCATTTTTTCCCTACCAATATTAAGTTAGGGCAACCAAAATCAACTTACAAGAGCACGGTATGTTTCGGGCTTGGGAATTTCAAAAACCGAAACAGCGAATGAATGATTCATAAACAATGGTGACATTTGAACATTGTCTAACATTAGTGCTATAAGCAAGCTTGTCTGCATTGATGCATCCTATAGCGTATGTTGCAATACGTTCTGCAATACATTTTGAGAAAAATACATGTACATGCCCGCCTAACCAAAAGTTGCCCAAAAATGGCATTTGCCCAAACGAAAGACAGTATTAATAGCTTAATGACAGACATTAATTGTAAAGCTGGTCTCGTTCACCGCTCACATTTTTAACTAGCTGGTTTAGTACCAGGCAATTTGGGAAATGCGTGCAGTCTAGCGTTATGTTCATATCACACTGATGCGAAATGAGATATTAACGCTTTTGGATTGGCGAAGATATGGTTTCATTCGGTTAGGTTTACTATAATTTGGAGCGGCTGTTGCCCCATTACGTGAATAGCAGCTGTATGTACGAATGTGTCATTATCGAATAATTAATTGAGATTAATGATTATGGACGATGGAGTGCGGCGCTTCATACAAGGGCAGTAGGTAAACCGAGTTCATTTGTGGGCAAATTACTTCATCAACCAAACAAAAACAAATCATAGGCAATAACGAAAGCCATGAAATGCAATGGCAAGATTCAAGAATGGACACGTGGTTATGCAAAGCTAATGCAGAGGGCACAGAAGGTGCAAGTCATAATGTAACAATGAAGAAGGACGACTAAGCTGGTATTTGCAGATCAATGTATTGATTCTGTTTCGTTATGTAAACGTTTGTATTCCAATTCATCAAATATTTATTTCTAATGAAAAGTGACACTGAAAGCAACTTCAATTAGGGGAAATAACAATTTGATTTCACATAATAAATGTTTAGAATGCCATGATCATCGTGCTCACATTGTTGAACGCCTTTTGGTTAACAAAAGAAGTATTTGCATGTTTTTTGAGTTTAATGTATGAAGTTACCCCCCAAAAAATACTATTAAAACACTGGCGATGTTGCCATGTATGATATGTAACATACCTTCTGTTGTCAAATCCAAGTTTGAATTTCATCGTATACATTTATAAATGATGCGCGAATAGAGATATACATGTATATTGTATATAAATGATTCTGCATTTGAAAGTAGTTTCAGATATTCGCTTCTTATGCATATAAGGGTGATGCTTCAACAAGATTATTTGACGCGAAAGATGCAATGTCTGTTATTATTAAATCCATACGTCAAAAATATAGAATAAATAAATTTCCTTTCTGAACGTTTTCAGTAACGCGTGAATATATTATTGAAATCAATGTTCGTTTTGACATTCGCGAAAGGGAAGTACAAAAGCTTCATTCAAACCTGATTTATCTACTATTAATTCCATCTTTTGAAAGTAAAGTTAAAACAAACATTAATAACGTTCATTTTGAATTTAATAAAACAAATAAAATTACCTCAAAAATCCAAGAAGACAAAACTGGCAAATATTTTAAGACGGAATTTTAAACTTTGTAAATGTCTCGCCCTTTAATAAACTTTGTAATTCAACTTTTTAAATGTTTAAAAACGTTGAATTATTTAGAAAACCATATTATTATAACTACTCTTATTGTATCAATAAATAACAGTAATGGCCTGCTATTTCAACTTCTCTGTACTTTTGTATTATGAGCAAGGGTAAAACTGCTAAAATACAATTATCACTTACCAATAAAATAATAAATTGTAAACCCTTTTATTTCCATTTATTCACTTCCGTAAAAGCACAACGGCCTATCATTAAAAATATTAATAATAATAAAGATGGAGACAATATTGTCTTTATAGCCAGACTTTATTTCAAGATATAGCTTTTACAATGGCAATATCCATCTTCAAGGTTTGGGTAGAACTGAATTGAACAATTCATAACTCTCACCCTGTATTAAACTTGAGATCCACGTCAAAATATGCAATTTTTATCCATGAACAATTTCCGCATTAAAAGCAAGATATTTGCATACGAGTTGTTAAACGAGCCTGTCAATTTCCAGTGAAAAATTCCTTTCTTTCAGTCGCGAAATGAATTCTAATAAAGTTTTCTCCAGCAAACGAAATTAAACTGACAAATAATGGTGAGTGGGAATTCATTTGGAAAATCCAATATTATATGCTCGATCTCTTAGTCGTGAAAGGCAACAGAGAAAATGCCGAATATAAAACGCTTTGCCCTGAATGAAGAACTTGATCAAATTTGACTTTATACTTGAGCAAATTGCGAATGAACGAAAGCAATTTCACTATACAAAACAAAGGTGAACATAATACAAGTATGTAACATGCATCTAAGACTAATTTGAAGCTGACCCTTAAATTGGAGCATTGGCTAACTTTTATTTGAACATTTAGGCTGGTATTAGCCCATTTATATACGCAAGGGCACTCACAAGGGTTAGAGCATCTGTACTTTTATTGTGCCAGTAAGCCATTATAGTCCATTAACGTAGCGGTTTGCTAATGCCAAGCTAACTCTCACAATAAAGAGGTCGGATCGGGTCATCTTCTCGAGCGTATATTGCGACAAAAATATAAATGAATGTATGCAGTATACCAGAAGATGCGACAAATGATTAAAAAAGCTACTGTGAAACGACTAAAATTTTTAAACTTGTCAATTTAGATACATGTAGCCTATATACTCAGGTGCAATATATGAGCGAAAATAAAATTAGAAAATGAGGTACAGTGATACCTCGGTTCACGAATATAATCCGTTCATTGACTCTGTTCGTGATCCAAATCAATTGCAATTTAATGTATTATCAACACTTGCTGTTGGGACTCAACTGCACCCACGCGAGCTGGGCGCTGTTGAAGGCATGGCTGTACGCAGGGTATTATGCGCCACGAGTCACATGCGCTCCGTGCGTGCGTGTTCGTGAACCGAAGCATCGTTCGTGAAGTGAAGCAAAATTTGTTCGCAAAAGGTGTTCGTATACAAGACGTTCGTGATCCGAGGTATCACTGTATACTGGTGCATTACGGTCATAATCCAGAAATAGTCACAAGTCCAAAGTCACACATAGGTAAAAAATAACCAATTTCGGTTAATTATGCATATGCAGTTTATTGGCACTTAATGGTGATGAATATGACCCTAGTGGCAAGAATTAGTGGAAAAGCTTATACCAAAGGTTGTACTTATTGGAATAACATGAAAATAAAAAAAATTATTGCAGATGTGAAGGTTGGCATTAATTAAGCGTGGGCTTACTTATTAATAATTGGATTTTGGTACAGCTGGTCATTGGGGAATCTATCAAAAGTGCGGGTAATTGGTAATGATTGAAGAGTATTTTTTCCCGAGAATTCTTTTTAAGAATCACTGTTTTGCTTCGTATATGTATTTTTCTTTCTATTAAACTTTTCTTGGATCTTTGATATATAACTAAGTCACGTTCAAAGCATCTTATTACGCTTAGATTACCTTAACCCGTTGCTTTACGGATGTAATGTTTCTTAAAACTATAAAAAGAAATCAATATACCAGTCTGGGTGCAAGCCTGTGTGCAGTTTAAATTGTCTAAGTACATTACAACGACGCCTGAGACGCAATGTAAAACGAAATTATGGCAAAACTGGTTTGGAATTTAAGCATTTTATGCGAAAAACAAAAGATAGCAAAACACTTTCAGAAAAGAAGGTATTAAAGTAAACTATGGCTAAGTAAATCGACAAAAAGTTAAAAGCCTTTGCTGAAAAACATTTTCCAACTGCAAGTTGTTGTTTTTTTTTTTGCCAAAATACTGAAACCACGCAGTGCATGTTGCAAAAACTGGAAAATACATGAAACATACTACTGCATATTTTAAAATTACCCACCAAAACGTGAACTGTATTTGACACGCATAGCATGATGTTGCATTATGAACATCTGCTAAAAATGCAATTAAAATTAAGATCGATTTTTGTAATTGATAGCTAATTTTTGTAAATTTGTTAAATGCAAATTAGAACGAAACTGCATTTCCTGAAGCTATTTCATTGAAAATGTTATTAAAACCGTGTTAATTGATTTACAACAGGATTTATAAAAACAAGTAAAACAGAGTGCGACCTATACACTCACTAGGTTAATTAATTGGCTATGCTAGAGCGCCCATAAAGCTAAGTATTGCCGATAGCAAATTGTACGATGATGCAATTCATGTGCCCCAAAAATCAATATTATTAATTTATCTTATTTTTTTTATTTCGTTTTCTACCACGTAAAGACAGAACAGATGGGAATTGCTCTGTCTTCAAGGCAATTTTTCGTTGACAAATTAAGCGTAAAGGAAAGAAAAATTGATATCTAATTGAAAAATCTTAAAAGCTTAAATTGGAAATTCAATATATTCATATGTATATATTATTTCTATCTAAAGTTGGGTCCCACTGTGCGGAATCATTTAATAACTAAAGAAAAAATCCATCAAATTACAAAAACATCGCAATTAATACTATCAAATTATATGACAAAACAACAAGATACAAAAAAGACAGAAAATGAGATATTAATACGTTTTCTAAAATAGATTACATCGTATCAGAACATTTTTTTTGTGTCTAAATGGAAATGAATTGCAAAACATAATGGCGATATAATGTGAACTTTTTATAATGCAATCTTGAACAGATAGTTGTGACGTGAATGGCCTAAGACATTCAAAGGTTACACTATAATATATATTCATTTATCCTGTTTCAATAGCCATTTTACCTTAATGGAATCTGTCCGTTTACAACACAAACAAGACAACAAATAAAGATTTATTTTCGTTTAGGATTCCCAAATGATCTGTAAATGTCACGTTTCCTTATGTATAGCGAGTGCCCTTATCCTGAAATTGAAACTACCACATGTACAGAAAAATAGCATGTCACTTACGAAATGTCAGTGAGATTCTGATATCTACTAGCCAGTCATTATATACTAGTCATCTAATTTAAAGATCAAAAAAAGTGCATAATATGTCCACCAAATTAAGCTTTTTTCAATGAAAAGCAATACAAAAATATAAAGAATATCACTTATAAATTTGTTAGAAATAACAAGGACTGAGTTTGTTCTGAAACGATGGATAAAGGAAAAAACCAATATGATTAGTAATATTCTCCCCTTTTGGAAATTGCTAAAATTGCTTTTTCGATT
This sequence comes from Ophyiulus pilosus, assembly GCA_033995625.1. Lineage (NCBI taxonomy): Eukaryota > Metazoa > Arthropoda > Diplopoda > Julida > Julidae > Ophyiulus > Ophyiulus pilosus. The sequence goes on along the minus strand of JAUJYV010000021.1, from coordinate 131,273 downwards.
AGTTTAGTAATAGCATTATGACAGCTACTACTATTGACATCTAAAATAATGAGTATCAGAAGACTGGTATTGCGCAGAGGGAGGGCCTTTGAACTCTCGTTATAAAAAAAACAAAAAAAACGCATTACCCGCGAGTAAACGATTTGAGCATTGGGCGTGCAAAAATCAAAGGGAAATGTTGTGGAAAACATGTTGTCATATTTGCAAATACACTGTTTGTGTGGAAAATAACTTGGCGGTTATGTTCTCTTACCAGGCAAGTACAATGTCGTATTTCTATGGAGAACTACCATATATGGTTTTTGTCAAAAAAAACATTTTTTTTCAGATAAAACTGGCTGCAGGGACAATAATAACTCACCATATCTGTCTAAATTCATATTTCAAGAATCGCTTTGGGTCTCAGTTACTATTGAACAATGAGAATCATTTCAATTTTTCATTTAAAGAAAAGGTGCCATGCACTAAAGAAGTGACATAATGAGTTACTCCATTCCAATGCACTTGATATATTAATATGTTATTAGAGTTATTAAACCATAAGGAAGAACTCAGTTAGTTCATAACAATCATCTACCTTTCATATGTTACTGATATTACAGCGCTAAACTTAGATTTTGCATAACAGAAAATGCATACATAATATTCAAACCTAAAGAAAAACTTGTATTCAATAGATGAGTTTGTATCATCATATCCTAAACTTTCGTTAGATAAACTTATGTTGCAATTGATGGGTTTCTGAGAATATTCAGCAAATTGCTTTGGTCTATAGTTGCACAGCCGGTGAGCCCAAAAAGGCCTTAAGCAATCTGGGAATAACGTCGCAATATTAAGAACTAAGTCCATGAAGACACAACTTTTAGCACGAGTAAGCAGCAAAACATCGATGAGAAAATTGATCAACGGATGAACGGATGACCAATTTTCAATGGTGAACGCATCTCGTGTATGTTGGCATAGGGTAAAAATGCCTACAGCAAAAAAAGCATGGGATCATTAGTAAAAATGGCAATCATCAGATGATAACTGATTCTATTGCTCTGACGAATAGTTGCTATTTTTTGTTCGCTACATGCTGAAAATGCAATAGGAAGCGATATTTAGCATTTTATAAACGCTGGCCATATCTGGCGTAACTGCCATATCGCTGGAATTTCAAGTAGTTTCAAAAGTTTATGAATTCGTGGAAATTGAAATTTTAATGCAGTTTATCATTCTATACACACTATTGTTTTCATTTACTGAAGAAATACTCGTATCACGTAAAAACAGCAGTTTGAAAATAGGCAGCGTCCAATGAAAAACCCGCATATTGCAATAAAAGGAAAGAATATAGTTTTCAAGAATTTCATTTGTGGACCCCATAGATATATAAACCTAGATTTATTAGTTATTAAACTTCCCTGCTGTGACTGTCTGTACAATACTGCTGAGTTTCAAACTGCTTGTTCGTCCTAAGCATTAAACAACGGTATTGTATTTCTATGTTCAAATTACTGTAACTATTCTGTAACTTTCGTGGCCAATGTTTAAAGGAACTTTCCCGACATTTGCCTGGAAACAACTGTAGAAAACTGCAAAAGCCACAGTCAGGGTAGCGGAGATGATTTCATATATAACTACATCCAAGCTATTGCATTTCCAGAACTTTTTAGATACTATATTCGTTCTATTTTAAAATATTATAAACTTGTTTAAAAATATATTTGTGGCATGTTCTTTACAGTTTAGATTGCAGATTTAATAAATTTAACTTTTCAAAAATTGGGTAACGAGGCAATCCACATCCGATCTCTTATCCAATATTATAATATCTGCACTAAAACCATTTTTTTATAACATAAAAAGAAATGGGCACCAAATGGGGATATGCAATGTCCAGTGGTTTATTTAGTATTTTTATGATCGCTCTACATCATGGCGAATTCAACTTGACCTAGTGTGGAAATGAGATCAGATGCAATAACGCTCGTAAATTTAGTAGAAATAATCAAAAAAATTCCCATAAAATGCAAGTCTACCAAACGTGTAAAACTCTGCAGTGCGAAGATTTGCAGAATACAGAATATACAGTAGAATATTGCTTTGGCACTGGTACTAAACCGAAGATGAGAAAATACTTTTGGGCTTGGTTATTTGAAATTTATGAGTATCATAAAAAGTCACCAGTTTCAAATTGGATGCCAAACAAGGTGCTACTTAGGATTACCATGAATTTATCACCATGCTATATCTAGATTATCGTCATAAAACTGGCATTTCATACATGGATTTTACGAAACAAAAACTTCCATCTGTGAAATAAAAAAGCAAACAAAATTTCAAATGCAAAAAAAAATGATACTTAAGGGTCTGCAATTTTCCATTTACGCAGTTGGATTATGACCTTGCAGAACATTTTTTTCCCTTATTTGTAACGAAAAAGCCTTTCAACAAGTCGATGTACGAAACCGCAGAATTCATGAGAAGAATAAATGGCCCTTTGGGGCATTGACACACCGTCTTGTTTATTCTAAAATTTGAATGTTATCTAATAAATATAAGAAGCCCAAAAGAAAACCATTCTTCCCATGAAGGTAAGCCACATAGCAGCGCTTCTCAGCTATCTCTGATTGCCTATTTAGGGTTTTCATTTGCCTTATCATCACCATCATATACATACAGTTTATTGAAAAACGAAAATCAATAGATGCATGTCAGTTGCTTCCTTTGATGAAGCATCTTGCTTATTTTCCTATTCTGGGAATTTTCCATCGGTCAGTACAAATATCGTAATCAAATGAATACTAACTGGAATAGATGAATGTCTCTATTTGCAATATTCACATTCAATGTGGGTTGATGTAGGATCTCTTCCATAAAAGATATGTTTTCAATTCAAATTTAAATGCCAAAGTATATTTGCATCAACATACATGTGCAGAATTGTTATTTCCAAGAAATTTACACAACATCGCCCATGTTGTTTTTTGTGTTAAAATTTCAAACTGGGACGAAACATACAATATAGACATGTTTTACACTTGCGTGCTCAGACAAACTAGTCGAGGAACAATAAATGTTTGAAAGCCAATCAAAATTAATCAGGTCACCCACGCAAGCGTTTCGTGCTTTTTTTTTTCAATTTTGCACTTATGAACTTGGGCCGCGTTCTTTGTTATTAAACCCTTGTGTGCTAATGATAACAAGTTTTGTTTTCATTTATCAGTAGTGGTTTTGATGAAGCCTGCAAAAATATTTGTCGACGAGATACGCCACATCCTTATTAAAATTTCCAAACCGAAGTGAAAAATTGACGACATTTTAATTTTAATTAATACCTAAAGATCTAAGAATGGTACAGAGTTAATCAAACATTAAGCATTGGTGCGTAAAATGTGTTTCGAAAATCAACAAAACATTAATTTTTGCATTGATCAAACTGGGCTATTTTATAATTACCATCACTACTTTAACGTTGTTTTATGAAATATAAGGTGTTCAAGCAAAAGCTAGCACTTGTGTTAACTTAATTGTACGTTACTTGCAGTCAAGTTTGACTATAAAAACCCAAATAATTTCAAATTTATATATATTTCAATTTTATTATTTCCAGTTATTGTTCTATGCGCATCCCCTGACACAGTTCGCAATATTATGCTAGCAGCTGCCGAATTGAAAATGGTGGACTCTGGAGAATACGTCTTTTTCAACATAGAGCTTTTCGGAAGGTAAGTTTAGCAATTTTATACTAAAATTTAATGTAAAGATGCGTTGAAACGGGTTAGGGTTATAGATAATGTATGGACATTTTTACCCGTCTTGTGAAGTTAAAGTTGATGACTTTATCACCTACGTTTAGTATCATTTAAAGTAAATATCATCAGCAGTTATTTAGGGTATGCCAACTTTAAATGTCAATTAATTTATACATTTAATTAATAGACCAGTAAAAGAAAATTACACCATTGATTCTAAGCGATTAATTTTTATTTGTCCCAATATGTTTCTTTTCATTGATTTGGACTTTTATTTATTCTTGTATAAGTGAACAAGGTATAGTCAAACAGATCCTCGAATTCCCGAGCGTACAACTTGTACAAGTCTATTACTTTTTTTTAAGCAATTTCAATTAAGCATGCTAGCATAAATTAGCAGTTTTATGTTCGTTTTTTATACGATTGTAGCAATACGGATAACCATTTTCCGTGGCGTCGAGACAACGATACTGAAGAAAACAACCAGAAAGCGAAGAAAAGCTACGAGGCCTTAATGACGGTGACATCTAGGACCCCAACAACGGATGAATACAACGATTTTTCAAAAAAAGTCAAGCAGAAGGCCAAGGATGAATTCAATTACGATTTCGGAAATGAAACAGTAAAGACACTATTTTTTTTTCTTTAAGCCCATGAAATAAATTTCTAATTAGACGTTTGTAATTAGAATTCAGAGGAGCATATGCTTTTAACTACGCAAAATAGCATTTTATATAGATTGTTAATAGTTATAATCTATAGCTGGTATGGATAAAATAGAGTTATAAACTATCTCCGCATATCATTTATAATATTTGCATAGAAAGCAAGGGAAATATTTCCATCTGATATCCAGCGGTATAATTTGAAACAGCTTTTAATTTATTTCATATTCCACTAAATCATCAACTTCAACCTCTTGCAGGATCAATGCATTTAAATGGTAATTTAATGAAAATCCATTCTCAGTAATATTCATCAAAATACCACGTCATATTACCATCGAAACTTAGTAAACATATATTAGGAAACAAAGGCAAGACTTTTCTTAAATCCGACTAAGTTACAGTTGAATACAAGCTTTGATTAAATCTTAATTAAATTTCATCAAATTAGTAAGCTCCAATTAACATCTCTGAGGATAAATTACCTTGTCTTAATGGTTTCTTTTTATAATTAGTACGTTAGCCAAATTAATCAAATCTTCATCCTGGATTCTTACATGCATATCCCTTGCTTAATTCTCTGTTGAATAATACTGTAAGAGCTAGCATAGCTTAGCTACAACAGATTTACGCGCAATAACAAAGCCAAATCGCAGAATATTTAGTATTATTCCGGAAAGGCCATTTCTCACAACAATATGTGTGACAAGGATTGGCAGAACCACCGGTTCTAAAACTTGCTGCTTGAATTCATAATGAGAAATATGCTATCCTTGCATACACAAATGAAGTTTTATGTCCTCCACTCCCTTCCCAAATGACAATTTTAAAATTGCTTTTTCCAGAGGTATGTAGTATATAACAGAAATTTCCCACAAATAGTTTTCAACCACTGTTCAACTTTAACCACCATTATTGCTCTTGTGGAGAAGTATTTCAGAAGGTTGTTTACAAAAACCGACTTGGGAATTATCAGAAAATATCACCAAAATTATTGATGATTACTATATATTTGAACCATTGAACCTTGAATGGACAGCCAAATTAGAAATGCTGGTACACACTAAATGCATTCTGCGCATCAATTGCATTTAATGATTCTAAAGCACTTGACCTAACTAGGTTAAGGGGCATTGGCAATCATGCTATTCTATAAATAGTTATAAATAGCACCCCCTTCAAGATCAAAATGATCCAATGCAAATTTAAACGAAGATGAACGAAAAGCACACTGCTTGAGTTCGTCGAGTGCACAACCTAACCGAGTATTTATTCAGTTCTCTCGATTTTTGCGAACAAAGGCATGCAATCACGTACTCCAATTTTGTACCAGGCTTCATTTATAGGAAAGCCATCTTAGACAGCACAGATATCATGCTTTCATTGAAAGGTAACAAAGTTGAACACTAACACACTTTGGCAACATTCAAAATCAATCTTGGAAAATTTAATCAAATTCAGAAAGCCGTGACCCTCGGCGCATAAAAAAAGAGCAGGTTTACTGGAATACTTTTCGTCAACAAAATGAGAGCATCACGGATTCTGAATCTATTGAATTGCGTGAAAATGTGGGCATGAAATCGTGTTTTTACTCTGGTAATATGGGTGTGCATTATCGATTCCACGGTAGCCAAATCCTAATTCACTTCATCACACAAAGTGGTTTTCAAAGTCAGTCCCTTCACTGGCTCGCGTGAACAATATGCTAATAATCTTAACATCCAATTTGTGCCAAACATAGAAGGCCAACCAACCCGCGCACAACTTTTAGTTCATGATATGCATTATTAAATATGGAATGATTTGTGCCTGCAGCTCAAGGACGCCTGTTTCAACTACAACAAATCCGAAAGTGAGGTTGTTGATACCCCTTTTTCCATCCCTTCAATCAATATGCCATTTTTGAAAGCCTTCTCCGGTTATCCTAACATCCAATTTAAAGCCCCTAATGTAATTTCCAAGGGTTCTTTGGCATTACATGAAATGGCACCTTTAACAAGATTATGCAATAGCGCGCAGCACCACAGTTTATATATCATAAATGCTTGGAAAATTGTAAAGTTGGAGTAGGATAAAAAGCACACTGGAAAAAAATCAAATTCTCACTCATGAATATTATCACCAGAGTAGATTTTATCGCTTAATATTTTTTGATGGGCGATCATTGGAGAGGAACATTAATGGACAAAAGCCTTCATCAAGAGTAATTTAGGCTGCAAGATAGTTGCAAATCTAGCACAAGCTTATGCATTTCTAAAGTTAAGTGCAATAGGGCTTTTGCAAACGTCTACGTTAACTTGATTAGTTTTTACAGAAAATCCATTGTTTAATATGAACACTTTACCATGGAGGTCCTTCCAAAATACAGTTTTTATCAATATATAATGTATCATATCACTATGATAGAGCTATAGCATCTCTGTATTTGAATTCAATTACATTTACACACGATTATGTTCTGCTGGCTATAAATCAAATCAAGTTCTTGAATATTTACAGAACATATTCATTAGATCGGAAATTTTAAAAGTCTTAATACAGAATAAAGATCATTGCCCTACACATAAATTATGTGTGCGTATTTATACTAAATTGATTTACTGGATTCAGTAGACCAAATTTCAGGAACAAGGATGAATGTCTGAGTGGTAGACTTCGGTAACCATGCATTCGCAAATCTTTAGGAAAAAAAAAAGTTCTATTTTATTTGTATAATAAATAAAATTTGAAATTCATAAGTCTTTCTTTCACTAGGTAAACACGTTTATAACTGCATTCTATGATGCTGTGTGGCTGTATGCCATTGCATTAAATGAAACGCTTGAAGAGGGTTACAATATAAGTGATGGAGCTGTGATTACAAGCAAAATGTGGAGCAGAACATTTAATGGTAAGCATTTAAATTTCCTAACTTTGATGGATTGGAATTTTATATGCGAACGGCGCAGATTGTATACTGAACGAAAACAATAATGGTGCTTAGCAGTTAATTAACAAGCCAAATTACTGGCTGTTTTTTATTCATTACCTGAATGTTTTTGCGTGATATATAGGTATTACAGGCAATGTTAGCATCGACGAAAATGGCGACCGAAACGCTGATTACTCGTTACTGGACATGAATCCAAGAACAGGAAAATTTGAGGCAAGTTTCGTCAACTTATAAGTTCCATAACACAAATGTACACAAATGGGCAAACAAAAGTTGATATTTACTGTACATCCACATTAACGGGAAAATACCACATACAATATAGATCCCCAAAGGCGAGTCTTTTGTGTTTCCTTTAAATTGCATCCTATACTCATTTCGGATTACCACGAAACAAAGACACGTCTCCACCTAAGCTCATTGTGCTCGTATCTCCTACTGTGGGATCCACTTTAGCTTGAAATAAAGGAAAACAAGCAAGGGAAATACATTATTCTTTGGCCTGTAATTCTTATGCGTCGTCGTTTCGCTAGTCTATAACTCTTCTCCATTTTGCTTTTCAGGTTGTTGCCAACTATTTCGGTGTTTCCAAGGAGTTTGTTGATGTTCCCAATAAAAAAATTCACTGGTCAGGAGGACGCACAGAACCCCCACCTGACACACCCACTTGCGGATTTGATGGTTCCAAATGTCCGGACGATGGCAAGTGTTATCTCTATATTGATCCAGGAACACAATTCACTCTGCTCTTTTTACTCCTCCTCTTTTAGATCTTTTTCTATTTTTATTGATCTATTGGTTCCTCTACCCTTAGGCAGTCTATTGTGTTTACTTTAGAAATGTTATCAAGTTTTCAAAACTTACAAACCGCTAAAGGTTAAATGAAGTTCCATTTTAAGAGATTATTAGCTTAACAAACTCCAATGTTTGTTGAACATTTCCTTGAAATCCTAAGAGATTTAGTGACCTCTTTTTTTTCATTTTCAATGCATTGAAAAATGGCCAATGTCTATTTATTAATATAAATAATGTGATATAAAAGACAAAAAGTCTATTTACTCTTTTGAGTCCAATATTCCTTGGTGTATGTTTACTTTTCCACTGATGAAAAAGTATAACATGGCGCCACAGAAGTTCAAACAGAAGATTTTAGACAAATTATTGATCCGTATTGATTTTTTATTTGTCAAATGGTTTTAGCAATCATCATCATCATTGCATTTAACCAGTCATCCCCAAAAACACATTCCAACAAAGTTTCGAATTTTTAAGAAATCTTTCCTATTATCATCAACCGCTATTTTAATATTTTTAACCTAGCCCTGTTCTACCTAACCCGGTTAGATTCATAAACATTTAGTTTTTCAATTCACATTTTTGCATTATGTTTAGGAAAATTTGTAGTCACTTCATAGTGATTTAATGAAATTGCTATCATATCGGCAGCAAATTGCTTTAGTGTGTGCTGAAAAATCAGGTTATTAACCATTATCTTTTTTTTTATTTCTTAAAGAACGTATTTCGTAAAGACGTTACTTTCATTTTTTTGTTTCCAAGTTATTATCAGAGTAAGATAGCAGTGACTACATATCATTTTTGTACTGCACTTTTCACTATGTGCCATGATTAAATTATTTTCTACTTACTTCACCTTTTTTTATGAGTATGTTAATTAACGTTGACTAAAGTCACACTCATAATGGATCTCATTACTTTCAGCTCGTTTCCCTGAATATGGCATCGTCAGTATCGTCTTAAGTACCGTCGTTGTTATTATGTGCGTTGCATCTCTCTTCATTTACCGGTAAATGTCATCTATATAAATATCTCTTAGAATTACGTGCAGTTAAGATTTGAGTTTCTGTTTGTACATAAACTCGGAATGTGAGATTGCATTTCGCCTTAAAGTGTCGTTAGAAAAGGAATATTAATGCAATTGGATTCAATAAGCCACAATGGCAAATTAGAAAGCAAGAGGATAGCAGTATCTTGACAAAGCAAAGAATTTCACGTATAATTAAACAAATGCTGGAAGCGTGTATACACCTACATAAATAATCAGAAGCCTTGATTAAACAACAGGATTTGGTAAAGCATTTACATATAGCTCAGGATTTTGCTTTGCTGTATGTGTGTATTAAGTAATTAAGACTTGTCCACATATTTCACGGAATTACACTTTATTCCGTGTCAACGGTCATAGTAGGTTAAGATTACTTACTGCTGTATTACTCATTAGTATAGCATCCTGAATTTTAAATCACTTCACAACTACGCCCAAACGATAAAGCTCGACTTACTGTAAACAATAAAGAGTTAAATGCGTTGAACTAATTTAAACTACTGGAAGAAAACGTTAATATATGACATGAGTTTACCAAAGAAAAATCGTTATGGTTTCTTAAAAAGCTGAAAAGATTTGCTTTAGCAGAATCGCATCGACAATTATTGTAGAACTTTCAGGGAACAACGAAGAACAAATCAAAGAAGTTTCTGTCATATATTAGCAAGAGAATTCAAGGAAATTTAATAAAAAATGTTGAGTTGTGACAGCAGTGCTGCGCGCATATGCCTAAATGGAGTTTGAAAAATGTGAACACCTTTGATACCATCAATTAATTGACCGTCTTCAAGGATTTACACGATAGTAAATCGTCCATGAATCACTCTTTAAGTTATCTTATACATTCTTGTTTCAAATACAGGCAAAGTAAATGCACTTTCTTGGAAATGCCATGCCATAGTTTTTGAATGCTCTAAAACAAAACTTGCAATACAATAAACTTTTAATACACATCTTGTTTAATTTGATTATACAGCAAAAATTTGATATGCGCATAATTAATTTATTAAACCTCTGATTTAGTGCACACTCATCATTAGTGGCGTAACATTTTCAACATTGCCACATGCTTAAACCAAGATGCATATTTAATTATCCCAAACCTATAAGGTCTAATGGCGTCTGTACCTTTAGCATAGCATTTCTAACATGACCACATCCTTTTACTCTAAATCTACCATGTTTGACACAACGCTAATACAGTAGAAATGCATGGAAATACCATTCTAAAGGGTCGGATGCTAACAAATGTGCTGAACCGAAACAAGGTTAATGGCACATTTTAGCTAATCACGTAGTAATTTCATGATCAAAGTACTGTCAAGTTTTTCGCAGACAGAAACTGATGCTGATTGGCTACTGCGGTAATTAGAAGTGAATTTTAGATAGTTTGGCGACAGGGGTCACTTCTATAGATCCGCACTCGAGCATAGCAAGCGGTTTTCCTGTGAATTATAAAACGAATATATTGTAGTTTTCACATAATTAAAGATGTAATGCATTAAGGAATAACATGTCAGCCACTTGAAGGGTTAACTATTTCTGAGAAAATGTGCACACATCGATTTCAAGTAGCTCTGCCTGAGGTTAATTGGTGCTTGTCTGGTGGTTCAAGATAAAAACCAAGGCAAATCTCATTTATTGGTTCAACACTCGGTTTCTGATCAATAGAGAATAGCGTTGAATGCAACAGCATTTAGGGAACAATCATAGCCACGATTATATGAAACACAAAGGCTCATAAAGGCACTTTATGACATTAAGGTAATCTTCCGTCGCTACCTTAATCACCTTTTATAGGTAATTTCTGTTGGAAAAAATCCAACTTTTTCAGTTTACAGACAATTAATGACCAGTAGCAGCACTCCAAACGATCATTTCGAACGTTCTTTCATTAATTTAACGTTTTAAAGTGTCACCATTGTCAGATTAGAAAACTATAGAATGTACGCAGAATGATGCAACCAGACTTCATAATAGAACTGTGAACATGATTTTTCAAATACTAATTAATAATTAGTTGAATAAAATCATCACCACATGTTGAATAAACTAATATGGAGAACATTTATATTAAAAAAATTCTCCATATTTGAAAATGAGAAGAATGCTTATAATTTTTAATTAAAGGGTCATTAGAAATTTATTAACCCATATAATGCATAATGCATTCTCATGCAGAGATTAGTAAAGTATTTAAGTTTAATTCGCCACATTAAACTCTTGAATTCCTAATGAGCAATTAAAGGCAAACGAATGCACGGTAACTTCAATAATGTACTAAACGTAATGTGTCAAACCTAATTTATTGTTTTTCTACATTGAGAATTTTAATTGAAATTTTGAAATGCATTAGTAGGAAGGATGGAATACCAAGGCATCCGAAATTATTAAAATATCTAATTATATTCATCAAATTAAATATGTTATTATCAAATTGTATTTTACGTTTAAATTTGATTTAAGTTAATGAGTCTTGAATTTGTAAACACACGTGTGGTTTAAGCGTTTAGAAATTCCTACTAAATACACATTTTCAAACAATGCAAATGTATATGAAATTAATAAACGTTGATTCAAGCTTGCTAATATTATTTAATTAGTAGAAAGTTCGTGAAGGGTGTGCTATGCTATTATTGCGAAAAATAGCATGCACTATTGGAGTTGTACATTGCAAAATACAAGTACGTTTATGGGAACGAACCCTTAGGAAATTTAATATAACCTCGTTTATAAAATCGTTCAAAACATGCGTTCTGTTAAACTAGATTTATGGGCCCTATGGGAATTCAGCTTCACATTTTATAAAACTAAGCTGTCAAACTTCACTGGCTGCATTTATCTGTCGTTTATTGTTAAACCGTATTCCTAGAATACTGCAGTGAAATGAGCTTTATCTGACACTAAACTAGTGCAGAGCTACCTATTCATTATCTAACACCGTGCTGGCAATATCTTAATGGGTTTAATGGCGTTAGACTAGAAAATCATCTAGCGTGTCGAGGGTATTATTCATTTTATTATTTTTTTGGCACTGCAGAAGTTTCTTGGATCACTAAAGCCATTTTGTGATAGGCAAAGCGAATATGGGTATGTCACCCAAGAGATCCATTCCATAGGAAAAACGACTGCGGTTTTATGTCTAGAAAGCTTAACCGAATAAGGAAATACAGTAGTTGCTCCCCATTGGATACCTGCTTGTTCCGTATAACTTACACGTGAATCAGAGCCGATTAACTTTAGGGTCTTTCAAATATGATTTCTCTATATGTAATTTCGAAAGTCTATTGTAGAGGCTTTTCAATACGCAATAATCAGGTATAGGCCCTTGGGTGCAATACAGAGGTTTTCTGGAAAATGGATTGAAATAATGCGGGATGCTTTGTCGGAAGTGGGTACAGGAAAGGGCATCGATCTCTACGATTATAAGATATCCCTAGAGAAATGACGGTGGATCTAAATTATGGATAATTGTATCTAGACATCCTCTTAACGACTTATGGTTAAAGGACAAGCTATATTAGATAGATTGAGCCAGCTAACGCGTTATCCTTAACGTTAGAGGCGGGAAGGGAGGAGCCACGGACTGAACTACCCAATGAACTAACTGAAAATCATGAGTGAGCATGCGTGGTTCTTCCCTTCCCGCCTCTAACGTTAAGGTTAACGTCAAGGCGTTGGCTGGCTCAATCTCTCTATTGTTTGTATAAAGCATTACAATGTTTTGAAAGATTTGCATCACAAGCTATCGCCTCCGAAAATGGATATATCAATATCCATTTTTATGCACTAAATACTAATTATTGAATTATTTTGTGGATTATTTTAATAATCTTTTTATAGATGCTCCTGCACTACAAAACGTTGTTCTAACTCGTCTTTTTTGTTGTTGAAAAAAATGTGTTTACAGTGTGATCCAAAACTTGATGTTACAACGCACAGGCCCCAATGTTACGTATCTTTGGCTTTTTGCAGGTACAAAAAAGCCCACCCTAGAATGGAGCGTATCAATCTGGTGGAGAGATTCCAGATTGTGGAATATCGATGCGAAGCCTGTAACATCATTGACGAGCAGATTATTCCCAACTAAAATGGCAGATGACGTCACGTAGTACGCCTTAAATGCCTCATCACTGTACCTAAGGACATTGACAAGAATGCGAGGGACCCAACGCAATGATATGCGATTCCAAATGGCCGTCATTTTTAAATACTTTGTCGTGACATGAGTATTTTGGATCACACTGTATTTTCATGATTTGTACTGAATGTGCCCTTTTCAGTGGAAGGAAACACGACTGGCATGATGAACATCTTGCCCCAGTTGGATAGTTAGGCTTATGGCTTACAGAAACAATAGTCAAAATGAATTACTGACGTGGATAAACATGAGAAAAGCCGAGGCTTTTATAATTGTGCAGCTTAGCAGATATTTAGGGTGTCACCCGTAGTGCTACTCAGCCATATATTCTTTCGTGAATCTTTTGTGCAGGGGTTATAAGTCTCCATTAATTTACTCGTGCGTGCAAGTGCTATTATAATCGCTGAATCTCACTTGAATCATTACCGAAAGAGGAAACATCTTTACTTACAATCATTGTTATAATTGGTTTTATGCATTCAATTATAATAAACCAAATGCTGTTTTACATATATATATATATGCTTCCATTCCAAAATGCATTTAATGTAGTTTTTGGTAGTTACATATATTGTACATTATATGTGGTATAAACCACATGGATGCCAAAAAAAACTTCCATTTCCAGACTAGGTATTAGATAGGCTCAATACTAAAATATATACAGTAATTATGCATGTATAAAACTTACCAATGCACGGAATTTAATCTTATCTTAAGCAATTGAGGTATAATTTGCATATTTTAAGAGCTTTTATTTCACATCGAATAATTATCTCGCAAAAGCAATCGGCATTTTGTGGATCATTCTGGCAAATTGCATACGAAATGTATTTAAGACATACAGCATGTATACAGTGATTGAATTCCAAATAACGTTTTGATCATTAGCTTGTCTTTTATATATACAGAATGGTTAACATGTTTCCATTAAAAACTAGAATTGAGATATTGTTTGGATTGAGAGATTTTTAAGCATTAACGGGCAAAAATATAGCAAAACGTTCATTTAAAATGTGGTAGGAATGTGTAAACTTAAGTGTTATTCAAAAACTGATTTAAAACAAGATTAGTAAGATAAGATAACGATTGTTCGGGATGCTAAGCCGATATAATACCCAACTTTAATACAGTATACGAATCATTTAAAAAATAAATTTAGAGAAGTAATGAACGACAACAAAATAAAGTTGTTCTACTGCTATTTTATCTAACTAGTTATATAGTGTATCAAAACCAAAGTGATCTGACCAAAGCTGTAAATCTTTATGGAAACGATGACTAATGTGCAATATTAGACGTAGTACAAATCGAAAACTAAATAACAAATACATATTATATCGAAACCATATCAATCATTGGCATGCATTTATCAACCTGCGTTTAACTCTAGTAAATTAATAATGGCAATAATAATTAATGATAATAATAAATACATTGTTATGTAAGCAAGAAAATAATGTAGAATATGGATTTTAAGATGAAAGTAATATATTATTTTAATTTATTCTGAAATTAGTCAGATAAGAATTGTTTTTGTTATTCCACAGAATGTTGTTGTGTTTTTAAATTGTACGTTATTATTGTAAAATTTCTAGATGTTAATAAAATGTATGTAACGTTTCATATTTTAAATATAGTCGCTACGTGTCATTCCAGCACATCAACAAATTGAGTTGTTTGTAGAAATCTAATTAAAGCGAATTAAGGACCTCACCTATAATTTTCAATAACAGTTTTAATTTTTATGTGTTCAATTCTTTTTTATTTTCAGACATTTTAAACTAGAAGCTGAATTAGCTTCTATGAGTTGGAAGATCCGATGTGGTGATATATTTTGTACAACCCCAAGAAAACCCAGAAGATGTGGAAGCAAAATAAGCTTAACACGAAATAACAGCATACCGGTAAATATTTATTAAAAAAATCTTACTTAAAATAACTGAAACGTTGAAAAGTTTACCAAATTTCATCCACCCAATATATTATACATGTAGAAGGTATGCCATATAGAGAATATAAATAATTAAGTTATTTATAATTGAATACAACAAGAATAAATACTTTAAAATGTAATATATAAACATGGTTTAACGACTCGTTATTGTTATTGGAAAAATTGGTATTTTTTATAAATCCTAAAATTGAAATACAAAAATTATTTGAAATAACTTTTTACCCGACTAAGTGGCAATTTTCTGAAAAAAATGTCATTTGCCCCCAAAGGTTCGGCAATCAATGATAACAACTATGCTATGTGTGATTGCCAACTATTAGGGGTAACTTGAAACTAAAAGCGCATTGTACAATTTTCCACAAAAACAAAAAAAAATTCTAATTTTCTCACTTATCTAATTTGTATCAATCAATAAATAATTATTTAACTCTTTTGTTCAATTTATTAAAAAAAATCATAATTTTGTTTCCTTTATTTACTATCGTATAAATGAGAAAGGAAAAGTTATGCCATTTAATTGCCATGGGTAAATAAACTTGAGTAAATTCTCAGTAGATGGCAGTACTTTCTTGGCATTTCTCAATGAAAATGTCGAAGACACATGCTTGCTTATTTATTTATTTGTATCGTATACTACTTTCAGAGCTGTTATTCAGTTGAAACATTAAACTTGTTTGACTTGTCCAAACAAATATTCGTAAGAACTGGATATTATAAGGTAACAAATGAATAATCTTCTGATTTGACAATTATCCTCTTACGAGTAATGCAAATATCGTTGAAACTTAAAAGTTGATATTTTTTACAGGGACAAGTGGTTGCGATAAAGAAAATCAACAAAACGAGAATTGAAATAGTTAGACCCTTGTTATTAGAAGTGAAAAGAGTAAGTGCATTTATGTGAGTATCTGAATAATGACTGTTATACCTTAGTCTTATCATTCAATTTTAAGCAATGTTTTTAATTGTTTTTTTGTTCAGATGAAGGATTTGCAGCACGATCATATCGTCAGGTTTATAGGAGCATGCGTGGATCCACCTGACTGCTGTATTGTTACTGAATATTGCCAAAAAGGCAGCTTACAGGTAATTATAAACATAAGCACTTATTCATAAATACATCAGCTACATCAAATGATTAAAAGTCCTTATTCAATGGCATTTCTTGCTTCACAAAAACAAGTTTTATGAAGTTTTAAAACTATTTATCTATACACTACTATCCTAACTTCCGTTACTTAGCATCTCTATAGGGACTCAGTATGCTTTTTAATAAAATAGAAAACAAAGTATTAAACATAATTGATTCAATAATAGATAGCCAGATCCCGTGGAATTCTTATTTTTTTGTAAAATTCTACAATAACTCAAAACCTTTGTTCAAGTTTCAATTTGCCCCTTGATGGTTGGCAATCACACATAGCATACTTGTTATCACTGATTGCCGAAACTCAGGGGACATATGACATGTTTTTCGTACTTTTCACGCTAGATGTCGCACCATTACAAACGAGTTGCCGATGCTAATATTCTGAGAATCGATATGTATGCCAAATGATGGTCTCAGGCAGTGGCACCATCTGTCGGGGTTTTGAAAGAACATTTTAAATACAAGTTTTAGCGTTTCTCTTAAAATAATGACAATTGAAAACTTAAATTTGACACATTTATTGAATGAGAAAGAGTGAGTACTTAAGAATTTAAAAATGGTTTTGTAGTATATTTGCATTCCCAATTTTTTGTAAGATATATTTCCATTCATAAGGAAGGTGCGGGAAATGTTATATTAATATTAAAATATTAATATTATATTAATATTATAACAAATTATCCAACATTTAATATTGTAATCTAACCACATTAAATAACGTATTCCTCATTTCATTTTAAAAATAATTATACGTTACTCAGAAATATTCATTTTTTTTTCTTTCTTCTATAGGACATTTTGGAAAATGATCAAATCAAATTGGATGGCATGTTTCGATATTCGTTAATGCACGATATTGTCAAGGTAAGACTTCCTGCATTTCTCAACAAGTGGCTTTTTGTACTACTCTTTGGCGAATTGCTCAAACATTTTAAGACATGTAATGTATCATATCTTCATCACAGTTTTATTTCAATTGTGACAATACCGTTAATGTCCTAAAATTAAATGATTTAATGCTAAAAAGAATCAGAATTGAAATTGAATACTGTCTTGATGGTTATCATTCCACAAATGAACACCATATTGTAGTTTTCTAACTTATTTAAAAATATCTTGTATAATAATTCTTCATTATGCACCAAACTATCCGGAGCAAATATACCAGTATTTAATAGTATTTATACTATACATGTTCTAAGATTGTGTCGTTACCCTATAATAACGTAAATTAATATTTAGCATTTTTAACAAAAATAAATTGAATAGAAGTCAGTTTACTAAAACCGGTACAATTATAGATTTTCTACATTTCATTTAAACTCCTCTTTTGGTTTAATTAAAAATAATTATAGAATATATAATTTATAAACATACATGTATATTATACACAATATGAATTCATATACAGCTTACATTTTTATTTTATTTCATATTGTATATACAGTCGATTCCGCTTAATCTGAACACATCCGGCGGAGGCGTTTTGCCCCGATTAAGCGGCTGCCCAGAATATGCAAAGTTAAAAAATATATACTGTCCGGATTTGTTCTTGACAATTTGGCCCTAATAAATGGCTGCCCAGATTAACCGGTGTCCAGATAAAGCGGAATCCACTGTATTTAAATCCATTTTTTAAATGATGACATGATTGATACCCTTGAGATCAGGTTAGTAATTGCATTAGAGCCTTATCCTTGAGGTTGTAACACAGCTTGTTTCTTACTTTGGTCATTTATTTGGCAGTTTTACAATATATGCCATGTAATGCTTGGCTCATCAGAAACATTAAGGAAACGTAGAAACCCTAAAAATAGTATATTCGTGGGCGTTAGAAATTCATTTGTTCTTTGGCATATAGTCTCGTATAGCTATTTTGTGGCAACAAAAAACATTCCGAATGAATTATTGGGCCCCAAGGTCTAACATAAAATCTTAAGAACAACTCCAGAGTGAAAAAAACAATTCAAAACTATAGAAAGACCAAACGTAGGCTCCGTTCTTCTTGTAAATAAGAATGGTTCATGATTTTCCCCCCGAATGAAACTCATTTAGAAAATCAACCCACAAAGTATGTCAGGGCCGCATTTTCAAAAAAATATATGTTAACTACGATAGCAGAGACGAATGTAAAGATAAGGACGTAAACAGCTAAAAAGCAACATTTGCAAATACATTTAAAGCAATGCATGAAACGTCCATTGAATCGGTTGAAAAGGCAATTTATTTTTTAGGTTACCCAAAATACACTTGCGTGGGATCACATTTTCAAAAGCCATGACTTTTATGAAACAAATATTGCCCTCGTAAAAATAATTAATCTGTCGCAAATTCGCGCATATCGATTTCCGCCACATTACCGAACAAGAAAAGCTTGGAAAGGCACGATCTGCCCTTTTTTTGAAATTTCGAAAATGTCAAGCGGCAGTAATTCCTTCGTCGACGCTATAAAGGTCCTAAATTTAAAGTCCTGTCCAAGGACGTGGTAGAATTAGCTTTATTACACATTCACAAGCGAATAGGATAGATAATGGCGCTTTGGATCTGCAAACCAATGGCTTTATTATTGGAGACTGACCAAGTCGGACTGACCATGTGACCATTGCGGGGGTGAAAAGAGCAGGGGAAAAAAATCGATTTCCGAGCACCCACACACTTCTACCAACAGCACCATCATCGTTTCGGACTATACGTAAGGCGCTTCTGCCCTTTGACCCTTCTGACAAATAAATTTTAACGAGCACGTTCAACATTAGGACCACCATTTCCTATTCGCGCAACGTTCGTACATTGCAGTGTTGATGTCGAGTTTTGATTTGTTGACTTAAGACAAAAATCAATGAATCGTGCATAATTTAAACTCGTTTCCTGTCGGCGCCAATTAACTATAAGCCCGCCAAGTCAAATAACGACGCTTTTAATTAGCTGTTAGTGCCTCAAAATGAAAACTGCATCTTGAGGGTCCATTCTTGTACAGTGTATCAACATGAATGGAAAGTTAAATCAACATGCTGAGTTATGTTGATATGATATTCATGCTAATTCAAAGTATGACTAACGATGTTAGTGAGACAAAACTTCTAACGAACTTTTTTAATCAAATAATTAAAGTTCAAACAATGTTATAAATTCCTTGGAGCATCTGCACCATCACTACTCGTTTCCATCGGGAGTTGATCTAAAAGCCAAAGTATTAATAATACAACAACAACTCGTGCTATTTCAGATGACCTATTGTTCTTCAAACAGTACACTAGTATTTTGATTTGATGGGATCACTCGAGGGGAATTTAACCAACCAGAGCAAGACCAAACTTAATTTGTGCTATCTAGGACCCAAACATAAAACCATGGAAAAAAAATAAGATGCATCAATGGATATCTCAAATATACATGCATCAAAAGCCTGACCACTGGACCTTTCGCTCTAAATTCTCTAAATTAGTAACTCCAGTTCAATATCTCACACGATTGTTTCGAAAATGGATTAGAACTTACTAAACCCGATTTCTAATAATCAAGTTACTTCATGTGTTACTAAGCTGACATCCTGTATAATATGAGAGCACTCTGGAACGTATTGTAGACATTAAAGGATTGACAAACATTTGCTCCGTAAGATTACAAAAAAAAAAAAAAAACGAACCGTTGATGAATGTCTAAATATAAACGTGCACGTCTACTTATAAAGCACACACATACCGAAAAAATGACGTTTTCTAAATGTCAACATACTACATTAAAAGAGCAAGTATCAATATAACAAAGTAATTGTTTAATTCGTCTACTGCAGATTATTATATCTGTACTGAAAGGACGTCTGTAAGGATGTTTGTAATAAAAGGATACATCATGACCCTATGATGGGTTTCATAATGCATAAACAACCTTGCAACCTTGAAGAGAAAAGGTCATGCAGACATAGATATATACTTTGAAGTTTGAAAACACAAGCCCATATTGTGCACACACAAAAAATAGCGTGATTGCCAAATGCCAACTCTCTAGGGAGATCAACAATGACGTCAAATATAAGGATAGTCTTCAGATTTCTTCAGCGTATTAGCCATCTAGATTCATACGTGAAGCTTGATTCATTGTGAACTTGGAAATCATTTTCCTTTCACGTCACATTTACATCGACAAGTCAGTACGTGCCAAATGGGATTAACGTCAAGAATTGTTTATTACAACACACAAATTATTCGTTTTGTAAAGTTATAAATTTGCACCAAAGACAATCATTATAAATTCAATACATATACATTGAACTTGTATATATCTTCCTGAACCCTAATGTAAATAAGTAAAAATTCCCTAAGACCTGCTGCCCACTTGGAGATCTTAGTTCAAAGAAAGGGCAACATGAGCTGGCGCACACCTGACAAAATTTGGTCTCACTGCCCACCTATAGCGCACCTCACAAACGGACAAATGATCGGCGCTCTTGCTAAAAGGCGTAACACGCGTCAATAGCAGACGAAAAACAAAAGCCGCCATTTTCTATGCTTAAAGTGACTTATGAATCTGGCATGTCCAAAAATTTGCAGACAATATCTGAGCTCATCTCACAGGTGAGCACAAACCAGTGCGCATGCGCGAGCTCTAAAATCGTGCGTTAGTAGCCGATTTTGAACGGAAAACGCCAAGTGGGCAGCAGTCCTAATGTAAATCACTTAGTATTTCCTGTTGTCGCATTCACTGCAGATTCTTTCACTTCAAACCGATGTAATGAAATAATGACAACTGACTTTCAGGACAGCAGTGGTTTACTAATTGACCTTTTCACGCTATAAATAGGTACCGATATGCTTGCTGCTGGAAAAAAAATTAACTTTACTTAAGTGTTGACTAAAGCTTTCCCAGAAAACATCAATATTCATTGATCAACTTTTGCTAAGAAATAATGCAATTAATTGATGACGTTGAAGTGATATTAAGGCAGTAGTAATGTCATTGCATACATACACTCCCCAGAAAGTGCAATAAGTGATAAGGTTTACTACATAGTGCTACATGTACTGTCTAAGAATAATTGATCACGAGCTTTTCATCTATCTGATTCAAACTTAAAACGAAAAGGTTGACTCGTTTCAATACCAATAATCGGTCATCCAAATACTGTACATGTAAAACAATATTAAGGAATATGCATCGAAAAATATAGATAGTAAACGTGTAGTATTTTCAAGCATAACAGTGAATCGATGAAGGTTGAAACCCAGATATCTTAGACGTTGGAGAAGACGGGTGCAAAATAACTAAATATTTCAAAACCCGTGGGAAAACAATTGATTATTGGTCTAGGAAAAGAACAAAGTTTTCATTCCCAAATGACGGCATGTCATCATAATTGCTGCATTTTGAAATCCCTTTAGATCACGGTTTAGGCTCATCCTCGTTCTCGATTCCCCTTTGCATTAATGGCAGCCTCAGAATGCCAATTAGAGATGAAAAACTTAGGTATACGATCCTCGAAAGTCAGTGTCCAGATATCGAACATTCACTTGGCAATTATGTCTTCTAAGAACTTCAAATCCCTTCGCAAAAGCAACGCAGAAATTTCCGGTTGACATTCAATTTGGCGGCCTACATGCGCAAGATGCCACTCCAACAAATACCATAGAAAACAACTGGTTATATACAGGAGGCTTCTGGCAAAAATGAGTATATGGAAGAGGGTTTTTTTGTGGATAGCACTTCACCCAGTCTCCAACTAGCTTATTCGGGCTTTTCGAATGTTATTCCAAGTGTGGAAAACGAAACACGGTGTTCAAGGAACATTGCTTTCGTAACATTTCTGCTGAATTTCAGCGCAAGAAAATTCCTAAGAAAATGATCAATATTATCTGAAACCTGACAATTGATATCGTCTTTTTCCTACAAATTCAATTATAATTATTGAACGGTGAAAGTTACTCCAGCTTACCAAATTCCCCTAAACAAATGACGCAGAATGTTTCCGATAAAAGAACAATACAATTCTTCTAAAGTTCGCTAAGATTCCTAAAATCTTTGGCCAAAAGTAAACTGCATATTTCTTGATTATGGAGGTTGGGCAGTTTTAAAACGAATTTCTTTTCACACTAATTTGTAAACTGAATGTTTTTGCAAAGAACATTGTCAAAACCTTTTTAGAGACATTTTAGGTGGGAGAGCATCTCATCCCCACACCAGTTTAAAGAAATATTGATGCTGTATTTTAGCAAAAAATTATTCAAAATCATAAATATAGATTATTTTTCAATATTGAACCATTATATTTGAACCGTATTGAACCAAAACATTCTAAGATTCAGGCAAATATACAGAAAGTTTAACAATTTGAAACAGATTAACAAATACATATTTCGTTCATTATTGTGAATACAATGCGTGTTATTATGTGTTATACAAGTGTTCTTTCTCTGTGTTCTTTAGGGCATGGCCTATCTGCACCACAGTGAGATTCGTTCCCATGGAAATTTAAAGTCGTCAAATTGTGTAGTGGACAGTCGTTTCGTTTTGAAAATTACGGATTTCGGCTTACACAGTTTACGTGATTACGACGAAAACGAGAACGAAGATTCCTACGCCTATTGGAGACGTAAGTAAACCAATGTTATGTATCTTTTCTTAATACTAAGGAGGTAACATCTTCGCTTGACCTCCTATCTTATTTAAGCCAAATCTTAAAGTTCCCCAACCTGCAAACGTTCTGTTGGATCTATAAATCACGTTAAGTCCTTCTAAACATTTCAATTGGATTTAGACGAGTTCATTCTTCTTGAGTATTTCCACTTGAGCATAGGAATCTAATTTGTCAAGCTCAATGACCTCCATTCTCACTTTTATTCAATAAGTATTGTATTAAACAAATTTATACAATTTGATTTTCATAATATAGTACAACTAACATTTGTTGGATTTCGTCTAGTCTAGACTTTATATACTGTGTAATTAGGTTATTTGGGTTACGTTAAGTTGGATCAGTGTTTTTCGACATTTATCAACCAATAGCATGCAAATGGCTTTAAAATTATCTCTTGATCGACCGTTGAATTTTGAAGAATATAATCAGCTTCAGAAAACGGAACGAAAATGCCCTTAAAATCACTGTTTCATAAGTTGTCTTATCAGACGATATCTTTATTTACAAACGGTATGCAGAAGGTAATTTCTTTTTATCCATTTTGTAAATTATGGCAGATGAATATCGGTAGTCTGGAGATGATGTGCAAGAACTGTAAAATATGCATTCTGAGAATCATATTTTAACCACTTTCGGAATCTAGTTTTAAATGAATGTTTTGCATGTAGTTGATATATCTGGTTATCGTCTTGTTGAACCTTCCTATGAAACCACTAACAGTTACAGTACGTCTTCCTCGCGAATACAAATCTCTTCGTCTCGAGCCCAGTAGGTTTAATACTGCTGAATTATTACACTATGATTATAATTTACGCGCACTAGGTTCCATTTTTTCCCATTAATTTCTCGTGGCTCAACTGAAATGCCTCCTACGAAACACGCTCTGCCATCTTATGCACGGCGTTAATTCGGAAATTAAACTTTCGCAAATAAATAATAAAGAAACCAAACATTTTCCCCAGCGTTGTAGCACTGCCTACGCCCTCCGAATAAACATACCCCCTTAACGATCTTGATTTAAGGAAGGTTTCTACAAATCCTTGCCGTGTATTCATAGCGAAATACCCCTACGACGAATTTATCTATATACTATGAATATGGTATAGATCAACTTAATAGGGGAGCTATGGGGGTTGTATGAACCGTATATATCATGCATCCTGCTTTTATAGAGCGTATTTAATCTATTTTAATACGTTGGTTTCTCACTTGGAAAAATAATTGCGTCATGGCCCATCGTTCTCGTACGTGACCCTGTTTACTTTGATGCCCCATCTTGCGTTTCACTTGGTATTATCAACGTTTAAAGACAAGTTAATGAAATTTGCAGTTGAGGGACAAAGTTCAGAAACAAAATAACAGCTTTCACGTTCAAGTGAAAGTGTTGTGGATTTTAGTGAAATTTAATATAAAATGTCAGATACTGTAGTAACGGTTAGAGAAATCGATACTTCAAGATTTGAAATGGAAGTAAAAGAAATATAATGACAAAACATGCTTTCTCAGAGGTTCCCAAGAGCATATCTTGAAAGGTGTGTCCATATAGATGCGTGTATAAACGCATTCAATTATATGCAAATTACCATATTTCAATACTTTGAACCGAAAATTAGAGTTTGGCATATTATGACATTTGCCTCCAAACATGTGCGAGTATTCACAAATTGTTTTTCTTTTGGAAATTTAACCGAATTTGTACTTCTGCCCATTCGTTTCTAAAGCGCAACATGTGTTTGTCATAAAGATAAAATAATGGAGTAAATAACAGGGCATGACTGTCGTTTATAGGAAAAACAACCTCACACTAAAGCTTAAGAGAAAATAAATCTATATTCAAGTTCTCCAGAAGGCGATTTTAATCACAACCGTAGGTAAACAAGATGTTTGTAATAATTCTTGTTTACAAACATTTGCTATAAATAGCCTAGGTGATATTGTCCTCGTATACATTGCAAGTTGTGACTATTTCTGTACTGATGTGTGCGTCACAACTATCTGTCAATGAAATTTAAGCCAAAAATACCTAGGTGTTTGATTCGAAAGGTTGTCGACACGATAACATGCTAGCATAGCAACAGTTAATCCGACTATTGAAACTAGTTTTTATAGTATTTTTCTGCGAAAAGGATTTCGACAAATGGCAGTGCCATTTCTACCTGGAAATGCGTATATGCACCCTGATTGATTAT
This sequence comes from Ophyiulus pilosus, assembly GCA_033995625.1. NCBI lineage: Eukaryota > Metazoa > Arthropoda > Diplopoda > Julida > Julidae > Ophyiulus > Ophyiulus pilosus. The sequence goes on along the minus strand of JAUJYV010000021.1, from coordinate 106,025 downwards.
ACAAAGGATATCGCGTTTCGTGCCCTTTGCGTTTCTGTGGTCAGAGAACTTGTATTAACGCAACGTTAAACCCAATCTAGTTTATAGAGATCGATTGACAGAAACAAAATAACATGAAAGATGATATAGCTATATGAAATGCGCATTAAAGTTAATCTAAACCCACCTACGACAATATTATAACCATTTTATATGCAAAATATGCAAACTGAGAAGGACCTTTCAATAAATCTCAAATTGCATGTCTAAAAACTTCAAATGAAAATGTTTAAAAAAGCAATTGTTATACGAGCACACGCTTCATCGACACAATGTTTCAAATTCTTAAAAAGGAAAAAAATGTAATAGTCTTAAACTGTTTAATGCAATTACTATAATGAAGTTTGTGCAATACGGAGATAATTTTATTCTTCCATACCTTGTTCATAGTTGTTGTAATATACCCTATATATTACTTGAAATTTGAGAAGCACATTAATTCTGCATGGTTTACTACTTGCGTTGCACATTAAGAATCTATGCTCTGCGGTAATGGGTTTAGTGAACTCGTGTATTCTATAGAAATCTGGGTTTTCCTTAAAGTAGCACCCCAATGTTTCAAAACTAAAATTGAATTTTTTCTATTTTACGCACACTGAAGAACAGTTATATATGAGATTCGAAATTGGTCTAATGATTGTCCACAATGGAAATTTCTTATTCAAACTAGTTTAGGAATGACTGATTGACCTATGAAAAGCGCCAAGAGAACAACTGTTACTCTAGAGTACTATAAAAATATCTTTATTTAATGGTTTCATTTTCTAAAATGCACGTTTAAGTTATATTTAAGAGAAAAGTCATCCACTTTTAAAACTACGTATATATAACACGGTATTTGCATTAACATTACCTATCGAATAATATTATCTAGGGCCTTCTAACCAGAATCCAAAAACCTTGTTCGGTATTGCATACACATAAAATGCAATGTGGAAGTTTTTTACTTCTAAAAAGTAAATTAGTTTTGATCCGTATTCGCAAATGGTGGACCTGAGGGTAAAAAGACCTTTAAGGTGAATTTTTGAACACCTTTACGTTTTTTAAAGTTTAGTACTACATAGTGCAGGTTGAATGGTAAAACAGCATTCACACTTTAAATGCTAATATTTAAAATGGATAAAAAGGACAAGTTGCTACTCTGGGGAGATAAACCCGAGCATGTAGACGTGATAATGGAGTAGAGGTTGAAAGACAGGGTTCTTAGCATAATAAATCGATACGAAATCCAATAAGTACGTCTTGCAGGCTGTCTTCTTAGAACTGTTATAAAATCCATTAAATAGGCAGACTAGGGTTGATGCAACCTAATATGAGACAAAAACAACCGTCGTATGTTTGCATTTTTTTAACGAGCTCAGCAAAAATTTCAGTTCCACGATTCCTTTAATATCCTTTTGGTATTAATTTTTTTCGTGTCATACTTTTGTAAAACGTTGAAGGAAAAAAAACTATTTGATGATGCCACAAAATTTAATTTCAAATGCTATCTGTGATATAAGACATAAGTCCAAGATGCCATAGTGTATCTTAGCCTACATAGTGCAACAAAACTTTTTTAAGAGGAAATAATTATTCACTGCATTAAAGATACAACAGTACTCTTAGCAAAACATTTAACATTTTCATTACCAATAATCTCAAATTGAAACCATATTCACATACATTAACTTACTGCATGTACATTATAAATGGTGTTCGTATACACGAGAATTCGTATATACGATTAACACAAGCACATGATGGGATTATAAAATATGCAAACGATCAAACATTGAATGCCATTAATGGTTTTTTTTAAATTAAATTAATTTTATTTGAAACTAGAGTACTAATGCTATGCAAATGGTTACTACACACAGTTATATATTAGCATCATGAATTAAGGCAATCAAATTTATTCATGAGCAAATTGAACCAATATTTTTTTCCAAAGCAATGCGTGATTTGAAATGTCAATTATGTTGAAAATTTTAGGCATAGCATAACATTCGATACTCCGCAGAATTTTGCAAGGTAATCCGTAGTCGTTAGGGAGCAATGATTGAGTCCACCTACTGACGTCAATGGTACTATAAATCTCTCCATGACATTGCAAGAACTAAATACACGTGTATTTATTTTATTTGTTAGCTTAATTTATTGCCAATAGCGAATACTTTGCATATATATTAATGAATCTGATTCAAAACGTGTGATTAAAATGCTTATTGGCGTCAGATGACTAATTTACTAAATTGCTACAAAGGAATCTGCAATCCCAATATATACTTTATAGTAATATCTGATTTATTGCATCTAATGAAATAGAAAAAGATTGACATTTTATACCGTTCCCTGAATTATGTTTATTATGATTATAGCGTGTCCTAAAAGATCTTCCGGAATCTTTATTAAGATTACGACATCTAGAAAAAGTAGTTGAAAATCTTTTTTAACCGTAGATAACAGTTTATCCGTCAACATAGATGGAACTTAGTTTTTCTTTAAATTAATAAAGTAACAAAAATATGAACTTTATTAATAGCTTCAAGAATTACATCAATAACTCTAATATTGCCAAAATTGAGTTTTTCCAATCAATCTAGAAGCCATGGTAACGACTTTACCCGATATAGTGTCGTTAGTTGTTTACTCGTCCCTGAAAATGGCATTAGCAGTTAGTATTACATTTGTAAACCCGAGAACATATAATTCGTTTCCGCTATACAGAGCTTTCATGGCTGTTTTATTTCTATATTTCGCTTGTATCTTGTAGGTATAATTTCCCTTCCAGTTGAGTAAGACGACATTAAGAGTTTAAAAGTGCCCCACTAAACGCAATGGGAGATCTTGTTTATAAGAGCATTAGCAAGTACAATGAACTTGCTGGAAAAGCACAAAATCTACGATGCCGCAAGCCTCGGTGACAGTTAACGAGGACGATTAAATCTCCAAATCATGATTAATCGCGTCTGTCTGTTGGTGCTATTGTGCCATTTTGAACAATAGGAGAGAAAACAAGGTTTCACATTATTTCAAGATGAATTGTAGGGCTTCTTGATAATCAAAGAATTATATTATATATCATTTCATCGATTTTTTTTAATCCTATAGGACTTTCATATTTTAGATTGTAAAATTCATAATCCTGGCTAATTCAGAATAGATGGCCAAACTTTCATATAATTATGATAAATTTGCGAGGAATAATACGTCTGCAGAGCTGCCATTAGTGGAAGCACATTAAGCGTTTGTAGACTCAAAAATTAATTCATTAAAACGTGCTAACTAGGATGGAAAAGCATGGTTGAACCGCATTTGGTCCTTGATGGGCCATCATTTGTGGATTATATTTCGCCAATAACGGGTTATACGTATGTGGGTTTACATAACCATTTATTAACAATATTTAGTTATATTACAGTAGATAACCATCGATAAACCATATTTGGAATAAATATTCATGGGCCACATAAAACTGGATGCAATAGTCTACAAATAGTAAATTTTCACCATATATAGCATGTATCATCCGTAAATTAAGCGATATATTGCGATAATTGGTCAGAAAGAAATCAAAAATTGGACAGTTGTGGACATATGTATGTGGTCATATACATTCATATAGCTATTTGTACACGTAAAATCATATCTATTCATGAATGGGCAAATGGTTTTACATGTACAAATAGCCATATGTACACATTTTAGCCATATACATGTATTTGAGCATACATGTCCACAACTGTCCAATTTCTGATCTAGCCATATATAGAGAAAGCCATATACGATTTTTCCACTAGAGAAAAAGTTTATTTTAAATAGATAAAAAAAAATATGTTTAAAAAGATCATTCCAGAATTTCGAAATCAGTGATCACGTAAAACTAAACTCGTGTATTCATCGTTTTCCACATTCAAGATTAATCCTGCTTATTGATTCGTCCTCATTGCAGATTCGTGCTTGTTGCACTAATCTCTAGAGATCAAAACAGGCTGCCCTGGCGTTTTCATAGATTCATCGATTACCTATCACGCCGAATAAAAAGTATACCCAGAAAGTGAAATGATGCATTATGCATATGAAGATGCTGGGCCTAGACTGAAAACGTGAATGGATAATGCGGGAAAGCTGAGGATAGAAGTCAGTTTAGATATTCTGACACGAGAAAACGATGATACGAGAGGGTTACTTGGAAGCTGCGTGACAGTTGTACTTTAGAATAGAAAAAAATAGGCATAAGCTGTCTTATATTCAAAAGAAAAGAAGAAAAAAACATGCAAAAAAAAAGACCATAAAACTGCATCCATGCAGAATGCCAAAACTCACATCTGAAATAGCGCGTATGGAAAATAGATCGGATGTTAGAAAGTAAACCTGTGGATTCGGGCAAATCGTTTTGCACGGGGATTTTGTTATGAATACAACTAGCTGCTTTCTGCGACTCCAAAAAAACCTATGAATATCCTCAAAATACTGTTATCATGACCAATTCTTGTACAATGTTAAACACAGCATAATGCAGGCTTTTGAAAAAAGTTCATGAGACAGCTGAAAATCCTGCATGTTTTACTTTGAAACTAAATACTAAATGTCACGAGCGGCAAACTAATGCAATGTACAAATTTTATATCTGTCATTTTCAGTGACAAATGTAAAGCAGGAATTTTGCATCTACCAATTCTCTTTTTGTATGCTTTTTTCCATCTCATTTATTTAACTTATGAATTATACAGCAACTAACTTTTATATTCCAAAATTCGTATGACGTAGATTCTAATATATGAAAGTATATAATGAAAATATTATTTTGTATTAGCTTCCAGCTGCAGGTTTTGCTTTATTTAATTTTCAATTTCATGTACTGTATGTTAGAGATGAAGAAAAGGTCTAGCCTTCAATTTAATATGTTGTAATCAAAACTTACTGCTTTGTTCAATCATTCATATAAATTCTATAATTAGCTAGTGAATTGCGTTTACTTGAATTCAATACATTTGACGTATTCCGCATGAATTACTAAAATAAATAAAAATAATACCATGACGCAGATATTACATATATTTACATATACGTTTTCGTAAAACGCCGAAAGATAATTCAGTAATGAATTCTAATGAAATTTACTACTAAGAATAAAGATATCAAAGCCGACATCAGGCATCTGTTGCTAAGGGTTGATATGTAATTATATTTGCAACGCTTATAAACTTGGCATAACTACAGTATATGCTTCTAGAAAATTCTTGTCTTTTTACTAGCTTTTGAGGAATTCAAATTTATAACCTTCGGAGGAAGATAAAAGCATTAACTACATTAAGAGTGATTGTTATACATAACTTATCCTTAAACAAGATGTAGTACTACAACTAAATGTGTAAATTATTCCAAGGATAATAATATGCTAATTAAAGAATGGTTTCGACTAAATATACTTTTCCAAGAAATTCCGATGGTATCTTATTTTAAACTTAAGGAATCTTCACACAATAGGCCGACTTACAGAGGATTTGAAAGCTGATTTTCCCAATAAAAAAAATTGGCAAATTCGTTAATTCAGAAGTTAGCTATGATTCTCGTCATTTTCGATAAAATTTGTATCAAAATAAATAATACAAGTTTTGTTTCAAACATTTCAACGATGTATACTCACAAGTAAAATGTTCTGATAATAAGTTTTAAGCATAACTGATAAACTTTCAAACCTGAAAACATTTTTCTCTGCGAAATGTACATTTAAGTTTTTATAATAAAAATTTAAATCGTCAAGATTATTGCATACAATAAACCGAAATCGAAAATCGATTGAAAAAGACGCGGCGTTCGAATATTTTATGCAAGATTTGAGCTTTTTTCCATGCATATTTAAAAACTTCATCTAAATATTTATGAACAAAATTTCAAGGTTTTATAGCAAGAAATAGAACAACCAGATGAACCAAGATAATGTTCAGAATATTCTAGCATTATGGGTATCTTCCTCTTAAGTGTTACCAGGCATACCTTCAAGTAAAATTGCATTTTATTTTACCTCACACCCGTATACAGAAGGAATATTATCCAGGTTTAAAAACCAACTTCAAGTAGACAATTTGTTTTATGCAATTTTTGATTTTGAGGCTCATATACTCATATACGTATCTATAATCAAAGAATATTGAGTTTGCTTTTTTATTTAAATGTACTCGTTTAAGAAAACTTGGATTGATATTACGTTATTACACACTCTGCATAGCATGGAAAACAAATGTTCCACTTTTCCATATTATTAACGCAGACTCCCACACTAATTTATTTGCATCACAAGGGCACTAGAATTTGCATAGCTACTGGCTTTGCTATTTTGATGCGCAGGAGCTGCATGCGACATAGTACAAAAGAGGCTTATATATGATTGGCATATTTGCACTTTTCATTTTCAATTCCAATTCAAATTGAAAATTCTATAAAAGGAAAGTAATGTTGCATTCATGACACCCACAAGGTCTTTGTCGTAAACCGCTTATTTTATTTATCCAAAAAGACTTTTGTACAGGGTTAAACATGACTATATATTTCCAAAGAATTCTGGCAATTGCTAAACCTTTTCTGACTCTTAATGTAATATGGGTCGATTAATAAATTATTTTGCTAAATAAATTCACGAGCCATTGTGTTCAATGAGGAAACTTCTGTTAAGCCTAATCTATAGAAACAGATATCATAAAGTAGGTTATAAATTCTTAAATTTAATTACAAAATATTTAAACTTGCTGTAGGATTCACCTAATTTCAACATAGCTTATTTTGGACCATTTTAAGTCCAAAATCAAATGAATGTGTTTAGGTGTGAAATTGATACATGATCTTTGTGTTTTAATATATTTAACCGAGTAATAGTAACTAATTTGATTTCCATGGATCGCACACATACCTATTCTGTATCCTGTATATCGATATTAAGAAAAAAATATGTATTATTTTTATATCTGATGGTAAACATGCTTCATATTGTCGCAGGTTGAGGTTTACTATGTTTACGTTATTGCGAGTTGAAGTGACTTTTATTAACCAATAGCTTCCTTGGTTATTGTGGAGAAAGAAAAAAAAGCTCACAGAGTTAAGCAACTTTATGGCAGCTTTCGCACAGAATGCACACGTTGTCATTCCCAAGCCCACCTATCATACTGATGCGTTCGCAATTTTGAAAACAATTTTGAAAATTGTTTTTCTTCATCGTCAATATGCAATCATCCGCGAAGTCCATCAGCTATTCGAACTGTTATCGGTTTTTTCCCGAAATTTGCATTTAAAACTTACAGTTATTCATTCACCCGATTAAATACGAGCTGCTATAAAGAAAACACTAAACATGTTTTATGCGAGATTGAACTTTGGAAAACGTGCGCTAGAAAGATAGTTTTGCTTCACTGCAAGGCTTCCGTGCTAGCAGTGTTTGCCCAATTACAGATACTAAATGTTTTCACAATTAAAGCAACTAAAGTTCAATCACGCTGAAAACAGAAGTTTATTTGATCATTATTTTGAAATAATCGCGTCGATTATACTTAATTGTTATAACCGCCTTCCTATTCTGGCTTGTTTACTAAATTTGCAACTACTATGGAAATCACATTTCCCAAGGGAATGTTTCTTATTTTCAATACTTTTTTCGTGTTGTTATCTAAGACTCGTTATGCCGTAGTTTTAAAAAACGCAATTTTCTGAAATCATATAATGACTTCCTTGTTTACATTATTGGAGTCATGCCTTGTTCAACGGGTGGAATAACGTAAACAGTGACGTCACCAGAATACACATATGCAAGTCCATAAGCAATTTTAATAGAAAACGGATGAAGCACTTTATCATTTAGATTTAATAATGTTTTAAAATTGCATAAAACATAACAGCAGATTCAATAGAAATCTCTGTTCAAATCTAATAACTCATCTGAGAATTTATAACTAGGATGTCTACCATAACCAGCAGAACTCGAACATCCATCGTGTTTATACAAACGAAAGAGCGCAATTTTTGTACATAAAGATTTGATATTTTCTGGATAAATTCTGGATAGTGTCAGTTATTAACAAGACAATGAACCTGTTCTTAGTAAAGTAGAACACCTCTTAACCGAAGGTTTCGGAAGGGTAACAAAAATGAAGTTTTATCGAAACATTTTTTGCAGAAGCCATAAAATGTAGATACACCTTTACATAAATCTAAATGGCATAGATACACTTCTGCAGTATGTTGAGCAACAAAAATCGTTGATATAATTATCTGAAAATAGACAGTTTTAGCATGACAACGGTTTTATACTTAACTTTAATGGCTGGACGAGAAGAACCACGCATGCGCACCCATTACGTTCAGTTAGTTCATAGCGTGGCTCCTCCCTTCCCGTCTTAAAGTTAAGGCAAGTATAAAGACGTTGGTTTGCTAAAATTGCCTATTATTTGCTAATTACCAATCAATGGCGTAAAAATAATAAATTAAGTATGTTACCAAGTGTATCTTATCGATATTATTATTTTTAAAAAAACGGATTAATCTGCTCTCTTTCGCTCTTAACCAACGAAGCTCCTTTTCCAAACAGAACCAAACAAGTATGGGCCTTGATGGACCATGACGAGAAAATCCCCTAATTGTGATATTCTACAGTTCTACATATTATATAATTAGCCATATATTCGTATATGGAATTTATACATCCATTTATACGTAAATAGCCATGTATATACATGGACCATACAATCACTTCTATAGCCACGAAAATGTGTCCAATTTCTATTCTAGCTATATATCCAAATATGATTTTTTCACCCGAGAGGGGTTTTACTTATTTTCATATTCTGAATTTGAGCTTCAGAAAGAGCGGACTCCTAGTTTGCATGCAGGCTTGTATAAAAGTGAAATGATGTTATTTTAAATGGATAGAAAAATCCTGTTTCAAAGATGTATCGTGGTAGTGTATTGTGTAGCCATGAACCCGACAGTAACTTTCGAGACAGTCCCTCTGTCTGGTGGCAAGAGGATGACCTAGTAGTAGAGAAGCGTCTACGCTGATGCGTAGTTTTCTGTGGTGTATAACACTTAAAACGTTATAGAGGTAGTTACCACGAATATCGACTTTTTCTGCTTGCTGCTTCTGCTCCTATGCTAGTAGTTGCGCCCGTCTCGCTTTTATTGCTCTTCAGGTGAAATTGATTTTGTTTGGTCGAAAACTGCACCACTTCCGCCTTCCATGTTTACAATTCCTCGCCTTTCTTCTCTCTTTTCCAATGTTCACCGTACTAATTTATACGAACAGTGCATTGTTTCCAAGCATTTTTCTTTTGAACTTTCATTTCGCATTACTCTGGGGGTGGAAGATGTCTTCGTGCATTTCAACGCTTCCACGATATAAGGGGCTTTCCATTCATGACTACAAATAGGTCTCCAAGCAAATTGCAGAAATTCACCGAAATCATTCCTCGCTCTTGATAGCCTAATAATCATCATTCCTTCACGAGGCATCGTCGAGCAAGGAAAGGATGTGCAATTTCATTATTCGAGCGCGATAAATACCTGCTCGTTCGAGTTGATAACTATTGGAAAAGAAACGCGTTTAACACCACCACAACGAGGTGCAAACGAACGACTGAAAGACGGAAGATTACTCAAGTCATTACTTTTCCAATGAAACGAGAAAGATTTTACAACACGATGAACTAGGTTTTTTTAAAAACTGAATTAACACCTTCTCAGAGTTGAATAGTTGTTAAGAAGTTGCACCTTTTGTGTGAACTTTTTCATCATTATTAATTCATGGACCTCAGCTTTAAAATAAGTGGGGCTTGGTTGATGGATTGATTGTAGTTTGGTCATAGAGGCTCACAAATTTGTAGAATCAGAGGTTCTAAATATTGACGGTCAATATACAATATGACCCATCTTCCCGCTTCCCATTATACAGACTCCATTTCCAGACTTATTTTTTAATAATTGGCATAGCGTTTGGGCATTATTCTTGCCATCTTCAGATGTCATAAGCACTCATAAATCATGCTCCATCCATCAATTATTATTCTAGGATAACATAAAGCTCACATAGAGCCTTTGTTTTTGTTTCTAAGAAATAATTGCCCCATATTCATCACAATATTACACTAGTATTAGCAACATTAATAGATGCGATGTAAATATTCACAGTTTTGAAACTCAACATTTTTGGTACACAACATAGTAGGAAAGAAACAGTCATGCGAAAAGCAATTAGCCATTTTTGTACACGGCAATGAAGCTCAAACAGGTTTATGTTATGCTTATAGAATTTTCAGAAGCATTCAACATAGTTCTTAATCAAAGGCTATTACAGAAATTCCTTAGGGATAAACGATGAAATGGTAATATGTATTTACGTACTTTTGTAACAAAAATTAGTCAGAATGTTGGAACCCTCATTACAAGTTGGTCAATATGTTTAATCTGATTAGTGTAAAACAACTGACAGCTATATGTTAACACTATTAAAAAGATGTACGAGTTTATGTAAAATAAGGAATAAATAATAAGGAACGCAGATTTCCATTCCATTGTATTTCCACGCTTATTATTATGTATATCATAGATTTGAAGAGGCTTATAATTAGACCCATAAAAACAAGGCTTTTCGTGCCTTTAGTATTTATTTCTAATCCGCTTTTATTGGAATTTCGCACGCTATAAGCGTTATATAGCCCTTTCAATAATAGAAGTGTTAACCGCAAGAAATTATACGTGGGAAATAAGCAGATGCCAATTTAAAAAGCTCTGTATTTATGCAATTTACTTAGAAACATTTAAGTACTGCATATATTCAAATGTCTTTCAGCATAAAACACTATTATTTCCAGAAAATGCGAATATTTTCTACGATTTATCATCAAAAACTGTATAATTAAGTTTAATGGGATAATTATGTGCCCAAAAACTGCTGAACATGTTAACACTTTATTATCGTAATAAATCTATGGGAGAATTCATACTATAATACTTATCTGATTATGGGCTTTTCATAGCGCAAATTTAGTAGTACTTGCAATTAGGGTAGAAACATGATTCAAAAATAGCATTTTCCGTCCTTATCACCTAAAAATCCCTAACGCAAGGTTTTATTCTTCTCTGAAGTATAAACTTTAATTAAGCATTGATGTATACTATGACAATCTTATTTTGTCTTATCATAGCTTGAATCAAGTCTTATCGAACCGAAGAGTTCTCTTCTTATCGAAGAGAAGTTACATAACAACATGAAACAGCGTAATAAGGCTTAAGATTATTTCTTTGTGTGTTTATCTTGTTAAAAGAGAGCATTCAATAATGTATACTTTTGTGGCCTAGGCACGTTTCCATGAAAAACACGACTGATATCTGTGTATACTTTTATGGATTTGGTGTATACTTTTTGGTGTATAGCTTTCAATGATGTTTTCAAATTTTAGCAAAAATAGAGAGCACTATGTTCATTGAAGTGAAGAACTAGATAAACCATGTACAATGGCGAAAGGTTGAAAAATCAATGAAAAATCGAAATCCTGATAGTTTGCTTAGGTTTTATAATATCACAATGAATATACGTTATATGGCAAATGTCTTGCAAACTTGAATTGCAAACTTTGAAATAATGTTAGTCAGTATAAAGTCATTCAAATTTACCCCAGTTATTTGTGTGAAATTAACATAATAACAATTAAAGATTATATTTTTACCTTATTTTAGATGTCTTCTGCATGTCCTTATTTAGTGATGAGGTATGTGGGTCCATCCTGTAGGGTTATAGCTCAGTTTCAGTACAGGTTCAGCAGCATACGACTTATTGTAGGTGTATAGAGCTCTTCGTGCATTGAGTTACTATTCGGATGATCTAATATTTCAATTCGTCTAGTCTGAAAAAAAATGAAAAATATATCGTTTAGATTTTAAAAGTAACACCATGCATTCAGCGGACACTCGCCCCATGAACTAATCTTAACTCTTTCTGTATTGGATATCCGAACTTTTTTCTGTATCCTGTTTCAATTTTCAACGCACATTTTCGTCTAACTACGATGGTTTTATCGGTTTCCAATAATATTTACTGATTTGCAGCATTTGCCTTCAACACGCGTCGAAGGATCAAAGACCCAAACCTATTTCCCGCATAGGGTGCAAAATAGAATCAAACGTGGCTTAGTTGCCATAGAAATGGCATTACTGAAGTTTTCTTTTGTGTTTTTTTTAATAGCAGGCTTTTTTATATAAGAGTACAAATAAAAAATGAAGTGTGACTTATTTGAGATAGTCTGAAAATGCAAAGCTAGTGTAATACTGTTTCAGCAATTGAGTCAAACAACGGCAAATATTCGAATTAACCTCTGAGATTTTCATCAAACTTCGAATATCTGTTTATGACGTTTGCTTGGCTTAAAAAGCAATTTTGAAGACAAATTGCACTAAATGAAGTTTGGCACAAACGGTCTCTACAATAGTTATTTGTCGAATGCAATATCAACAAGAATTGGAAATGTGAACAATACCGAACATGTCTAAACCCTTTGGAAGAAAATCTGGATTTGTCAACTGGGCACTGAGGTAAATACAGCAAGACTGATTGATAATGGATTTTGTCTTAGGCCAGTTAACCCTCTAGCCTCTGCTCATCCTTTATCTGTAATATCTCTATATGGTCTCTAACTCAATTAACAGCAACGAGACATTGATGATAACTGATGGATGCTCGATACTTAATCTTTTGGCCAGTCATCATGGATTCCCTTCACATGTAGACAGTTGGGTTCTATTGATTTTCCAGCACAATTAGCCGATAATTAAGGAAGATAGGGTTGGAGACATTTTCATTACACTATCTTGGCTGGTATCAAAGCCAATCACCCAAATGCATTCACATCAATAGATAGTCGAATTTCAGCTCTCGGTCATACACTTTTTAATCAAGGCACGAACATTACCATGAACTGTACTATTTGGTTTAAGTATGAATCAATATCTATCTGTGTTGGTTTTCCAAATGCACATTTGCATTTGCACAGCGAGATAATTAGTACTCATAAAGCCGGATCGTTAGTAAACGGTAGTTTAAAGATTTTGGAATTCAAACTTGTGAGTTAGGGTTGTTGAAAATCCCAGTGGAAATAAACAGAAAATATATAACATATATATTTTCAGCATGTTTCTCGTGGTAACGTCATTTCAATAAATCAATGATGTTTGAACACTTTTGAAAGCCTTCACTTTTGAAAAGTTTAGATGAAAAGTGTGTATAAATAGTTAGTCGTGAACATTTGGTAATTTGCATTCGAATGTTCAGGTCGCAGGCAAACCAACAATTAAAACCATGACGCATTACTATAAAATTTCATCGATTATTCTAATTCGTGTATATTGCGCTTATACGCTTTTATACAACATATCAATATTCAAATGCAAACAATCAATGATAATTAGACTACGCATTCAGTGTAATAAAATTATTTCAAAATTACCAATTTGTCTGAGATGGATTACAAATTTTACAGTTAATATAATTTTTTTTAAATAAATAAAAAACTATGATATTGAATTTCAGTACAGTGAAATTTTATAAAATTAACAATCCTCATATGTTAGTATAACAAATCCTTGAGGACTATTTATTCTATTAGCATATGAGAAACAATAACCTTTACAGTAAAAACACTTAAAATAAAGGTGTTATGGGGGTTAAAAACCTGTGGTTTTTATAATTTACGTGAATTATTCAAGCAGCAATGAGGAAATGCTTATAAACATTAACGTGTATACAGTATGCAAATATTCCATAAGCGATGGAAGCATGCATATGGAGGCGAATTTTAATTTGCAAGGTGTAACAATCGCCTACAGGTCCAATACAACAGTGTTCCGTGACGTAATACTTGTAATCGATGAACACCATCACCCTGCATCTACTATGATGCTTTCACCATGGCCTGTGTTAAGTGGTTCCCTATACTCCAACAGCAAATTTCGCAATACATTGTATTTTAGCACAACCATGGGACTGCTTTAGCTTGCTCATGCCTATAGATCTGGGTTTATTCCCCACAGCTATCTAATTCACTGTTTTCTGCTTTTTCCAAAAGGGAAACTATGGACTGCTCCTGAACTGCTGCGCATGCTCAATCCGCCTTCAGAAGGTACACAAAAAGGAGATGTCTATTCGTTCGCAATCATCGTCCACGAGATAGTGTTTCGGCAAGGGCCATTTTACTTGGAGAATTTCAACATAACGCCCCAAGGTAGATACAACCTCTCTTCTCTGTCTTAATCGTTTGCTAATCCATGTTTGACAGCACCGGAATCCGCCATCGACCAATGCCGCTTTGGGCATGCATGAGGCTCTCGTGATAAAAGCTTCCGTAAATTCAGACTAATTCCGTGAATAATTGAAGATCGTGCAGTGTTGAGAACGATAGAAATATGCGTCACATGTCGGTTTAGGGAGCTAGAGAGACGGTCGGGTCTTGTTTCCGAAGGACGGGAAAATCCGCATCGATTTCCTCAAAACTAACATTAGCACGCCAGAACTTCGATCCTACGGTCAGATTCGGGGCTCTCGGCCGCAGTCCTATAGAGCTCATACTAACCGCGATATTGAGCTTGACCCCCTTGCCAAAACATGTCGGTGCAAGCCAAGGAACTGATCTGCAGCGTTAAACCCAACGCGGTCACGCTGTCCGATTCACGAATGCCGTTGTGTTGCACTTTCGATTGCAATTACTGTAAGAAATCACAAGAGGATCAAATTCCGCCAAAAAGTAAGTTGACAAGTTTGTAATTATTTTTTTTTTTTATTTTACTTTTCAATGCACAAAAACATGGGATTATCCCTGAAAGTGAGGTTCCTCCTGTATGGAAATGAGTTGCGGGTCTTGGACACAATCTGATGTGACCATGTGATTGTCTGTCTTGTTGCACATATGTGCATATATGTTGCATATAATTAAAAGTATGCTTCTGCAAGGGCAAGTCACTTATGAAAACGCGCTGTTAAGTTATATACATTCTTGTAAAAAGAACAATCTTGATTGTGTTCTGTAAGGAATGGTATTATATACCATCATTTTCAGGAACTTTTTCTGACACATGTATATTTCAGTAACTTTGATAGTGATATTCTTCGACAATATTCATAAATGTTGTTGTATTTGTAATTTTTGTGATTACATAGACACAATAGACATGTGCTGAATATCTACACGTATGTACTGCACATTTTAACGTGATTTTTATAAATAATAGAGAGTTTGAGCCAGTCAACGTTAACGAAATGTTAACGATAACGAGAAACAGTGCTGGCGACCCGGAATGTCAAGGACTACCCTATGCGAAGCATGTCATTCCGAGCCACCAGCGCTGTTTCTTGTTATCGTTACCGCTAAAGTTTTGTTAACGTTGGCTGGCTCAAACTCTCTAATGCTATCATTTTACATACTACATACTGTATTACATAAATATAATATTTTAAAGTATCAACAAGGTAAATTTAGTAAACAAAAATGAATAATTTTAATTCCATTAAAATCTCCACTGAAAATTTTGATTTGAGAATGACAAATTTAATTTTATCGTATCTTAACGTTTTTTACAAGGTGATTTTGAAATGGAAAACATGTCAGGGCCCATTCGATACAATGGCGATTAATTAATGAATACGCCTAATTTCGGGGAATTTGCTAGACTGGTACGTATAAGATTTCTTTACGGACAGTTCTGAATGAAGCTTAATTTGTCTTGACATCTTCAGAAAATTGCACACAATGTCAATGATCACTACATAAAGGACTATACTAACCCATGATTAAGTTGACAATTTCGGTTTGTTAGTATTAACGATACGTTCGCCTCGCTGCAACACTAGGAGGCGAGGCCCTCTGCCAAAATCATTCACTATGAGATTCTTGATGACTGATGGTCAATAACCCATAAATGCAATGGATCACCAAGATTGTGTACCAAATATCAAACACGTGATGGTGATGAACCACTCATCAAGATAATCAATACTATGATAACGCAAAAGGCCTGCCCAAGTCATCATTACGTCGAAGACGAAGCTTATTACAGAGCAACAGAGTACTCGAGAGGAATCTGATGAGGTAAACAAGTCGTGAACAAACCCTTAAAGAAACAAGACAAGTTCAAATATTCTCTTGCAGAGACTACATGTACATGTACCACAAAATTGCACATGTCTTTCAAGTTACACAAACAATTTCTTCACGTGCTAAAATGGTGCAAAAAGAACATCTGAAAAGTATTGGGGTAGTTACAAAACTTAACTTAACACCTTGATAAATCACGTTCTATATAATGCACTAACCATTTTAGAAACCTGACAAATAGGAATGAATAGCATACCCGTGCTCATTTCTCGTTTGACTTGTGCAATTATAATTAGAACGTAAATAAAATTTGGTAAGGCCAATCCTAAAATTGAAATTATCATAATTGCATAAATTCATAAATTATGTCTATACGATCGTAATTTAATGAAGGAGAGGAATTAACTGCTATGTAATTAAGGACCCCATAATCTGATGATATTACAAGCATGTCACCAATATCCACAAATTTATTGCATTCATCTTGTATACTAAAAATTCAGTGAAGAGCTGACAAATAGCTTCTCAGAATTCTCGTCTTTTATAATTTTCAGACTAATCTTTCTTATAAAATTTTAAAAGAATTTCATAGTTGCATACTGGGAAATGTTATGAACTTTTACAACAAACATTCATAAGAAAGGTCTCAATTTCTGAAAAATAAATACGGACTTAAAGCAGCAGGTCTAACTTGAAAAGAAAATGTTCCCAGACACCAGACATCAAAGTCAGAATCATTAGCCAAATGCAAAATTAATGTTTTTCGAAAACATGGACTCGTTATTAATTGCCTAGCGCATTTCCAAACGTGGCAACGAATGCAATAATTGCAAAAGACACTGACGTTCACCTAATTAACATGAATAAATGGAATGCAGCAAGTCGGAATTAATGCATTCATAATTCATAAGATTTGAAATTAAAAGCGCTACGTCAAGTGCGTGGCAAGCATACAATTGCATTGTTTCGCGAACTAGCTGTCACTGTGTTTAGAAGCTAGCTAATTAAATATGCAATCACTGTTTTTACAAAATTTCACGTTTGATTTGCCAATCATTTCAGCTGGGAAATGCTATGGAAATGTTTGCCAACTCGAGTAGAAATCTATTAAAACTATGCCAAGGCAAAACCTAATATGTCGAGGGACTGGTGTTTAATTAAGGAAATTCGATGCTGCATGTGCCGAAACAACTATGGGACATCTCTGGAGGCATTCAAAGAAGACAAAATCAGAAATTTCTTTAAATTTTCCATCTTCGAAAATCTCGATCCAACGCTCAAATATTTGCTCATCATTCAAATTTCAATGCATTCTGAGATCCCAACCAGTCTGTTGGGAATACACGAAAGATGGCACGAAATGTCTCTTTTATCATCGTGTCAAACAATAACGCCGTCCAACTCTTCTTACATTGTTTCTCGAGAAAATGTAAGTTTGATTATAACTAAATCATCCCGACAGAAGGCAATCTAGCATGACTGAAATGCAACGATGAGAAAATGCCATTCGAGGATGCCAAGGACAAATATTCAAGAGTTGAACGTACAATGGTGAATCGCCTCACCGTGTCAACACAATAGGCAGCCGGCCTTTAGAAAGTAATTCAGAAAAGTCGTAAAACAGATCAAAGCACACATTTTAAGGGGTCACTGCCTCGATGTGCAAATATGAAATAGCGAGATACGTATATGCTGTGTGAATAATGCAGGGGTATTGAAGCAAACGTTTCAGAAATATTCCAGCAAAAGTATAGAAGGCCAAACCATATTCAAATAGAAACATTTTTTATTTTTATTTTTGGAAATCGGTTATTTCAAATTCTAACAAACGATCCAGTTGCAGATTAGGGTCATACATGTCAAATTTACCGATTCTTAGCATAAAATACACAAACGTGGCCCTTTCTTTTTATTGTAGAAGTATAAAATGCTAAATAGTGTTAGAAACATATTGAGGTTAAAATTAGCAGCGTACCTTTCAATTAATGGTAATAATGTTTATTCAATAATTGATATTATATAAAATATTAAAAATAATAATATACTAGCTATCCTTGGCATGAATTTTGGGTTCACTTTTCTATAGTTGTATGACAATAATACACGATATATAAAGTACTCCAAATACAGTAACTGTATATGCCAGGTATTAACGCATTTGTTGTTTTATTAGGGCAGTTAAGTCAACATTTCCTTTCACATGCGACCTTGTTTAGTTAATATTTAATCTCAATCCAGCAAAGCCCTTTTATTTTTTCTAAAAATTGTATAATTGTTAGCCTCAATGTTTAAATTAGTTTAAATAACTAAATTCAAAACAAGTATGACAAAAAATCATTTCATTTGACATATTTATCCCCCATTACGACAAACTAGCATACATGACAGGGACCATAAATGTGTCAAAACACAAAACTACTTTAGTACCTATACGCATGCCGCTAATTCCAAAACGTCCAAATTGCTTTGTTTTTTTGTGATTTTACGAATACGTATCTTAAATCATCTTCACATAAGTTGCAGAACTTATACATGTACACTATTTTTTTTTCGAATCAATGAATAGGGCAATAAAGTTAAATTAACCCCTTTTTCTTCTATCTTATAGAATGGTGGTTCTCTACCTACGGTAGGCGTACCAATACTGGTACGTCGAGCTTCTGGAACTGGTATGTGGGAGGTACGGATACATCCATTTCAATACTTGGATTTTTATTTGTAAAAAAAAAGCATTAAATGTTTGTAAATTGAGGGTACCCGAGATCCTAGAACGATCTCAATTTGTGCTAGTAACATATCATATTTCAGAGAACCATTATTTTATAAAATGCCCAGTACAAATGAACGTTTCCAGTAAAGAAATTTCCAGTATACATACAAGTCTTACATTGAAAGATATTAAAAAATACCGTATTTGCATACCGCAGGCAGAGGCTTAAAAATGTTATGTGCGCTCGTATTCCTAATCGGATTATAAGCAGAAGTGCGCAATTTATAATTCTGATACTGAAACAAATTATTTGCTAATATTTGATTTGATTTGAAACTATGCGGTTACTCGACTTCGTATTTTCTTAACTCTTTATTTACAATTTCGTTTGAATGTTCTAGTGTACTGTGGTTGGACAATAGAGATAGCCCAGCGTTAGGGCAGCCAGATTTGTTACGGGCAATTATCAACATTCCACGAGTCAGACAGAAATGTCTAAATTGAGACACTTTGAGGTCCAGCAGCGAAAAGTTGTCTATGGGGTTATTCAAACGTTTTAATCTTTCTTGTAATTCACATCTTGTTTCCCCATATATTAACGCTTAATGACCACTATAGGAGTAGACATAATTCAAAACTTGCATGCAATTAGACGATGAAATTGCCTTCCTGGCTAATATCGAGATTTAGTAGAAATTCCATATAACAACAGGGAAATTTAGCAAACTCCAACCGTTCATTATCATCGTTACGGAAGGGAGGAGCCACAGACTGAACTACCAATGAACTAACTGAACGTCGTACGCACTCGAACGACGCTATATCTCTTTACCATTTATAATTGAAAATTGCCATAAATAATTCAAAATATGTATCCTAAAGAGCTCGTATCGAGAAAACAGAATCTTCCCATCAAAAAGCAACAATCTTATCAGCATTTTCCAAAAAATCCATCAAAACTTGGTAATAGCTATTCAGTTTTGAGATTGAACGGAACATCCATATATAGTACATTGTATGTATAGTTGGCATATACACAGTATGAATATTAAGGACCAGCATTCCAACAGCCTCAGGGCTAAATTATGTTCCAAAATTACGCTTGAAATGCATGAAGCATTTATCCTAGAGCCATATATTTTCCCACTATCTCTTTGCAGAATGTAGGCATGATGCTTAACTGCTATTAATCAAATTTCTTATATAATCAAGAGTTTAATATCTACGAAAATATTACAGAATTTGCCACACAAAATAAAAAAACAGTTAACGCAAATAGGTTTAACATCAAATTGTATACATAGCGAAACAATTTGAAGCACACTATAATTTGTAGTGCAATAAAGCAACTTTTTGCAATGCAATTTTATCAACTATCCGCAAAAGTCATAAAATACTAACAGACATGCAAAGCATGACTTCACAAGTATTTAGAGTCTTACATTTCATACGTATCATGAACCCTATTTTTAAAACTGGCTTTTTGGTAGCCTGTGAAGTAAACTATCTACATAAATTGTGCAAGCATATGCTAAAATATACAAAACTATTTTTCAACGCGTGTAGTTTCATAATAAACTCTAAAGTGGCATTAAATATATAAACTTGTCCAATTTCCATTACGACATCTCTAACTTGAACAACACAGCTAAAATGAAATCATTCCATTGTAAATACTGGTACTTTTAACTCGTTATTGTGCATTTTAAATTGTGACTTCACATTATACAATGGCCAACATATTTTTAAATATTTCTATATTATAAATTGCTTTTATTCCGATATATAAACCTTCAAACCATTCGATATTAGGACCTTAAAAACAATATAATTTGAACGGATTTTAAATCTATAATCCAATAAAAATTTAAGAAAATTAGTGTCGAATGCAGCACCTACTTAAAGAATATTCTACGAAATATATAAAGAGAACGATCACAGGCCTGAATCCATTCGTATATCTAACAAAGTATGTTTTAGTTCACCCCTAATACATAATTCAATTTCTTACGTTGATTTATATATAAAGTCAACTGCTAAAGTACCGTGATAGGGAGTATTTCACGTGTGGTATAATGACTTCCTTAACCTGACATAGCTATAAATCGGTTATTCCAGGACAGTACAGTTGCAACGTTTGTCCATTCGATAGCGCAGAAATTGACTTGTACAAGGGTGCGTGCGAACGGAATCTGTAGTCATAGAAGCTGATATAATGTTATTGCTTGAAAATATATTGCTTGGAAAACTGGAATTGACAATATATTAATTTCAGCAGCGTGTATGCGGATCACGACAATCCCATCTGTTTAGCTGCGGATGTGAAATTGCGTTTATTCTGCAAATAACATCTTAATTATTAACAACCCTTTCAAATAGCGTGCAATTAGATCTGATGAATACGTAATTGCAGATGATTACATCTATGATGAACAGTATGCCAATAAGACAACGGTAAAACGGGTTTTCAGTACTCATTTATAAATATGAATACTGTATAAGTAGTTAAGTATTGCAATTACCGTTTTGCAAATCGTATCTTTATAATTAATGTATAGAAAATAGATTTTTTGTTAGATTGGTAGATTAAAAGGACCGATCTAATTGTAGAGCTTGCTGAGCAGCTATGATTGGCATAATATATCAATATCAATTTGTTTTGTACTACACAATGTTCAATTTGTTTCAATTTGGTTTATAAAATAGAAAGATTAGAGAGATTGAGCCAGTCAACGCCTTAATGTTAACCTTAACGTTAGAGGCGGGATGGGAGGAACCACGCATGTGCACTCATAACGTTCAGTTCATTGGGTAGTACAGTCCGTGGTTCCTCTCATCCCGCCTCTAACGTTAAGGCTGGCTCAATCTCTATTATACTTAACGTCAACCATACAAAATAAGCTAAATACTGCTGATAAATATAGATCTCTTATGGAAAGTTATTACAATTTATTAATTGCCTGTTGTACATTGGTAAGCATCAGCGAACAATGCTGCCCAACATTACGTCCTCTTTATATTTAATTAAAGTTTAATTCATTTTAAATTGATTTCCATTAAAGTGCTTCTCCAAAAATAGCTCAAAGTATTGCAATACGTAAATCCAAGGGCTTACTATACTCCAAATAGTTGAATAAAATCAATGCTCATTTTGAACATAAAACTTGGATATATTTAGTACAACGTGTTACAAATTTCAGACTATAACCCCATATCTAACCCTTGTATAATAGGATTAATTTCTCATAATTCATTGCCGCATTCCATAAACCACGGTTATCATGATATTAACAGACTATGTAAAATAGCAACTTTCAAACGATCTGATAAAATATGATGGGCTTGACAAAAACACGGCAAATGATATGTCCGAACTGAAATAATGAAAGCTCCTGTATTCTATCATCGTGTTCACTATCTAAAAGTTCTCAGTAACTAATAAATTTTAGTGATACTCATTAATGGAGCTCATTAACCTAAATAATGAGCCGCATTTGCCCATTAGGCAATAATCTAAACAATTCTCTTGAAATGAAGCATATTTCTATAAATAAATTAAAAAAATTAGTGATATTGTGAAATAAAATATGAACGACTGATGTTGGAATCACTTTTGTTAATTATTTATCAAAAATAAAATTCTAAATTAAGCAATAAAACATACTTGACAAATGAAACAAACATTCCTATACTTAATAACTTGAAAACATTCATTAATAATTAAAGTGCACTGATTAATGATATGTAATAATATTTGTTTTTACTTCATGAACAAGTCAGTAATGATCTTTAAATGTAATGCAAGTAAAGGTTGAGTTGCATACATTATAAGAATTCAGGGAAACCATTGTTTCTTGGAAACAAAAAGCGTGGGATGAATAACAAATATACATGTACTGCGAGTTGTTTTTTTGATGAAATGTGGATGAAAATATTTACTTTATCATCATCGTTTAAGAAAAACTAATCTACACAATGCATTTTTCCATTACGTTGCATTCCAGGAAAATTAATTTTATCCTCCGAAAATGGAATTGAATTTTATCTTTTACTGCAATGTTATCGTTATTAATAATCAGAAAATATAAGACTATTGACGCCGTATTTTACAGTCTTTCAGGAGTTATACATATTGTTGATAAATGGCTACGCAAACGCATACATTTTCCCGAAAACATATCGTGGGTTGAAATTTCCAACTTTCATATTTTTTTCATCTTTATGTACTGCATATGCAGTCTTCAAATTTCATATTTTTCATCAAGGCGACGAACAGATCATAATTAAATTCTAATAGTGCCTTGCTTAAGAAATTCTCGACCCAGAGGAAAGTTAATAGATGCGCCGATTTTATAAATTGAATTAAGGGAGCATTCTAGCAGTCAAGATTTGAAGCGTTTATTGGAAATATCTCAAAGTTAGAACCTACGCACATATTTGAAAAATCTATATTGAAATATAATTAGTTCTCTACTGGTGCTTACAAAATGAAAAAAAAAATCTCTTCAAAGCGTTCATATTGAGGCGAACGCAAAAATGCAAAACTCTTTATTATTCATTCTACCATTTTTGCCATTCAAACTTTCTTAAATGTGTTTGGAAGTTGCGCAGACAACACATATTGTACATGAGCATCTCTGATAATTAAAATAACTTCGCTATAATAGTGAGAATTAGCCATACTCTTCACAACTTGTGGATAAAACCTGTCAATTTTATAGCGAGAATGTCTTATGTTATAGAGGTCGTCAAATTTTAATTATTCACAATAATAAGACAAAAAAAACCCATAACAATCTTACATAATGAAGTCGTTCACCTTTTGTCGTTAACAATTTTAGTTAACAGAAGGAAATATTATTCCTAAAGGATGAAAATTAGTTTTCTTCAAGTTATTTTCATCCATATGAAATAATATTTTGATATCAGATAGCTGAATAAATATCATTAATTCAGTTTGTTTTCTTAGTATACATTATTATTATTTTAATTTGGATATTTTGATTTACTTCCAAACATTTCATTTCTGATGTTCTATATAGTCATTGATAAAGATAAGTAGGTGCCTACACCAAAATATACACATAATTAATTCTAGGATTAATTACTAGCATACATCAATTCCTATTAGGGCAAAAGTTCCATTAACAGCAGATAAAGAATTTTATACATAATAGATTATAATGGCGCAGACAAAATAATGTGAATTTACACGTCATAAAGTATAACAATTGCTCACATTATTTTGTCTGCCCCAACATAATGTATTATGCATACAATTTTTAAGTTTACTCTTAATGGAACCAGTAACATTGTTTGGTTATTTTTAACGTTGGCCTAAATATATTTTAAATGGACAAAAGAAATCACATTCAATTAAACCCATCGTGAATTTGGAGTAATGTACTTTCAAAGAAAAACCAAATAATAGAAACTGAAACTGCGTGTCCATATCGATTTTGACGATGCTTTTCAGATAGAGTTTAATCTGCAATAAATTGTTAAAGCACGTGAAAATGAAAGCTAGATGATTTACACATTACTGCGTACAAATCACGGTAATCACGTTGTCAATTACAGAAAGAAATTTTATGAATGTGACGAAAATAACAGATCGATGAAGATAATGTATAGGGATATATATATTTTCAAAAATAAACTTTGCTTAAAAGCATACAAATCATACATCCAGATGCTCTTCTAGTGCATCGAATCTTATTTCAATTCCCGAAATGCGAGCTAATCGGATACAATGACTATGAAAGATTTTCATACCATAATGGATTTCGGATTGGGTGGTTTTTGTCAAATTTAATGAAATCAGGACGCAAATCAAAAGTTGAGAATTCTGCACAAAGAATTTCTTTCCATTAAGTAGCTGTGTTTATTCACTTGTGCACCCCACATGCAATGGCATTTTGTCATTTAAATCGAAAGCCCAAACATTCGTTCATCTGAATGCCCAAGTATAAAAGCCTCTCATGGCCAAGGTAAAAATAAAAATAATGTTGTTTATTGAGTTTTCATGCAACACGGATTGCATTTCAATGCTGCGGCAGTTCGCATTTAGTGTCACCATTTCCGCAACGAGTCACATGAAAAGTCACAGATGCTAGTTGCATAGGACATTCACGAAATTACATTGGAGTCAGGCCTAAGCCATGCATTTATTTTGGGTTTTAATGGAGCGCTATAGCTCTATTTTGTTGACATTTCCACCGATTTTCTTTCCTTTATTTACGTATTACCATTCGATTTCTGGTATAATAAGGTGATTACGGCACCGAGAGGGTCGAGAGACACGTCAAAGTTTTACAAAATAAATCCTAGCTGCGCGAGCAATTCTTTGTGCCAATAAAACCTTCGCTGATTGCTTGCCATTTACAATCACATTTTGTGTTTCCAACGACTGTCGTCAGTGGATCCGAGTGTGAATTGGAGAAATTGGAATTTGGAAAACAAATTTAAGTTTGCCCATGGCACCTGTTGCATACATTTAATGGATCATTCAATGTGTAATCCTGTCCAATTACAAGGTATTTTTTTTTAAAAAAAACTATCGAGATTTGATTTGGATGACCTTGTTGAATTGTGATTGCGAATATATCCATAATGAGTAGCGAGAAGAAAAAGATGAATGCTAAAAAACCACAGGCAGTGCACAGTAAGATGAAATCAATCATACTTTCTATCTTCGCTGTTTGTTACATAAGTACATATTTTCGAATAAAATCTGCACTAGATCTTAACGTTTTTTATACACTTTCATTTCACGCAAATGGTGCAAGTCAGCTTGTCATCCCATGCATTACGAAAATGATTCTTACAGAAAGGTGTCGAATGAAATAATGTATCTCAAAAGTTCAACATTTGCAATATATTTGAGCAATTTGGAATATTTGAACAACATACACGACATTCACTGACTTAACGTGGTTTTCATATACAAGAAAAACGACAATTCATAATCCTGATCACTTCAGTTTAAAAATTTCAAATAATTTTTAAAAGACCAACACTCAATTTATTCGATGAGAGATTCCATCCTCATCCACTGGAAATTTAGCTACTATGATATAAAAAGTGAATATTATATTACAGAATGGCTCCATCAACCACACACTGCTTACGATAGATACAGATTCGAATTGTGTTGCTGCTATTCTTCAAATTTAGAAATCTTGGAAGTTTAGTTACCTCCCCCTACACTATTTCTAAAACACCCAAATGCTTGCATGGACGATTTCATAAATAAACGTCGCGGTTGACTGTATCAAAAATTTCCAGAGAAGCTCCTGAAAGTGCACTAGGCAAAAAAAATCGTAATAGTTTGTCATAAAAGAGTTGTGTATTATTTTTCTTTACCTCGACTTTTCTTATCTCTAAAGGCTGACAACCAATAGCATGTATCATCCTTAGGCATTGTAACTCGAAAAAGTGCCACAAAGTGCAAAATATCTGTCTCCAAGCTGCCTTTACTGCATCCAGTAGAACCATAGTTGATCGCAAAAATATGGCCCACAGAAATGTGACGACAGCTGTCACATAAATATAAGCAATATTTTTTGCTAGTCTGATTCGACGTGTCAGGCACAAGTTCTATAAAAAGCATAGCTGGTGGATCGAATCGAAATACATTTTTATATTGGATAAAAAATTTTTTTTTCGCCATTGGGTTATTGGCAACGTTCTTGGTTTCCAACAAAACCATCTGTGTTTGTGTAGGAAGCAATCGTCCATGTTATTCGAGAAATGTTGGTACATTTCAGACACTTATGTAATTTACTGCACGCGAAGACAGTTTATTTATTCAGGACTGTCGTAGAACTTCAGGGATATTAAATATGTTTATGCATATAAAAACAATACCTATAGGGGCAGACTGGCATGACAAAATGATACATATTAAAAATGACATTGCGATGATACACAACCATAAAGTGACGTAAAAATAAACTATTGTTCAAATTATTGATGGGTATATTGAAATTTTTTTAGTTTCATGATCAGCACGTGGTAGATGATAAAATACTTTGTTCGCATTAGTTTCGTAGATGAACATCTACAGGTATATTCAGAGCCTAAAAGGAATTTCCTTCAAGGTCTTTTTTGATTTGACATCTCCAAGTGTGACATTCCTCGGTGAGCTTTTACCACAACATAATTATGTTACAAGACACTACAATGTGCATTACTGCATTCCATTCAAGAGCACTAACAATGTGCATTACGGACAAATTAGATAAACAGTACGTGCATCTCACATTTAAGAAAAAGGGAAAACTCTAAAGGTTAAGACTGAATATGTTCGTACACCTGTCAAAATTCCTATTCAACATACATGTAGAGCATTTTGCATCATTGTTAATGCATGCACATGTACAGTATACTGTTTAAAACGTATTGAAATTTGTACAAATTATAATTTTAGAAATAATTTCCTTTAGATAAGTTTATAATTTTTATATGTGACGTTGCAAATATATCAAATATATTAATAATATATTAATAATATGCAGGTATTCTGAATCATATTTGAATACATATCGGAAAAGAAACAAATTTAATTATAGGCAAGATCATCTGCCAAAATATCAGTTTCAGTATCAAACTCAATTTACATATATTTAGTGTATCTATCCATTGAAATTACTTTCTTTGAGAAATATATCGTTAATTCAGGATGGTTTAAGGCTGCCAACGTCACTAGTGACGCATTCGTGTGAATAAAAATACTGTTGCCCTTTGCTGCGATACAAAATAAATTGACGGGTATACGGGCCCAAATTAGCGAGAATCGACATCTAGTCTCGTAGTCAAGTTACTAACTACCGAATTAATTAAAACAGGTGCAATGAGGATAAAATGAAGCTCATGGGCATCATTCCTTCATCGATTTACCCGGGTTTTGTCTGGTCACATTTTGGTCATTAAATTCTTCTCTGCCTTACTTGGAATCCATTTCAGTAATGAGAAAAATACGTACACCAACACACAAGGTTTAATATATCAGAGATCAAATGTTCTCATTTCAAATGCGCTTGCGCACTAATGATACGCTTCAAATCACAAGAGGATTATGTTCATCAATTTGCATTTCTTCAACGTAAATATGAATTTTATGCTCGACTTCACTGTTTGACGAAGTCTCGTGTGTTTTTAAATGATATCTTAATTCAACTGGGATAAATAAAAAAACCTTTGTAGTAGCGCTGTTAGTAACTAGACTATCGTTTTCTCCTCAGCCAATGCAATTTATTGTCTTTTGAAAACCTCATTGCATTATATATGAATTAGGTGGGTATGTCTGGAACGTTAAGTGGTACAGCACTTAACTGACTTAAGAACTTTAAGCTTAGTAAAAGTACCTTAAATATTGATCGACATGGTTCAATTTTATAATGCTTTTATTTGACTGTTTTTATAAAGGCATTAGGGAAATTTATAATGAGCTTGGCAAAATGTTGGTTTAATTGCAAACTCACATAATTAAATATTTATTCAAAAGGTTTGAACTATATTGAACTCGATACAAATATATTAAACCAATAAGTATTAACAGATTACTGCAGCGCGCAAATTATGCAATGTATTTACAGTTTAATCCATTTTAAAATCCGTTAGATCATGTGAAAATGAACAAGCGAAATGCCCTTTAAGAATATCACACTTGGTGACTTAACACTGACTTGCCAAAGCACTCTTTCAAACTTTGAGTGTTTGTATAAAATTAGTATTAAAAAACACAATCATCATCTTATGATATATTTTTATATCACCACCATTACTGAAATTACTTTATCAAAACTAAACAATATTAAACAGTTTGGCATATTGTCAGATTAGTTTGACACTATACTAAACGCCTCGTAAAGTAAGACATTAAAGATTTAGACATCGTATTCCCAATTACAATTGCAATGAAAGTCGTTAACGTTTCAGACGTTTGGCATTTTTGTGTCTCCTGAACGCCAAACGAAATAATACTAGCATAATTCCCAGTTTGGCTCGATGTCATTTAATTAGTCTAATGCAGCCAAGTAGACAGACGACTTTATTTACATAAACTATTGGAAATGCATCTCTTTTCAAGATTACATTTCAAACGATCTTGTAAGATTTTCTAACTGAATATATATATATAAATATCCTAATGTACTCCATCCAGTAATTGAAGTTGCCTTTCGCAAACAATCAGAAAATAATTGCCTAAAATCCCTATAAATCTTACTTAGACCATATGATGCAAATCCCGCAAATGTATAACAATAGGAAAGATTTGAAAACGAGCTCGATATAAAGCTGGTTGGTACTTGCCTCAACCACTCACGTTATTGCCTCAAATAAGCGCACTTCCTTATATGTATAACCTCATTTGTCAGTCAATACGTTTATAAGGTGGATTAAATTGAGGAAACACGAAGCTTCGTGCATGCGCCCTAGATTGATTGCATGCATTCAACTGCACACTATCTACTTGAAAAATAAGCATTGCTATAGTGTATCCCCAATAAAGCGACCATCATCATTATCAGCCTCATGATGGAAAAATCTATAAATTTCTTTGAAAATCATCTCAAATAAACGTTAACAAAGTGCTTTTGAGGTTATAAAAAGGGTCTTTAAGATTTATCTACCCCTTAGATGTGCAATTGTTGGTTGTAATCTAAATTTCAGCGTAATTATTTAGTGGTTCCAAATTGCAATCAAATTGCAAATCAAATAAACCAAAAATAGAGTATTGCATATTACTTTACTCTATACTCTATATGGATTTGTACTGCATGCATATATGCTTTAAAATGGCTTATTGCTCTAATTACAGGTATGCTAATAGATCACATTTGTCCACGGAGCAATTAATGAACTTCATATATATTGAATAATTTAAGGATATAATGAAATTAATGACGATAATGGGGACTGGATACAAAAGTGTCTACATTTTTAAAAAATATAATTCAGCTGCAATTTAATTACCATTTAGTAAAAGCTAAATCTATTAAACTAATTTAATGGTTCGTTCTTAACTTATCAGAGTGCAATTCGAGGTGCTAATTTGCTTACAACATGCAATGTATTCATAGAACAAATTACAAAGTTTTAATTAACACGAATGCAATTCTTAACTTCTGCACTTTTGTTTTAGACGTGATTAATCCAGAATGTTATATTGGCAACCAATTCTCCCTCTCGCAAACGTCTTTAGGAACGATTGCATTATGGCAATTAAGATAAAGCACATCCCCGATGCAGTTTGGAGGTGAACCAAGTGCACTTCAAAATGGCGCCTGGTTTCGAAGAAGATCGATATTGCCATTAGCGTGCAAAATGAAATAACCACACATTGATAAATAAAACAGTGATAAAATTCTGAAATCGTGAATGGTGCGCTTCTGATAACGCAAAAATGAACGGATTCAAAAAGAAGCAAATACTGATTTCTGAGAAGGTTACTTCAAATTTGGTATAACTTGAATAACGACACGCTTCAACGTGTAATTTAGCAAGTAATCTTATAACGAATTACAGATAAAGACGAGGTTTTTTTTTTCAAATTGAACCACGACAAAATGCATTAGTGATTAAGTATAGAAAGCAATCAAAGCTTATATTCTGTGAACACGAGGCTTTTAGTATTAATTGGACGGAATAGAATAGTACATAACTATTCAATATGGGATTACCTTTCAAATAAAGAGCACTAGAAAAAATTAACAAACGTCCCATTTAGAAGCTGTCTTCTAACTAATATACAGGGTGAGACAATTCAGTGACTCAAATACAGAGTCAAATATCTCAACCATGACAGCATATGCTGTACGTGACAATGGACGAAATATGAAAATTTTAGCCCTTGAAGATATGGCAGAAACTCAATTAGAAACTTGTAGAGTGTCGTCAAATTAGTGTTATGTGGACGCATGGATTTTTTTATCACTACTAATGGCAACAATCATTTGAGAGGTATTGAATTTTGTCTCACCCTGTATATGAATTTAACAAGTTATACAAGGTTGATACACATGAATGACAAACCCATCATAGTCAACGTAGTCCAATAATTCACATACCAACATACAGTAACTACTCAAAACCTAAATTATCAGCAACGTTGTTGGCTCGCTATTATGAACCAACAATAGACCAATTAAGTGCCAGTAAATAATCTTCCAAATAATAGAGAGATTGAGCCAGCCAACGCCTTAACATTAGAGGCGGGAAGGCAAGACCACGCATGCGCACTCATGACGTTCAGTTAGTTCATTGGGTATGTGACTCCTCCCTTCCCGTCTCTAACGTTAAGGTTAACGTTATGGCGTTGGCTGACTCAAACTCTAATATCTGAAAGATCTGCAACTTAAGTTTACATAAGGACTATAAAGGCCTAGTACAAATATTATTTCCGGGTTTATTTGCAGATGTTCTCTTAATTTAATTGCCATTCGTACTCTTGCTCGGAACCAATTCCGTAAAAGTTATATAACAGAAAGCTATATGGTGCGCCTAAATACAATTGGCTGTCGTATTTTCATTGGACGAAATGAATGCGGTTGATACTAGTTTTGAGTTTATGATGGAAGACAAACAGAAAGATTCTCCCATATTGTGGTGTTCTGCATTACAAATGGGTCTGTGGGCCAAGTGCCACTGCCCTTCAGTCTGAATGTCTGCCAGTCTGGTCTGCTTTGTTTATGTGCGCCAACGCGCAAGAAGATTGATATTCTTTCAAACTGCAACATTGCACAATGATAACTGGCATGCGTGGGGCAAGGACGAAATAAGCAGAAGAGTTATGACAGATAAAATAGAGCGCCTGGTATATGCTCACCCAAAATCGACCAAGTTTTGATAAATTGCAGTCATTCTAATGGATATATCAGATAATTTCCAATAACTTTTTTTTTGTTATTTTTTCCGCGTCCCTGTGAATTTATTCTTTCAATTTTATATTGATGGTTTTACAAAAGTTTGCAAGAATATTGTTTAACATGGTTAACGCGATTTTTCCAAATGGTAAACAAAATATTTGGTCTAAAGATTGGGTCACAAATTCACTTTTTATTAAAGTATATTGTAAAACACATAAGATATGGGAGATTATTTAATAAAAGTTTTTAAATAAACCAAAAAGATACAAGTGATTTAGTACACTGTTAACTACATTTTTAAACATACCAAGTAAGTGGTCTTTCAAAGGCAATTTGTGAGACAGTGTCCTGTCTTCTTGACCCGTATGGCTCCACTTTCTGGAGCCGTGTTTCGCGTCACTCACGCGCACACAGACCAAGATAAACGAATACCGAACTACATGTTGGTTGGGATCACCCAGATCCTAACCGGGAAAAAATGTAGAGATCACAAAGAACTGAACAAAAACCGAAACTTATTTTGGGGTACAACGCGGTTTTGGACCACCGAGGTCCGAGCCGAATCCCGAAAACTTTACGCTATTTGGAGAGCTCCCAGTGACACGTCCACCCAGGCCCGTGGTTCATACACTTCTCCCCGATTTCGGGGTCTCGGCCCGAAACTTAAAATTCCTGGAATGTGGTCTATGACCACATTCCAGAATTCCGAGCTGCGTGCTTGAGGTCAAGTGGCGGGTGCAAGGTCAAGGCATACTGTGAAGCGGGAAAGTGGTCCCCGTCTCACACAATTCAAAATACCGGGGTTCAATTACCGGATCGGCTACAATGACTGTGGTTTTCGATGTTTTCCACAGTTGTTTCCAGGCAAATGCCATGATAGTTCCTCTGAAAATCGTACGCGACCAAGCTCCTTCCTCTCTTTCACTTCTATAATGATTTACCAAAAATAATACAAATCCAAAAAATGTAATTCCAACTACTAGGTGGGCTGCATTCCACAATGCATGTGCGCTTACTATATTTTGAAAACATTTCAATTTATATACTGCGGTAAATCTGTCTCCAAGGGCAAGCAAAAGGTCATCTGTGTTACAAGACTTCAATGTGAATCTATTTCTTCTATTGAAAGATATCATCATGAAAGACAGTTCTAACAATTGCTGAACACTTGCAAATCCTGAGGAAACTTTCTATTTATAATACTGAGGTATATAGGTGTGGTAGTAGTAACGCTATAGGCCTAATAATGAAAAATAATATGCAAGTGTTTATTACAAGGAAAACTTAAGAAATGTTGCAATCAGGCAATTAATTCTGCATCTGACAATCTGTGAAATTTTGGACTTTTGTTTTTAGTATAGATATATGCAATGCTACTTATACAAAAAATATATTTTAGGTGCCAATTAGGTATCCAACATCAGAGATTTTTATGCCTGTTATTGTAATTCGCATGACTGAGTACTCATTAGACTGAAAGTGATGTCATCTTTTCGAATTGCCCTTTGCAAATACACCATTTCATTCGCTCGCCTTGAATATGCTCATCTCTGTCCACCATTTACACGCTCAGATATTGATCCATCAGGCGCTATTTGAGGTCATGTGTTCTCCACCCATCACCTCTATTACATAAATGCAAGCGACATGTGTCATTCAGGACCGGCACACATCGCATCACTACTTTACTCGAGTGAACATTTTCCTTGGGTCCACGCCCAAACCGGTAAGGCCATCATGATGGAGTGGGCCGAAGTTATTACTAACACGAAAAGTGAATGAAGGCGAGGAAATAAGAAAAGGAAATCTCATAAGGGGTTCAAACCTAACAAAGTTGGCTGAAAAGGCGTGAAATTTCGCGTTGATTTTTTTTTTATCTCGATTTCAATTTTCTCATCAATTTTTAGCCCTTGCTCATATACTTCTTCACGCTTCTCTTCTCCACTCCATCACACAAACTAAAGTTTGATGCAGTTACCTAGCAACAACAATAAATGCTTCTTCTACAGCATCATCTTCATAATTATTGACTGCGCGGCTTAATAGTTCAACACCAGTAGTTGAACACGTAATAAAAGCCAATTTTTTATTTTTATCGGTAAACACGCAGAGACCCTGGAAGCTTGCTCAGCTCGCAAGTTGTTTAATAGTCTTACTAATCAGCATTTTGCAATATAAACATAAGGTTCAAGCCAGGGGACTTATCTATGGTAGTAATAAAAAATCACTTTGATATTAAATGTTGTGGTCTGATGTTTTTCCATTTTCAAAGAAGCAAATTGGAATATATGATACCAGCAGGGTTCACTCAGTCAGATCAAACCTTATCAATGTAATTCTTTATAAATGTAATTAAACTGTCTTGTACAAATTTCGAATAATGATCATAGTATAAATCGGGTAAATAGCGACAACCAGATTGCTAATAACTAGTACTAGTTATAGAAAATAAGCATAGTAGTAGTAAAAAATACAATATTTTATATTGTATTTTATAATCTACAAACATATCAATATGGATATTTCTCGTGTTTACCACATTTTAATAAATGCTTATATTATTGTTATTGTCTTCATGATAACATACTTCTTACAGACTCCGAAAATCATTTTAATCTATGCTTTTCCAAATTGCACTTTCAAACTTTTTCACCAAAATACATTTCAAATATACACGTAATGTAACTATCATATAGGCATTAGGGTTAATTATATTCTAAACTAGAACACATTTTGAATCATGAAGACACATTAATGATTCCAATAACCATATAACTTATCTGACCGATTTGTGCATTCCAATGCAATTCGAAATTCTTAATTTTGGATATATTGACTGACGTTATCCTACTTATTATACTCGAATACCATTGGATGAACTATAATCTAGAATTATAAAGATATAAAAGCAGGTTCTTTCTCGTGTTTATTGCATATAGAACCAATAAAAAATCATATTTTGTACGGGCTCATCTATATGTGTGAATGGGTAGGCCTAGTCGTTCATCTTTGGAACTTCAGTGCCCTTATAAGTAATGCATCCGTAGGGAGATAATCTCATTGTGCTGAAAATTTAATTATGCTCCGTAAGCACGCAAGAGGGAATGCTTGATATAGGTTATATGTATGTAACGGATGCACCAAAAATCAATGTTATCAAAGACTAAAGGCATGTATGCGTGTCATTCTCCATATGTCTCAACAAGCACTTTTGCTATTTACCAAGGCTGAAACATTTAGAACACGCACATATTGCACATTTTTTTTTTCAGAAAAGAAACTTGCAACCTGCTCAGTTGTTAATGCTGTTTTAATAATTATCATATTGAATATTGGAAGAAAATAGAAATTGATTACTGATACGGATCTGATACTAATTTGCAATTTTTTTGAACAACCCTTCGCAAACTAAACTTCAATGAGACGATAGTTGCTGTATACCACTCTGTCAAATTTCACTGATGGACAAGTCAGAGTACACTTTGATTCACTGCATGTCGATATTAGCATATGCATGAGCATTAGCGAGACATCCTTTATTTGCATTGAAAACCGATTTACATTGTGTAAGTGCCAATTTCCAATTGCAGCTAATGCATAAATCATTAATCAAATACAGTATCTCAATTTTTTTGCAAGGGCTAAATTGTGTCAATATGTATTAAATTGGCAAATAGACTAAGAACTGAATTTACTTTGGCATAAGTGTGTAATGGAACGCACATGCGCTAAAATGTAAAATTGTATTGAATATGCTGTAATTTTTGTATTAAAACTTTGAAATAGTAAGTAGTAATATAATACTTTTATATCGAAATTAAACATGGAAATCAGATGGGACTACCACAACTGGGATTAAATGAGATTTATATAAATGTTCTACATAAAATGTACAGGTCGTAGGAGTTATAATACTAAAAATGCTGTATATTTATCGACAATAAATTGAAACTATTCTTCAACCATGCTTCAACTGATATGAACATTGTAATGCTGATGTATTTTCACTATTATTCATGTGTTCGATATATATTTAGCTGACTGTACCTAGCAAATACAGAAGAATACATGGAAGGATGAGTTTACACTCTTGCTCAAGAAATTCAAAGAAAGCAATACAATTCTGCTGAACTGGTATTTTGAGAATTTCGAATTGCACAGTAATCACCCCACGGAATTGCGTTTTTCAGAGCCAAACAAAAGTTTTATGTCGTGCATTTTCCTCTGGAGTGAACAATACTTTTACAGCGCCAAGTGTGTCACACCATTCGTTTTTTACGACCAAATGCCGCCATGTTGAAATGCATTATGCAAAAGGCCAATTTCAAATTTTGAAAAGTGGAGAATATGATATAGATTTTGTTTTACGTGGCCAGTCGCCGATGCTTTATTTAACATACGCTTATATTTAAATGTCTATACCATTCATATTGTGTCGGAAGCCGTTAAGTCAATTATACGCTAACGTCTGGGATGCAGTTTTCGGCTAGCGTCTTTGCTAATGTTTTATGCATGAGAAACTTAAGTTTTCATTTTGTTCTGCTTTCAGAAATCGTGGAGCACGTTCGAAATGGACAAAAGCCCTGTTTCCGACCAAGTATCGATCAGGATTCTTGCGAGGAAGAAGTACTCCACATGATGAGAAAATGCTGGTCAGAAGACCCCATGGAGAGGCCAGACTTTCAAGCCCTAAAAGGAATCATCAGAAGACTCAACAAGTAAGCATCGTCTATGCTAGACTGTCTTACTTATAAACTTTTTTTGGGAGTAAGTTATTTGATGCCACAAAATCAATACTCTTTTCGACAAATCTCAGCAGTACCAACATTTAGTTTATTGATGCTTTTTAGCCTATAACTTAAAATTGCATGGAATAATGTATGGACTATACTGTATTGTTAAACAGTCATAATCCGACAGTGATTTTTAATTGAAACATTAAATTAAAAACATGTCTACAACAAGGCTTTATATTATGCAAGATATTCGATTTGTTTTTCCCTAGTAGTTTATATCCAACAAAAAATAAGTATGCAGTCAAATTACAATATTACATATTTGCTGCAAATATATATATATTCTCAGTATCCATATATTCTTGAACACGTGATTTCAATTTTTCATCACATTTCATCAGCATCAGTAATGCTATATTTTATATTTCCTAAATATAAATTTGGCATAAAGGCATATGTTGAATTTTGATTAACACATGCATAGCTGCGAATTTAAGATTCATATCAAAATAATCAACACTTGAATAATAGTTCTCCAACTTATGGTAAGCATATGCACTGCGCTCGTCGAACATCTTTTAAGAGCTTAAGGTAAACAGATTCTTAATTAAAATATTTGAATAAATGAATATATAGTCGACAATTTGCGTGTTTTCTGGGGAATTCAGATAAGGCTAAAATATGAATTTTATTTATAGTCTACATCATTCAGACTCTGCAGAAACACAAACATTTATTTTACGTATGAAACTAGGATGTTTCTGCGTGAATCTTGCCTACATTATCTTGCAAGCGTGGGTGGCTGCTTTGTAGCAATACGCAACTTGCTAAGTATTCAAATGATTGCTTCAAGAGTGTATATTCAAAGTCAAGTTATCACAACTTGTTTATTTTTTTTACATATATGCGTTGAAATTTCATTTCTCCTGCCAAGTACGCAACATCAAGTACATCGGAAATGAATATGCGAGTATAAAATACACAAGTTACGAAAATCTGAATGTAGTTACTGCATCCTATACGTTACTTTGAATTTGCCTTTCTCATTATCAGAAGAATTTCCTATTCAATTTTTACAAGTTTTATATAAAACTCATTCAGTTTAAGTTGGCATCAAAGTCAATGGCGTTTGCTACATGCGTAGTTTACTTCATTCTGGTTTACGAGAACAAACATTTTTTTCCATTAGTGCGAGTTGTATCCATGGCAATGGAATGACAATTCTCCAGTAAAATAAATAGATGGCATGATGCATGGATAACATATTAGAGTCAACGTTCTCTATGACCTCAGCATGACTAATATGTTATCCATGCATCATGCCATCTATTTATTTTACTGGAGAATTGTCATTCCATTGCCATGAACACCATTTGCGAACAAATTTTGCTTCGCTTCACGAACGGTGCTTCGGTTCACGAACACGCGCACGTGGAGCGCGTAACACCCTAGGCACAGCCACGTCCCCAACAGCAACCCAGTTCGCCCAACTCGCGGGGGCGCAGTAGTGTCCCAACAACAAGTGTTGATAATTTGGATTTACATCAATTGCAATTGATTCGGATCACGAACTTTGCGGTTCATGAATAGCCTACAATGTGGCTGTTGAGAGACTAGTTGGTCAATCCAGAGTGTGAAATCCACCACGTGTGACAACCATCATGAGAGTGATTTTAAAAGAATATTCGTTCAGTTTTATAAAGATGACTACAGTATAAAA
This sequence comes from Ophyiulus pilosus, assembly GCA_033995625.1. Lineage (NCBI taxonomy): Eukaryota > Metazoa > Arthropoda > Diplopoda > Julida > Julidae > Ophyiulus > Ophyiulus pilosus. The sequence goes on along the minus strand of JAUJYV010000021.1, from coordinate 67,839 downwards.
TATTTATGTAAATTTAACGCTCGATTAAGTAATTAGCTATGGTATACGAATCATATCTCTAGTTTAATAGGAATGGGTTAAACGAAAGGTCCAAAGTCACCTCGTGGAACAGCCATCATGACTGATGGTTGTTACTCACACATCCCCCATCCAGCATTGAATTTCCAGAATTATTTTTGGAACAGGTCCTGTATATCAATAAAAATTTCCCAATGGATAGGGTTAAGCCGTTAGGATAAAAAATAAGCTTTGTCCAACAAATTGAATTCAGTCTGGACATTATCTTTTATTTATTTTTGCAATAACCCCTTGAATCAGTGTGAGTTAAGCTCATTTTTTTTCAATGAAGGTAATGGCATTCAAGCAGACCAAGTTCAATATTGATTTTATTATTTTGCATTCTTTAAAGACTCCAAGGGCGTACAATTGAACTATCCTCAAATAACAGTTGAATCCCAATTTTCACATAGTTTGTTTAGAAATATCGAGTTTGTTTGATAAGGCCTGCTGCAAACACCCAATGCATTAAATCCTTTGCACAAAAAAATCCAAGAGTTTGATGAATAAGCAGAACTTTCGTAAAAAAAATCCGGAACTTCAGATACTCCATACCGTATTCAATTAAAGAAGAAGAAAAAATCGTTATAAAGTATGATAGAGATATAGTATTCAATCCCATCGCAATGCTTGCTATTTTTGGACGAAAGTGGATATTGACGTCATTAAGATAAGAGGAAAGTCTGTATTTGAAATAGATTTGGTGTCGCACGCACAGTTTTGTACTTGATGTTCGTATCATACTTCTATTAAACTTTATCAAATAAAATGTTTAAATGGCACGTAGCTAATATTAAGTTACATAATAAAAAATAAAATTATGTAGCTATTTATGTGTTTATTAATACAAATTTTCTTATAAACTTATCACTGCGCAATTTTAGTTCAGATATAACCTTAACCAAACAATCTAATGAATAGGGAAGGTAACGCTAACTTCACATGTGCTTTTATTATATCTAATTTACAAGTTTTTCTTTTAAATTACCCTTAATGACTCAAGTATTTAAGCTAAACACAACTGTGGGTCTACCAAATATGGTTTAATTTTCAGGAAATTTTTGAAAATTAGATTTAGGTTTCGATTCCGACGTTGTGCAGTGTAGTCGAAGTGCACGTCTTATGCATTAAGTTCGCCCTTGTGCAATTAAAAATGTAGCGATTTTAACCTGCCAGACCTGATTAAGTTAGCTGCAGTCATTACACGATATTCCTAACATTGGACGACATTAAACTGGTGACGATCCAAGATTCCTCAACCTTGTTCCCATTAACAAGGTTGGATTATGGCTTTGCCATTTGCCATCCTCCGGGTCATATGTGTTCTTTGGTGCGTAAAGTCGGTTTTGCCCTTGCCCCTTAATTCCTCAAGAAGACTTAACTCTCAACCTTTTGAAATGCGTTTCGGTCGTCGTTCTGCTTTATGGCCACACGATCATGAAACCGGAAAGTGGAAACCGAGAAGGGCTATTGTGGCCGCCATAAACCCAAAGTGAGAATATTGGCGCCATTCATCGTATTTGGTTGCATTTGATAAACGCCCTTCGTATGGCCCAACTACCTAAAACAATTTCGTTTTTCTCAGAAAATATTGCCTAACGATCGGTCTCACACTGAAAAAGCAAGCACGGTATTCCCATAAATATCCCAAGATCCAACTGGGAACAATTTTTCACAATACTTTATTTCCTATAAAGATAAAAGCATAAGCTGGAATATAAAAGTAGAAAAAAAAAGACGTGTATATAGGCACAATATAGTGTAAGTGTTTCTCTCCATGCATTTGCTAGTTTAGTGAACTTCATTTATGTTAAGCAGCTAAGACGTTTTTAATAATGAACCGATGAAAAGAATACCCAAGAGCGAGGGAATGGACTCCAATTTTAAGAGCTATTCTTCCAAAGTTAATAACGATTATATAACGTAATTACTACCGAGAGTTTTAGCTAAGAGTTTAAAAGCATTTTCTATGAAGCAACAATGGAACCAATGATATGGATGATAATATTATTAAACTTGGGTACTTTTCCATAGCTTTTCTTCTAGACTTATCTAGAGGCACATTTATTGAGTCATATACGCTAAAACACATTCATAAAAGTTGATCGCTTACTCAAAGGTCAGTACAAATTATCAGAAGTGAAACCATGTAAATAATAATGTCCAATCCCTTATGGAAAACTTATATAAGGCCATGCAGAGTTATATGCCATATTATGCCACATTTGTACAGCATGTCCATATACTGTATGTCTGAAAATATGTATGCCCATACATGTACAATTTGTAGCTATAATATAGTATCACTATAGCTCATCGAAACACAAAGGATAAGTGCACTGGACACATATACTCTAATATATAGTCATATATATATTTACATACATGGTCACAATGTCTCAGAATGCCATTATACATATAGGTATATACAGTAAAATGAGGCCAATTCTGATATCTCCATATATGAAGTTTTCATATACACCCATATAATGTGACATACGTTATATAATTTTTCCACCCGGAATATGTAAATACTTCCATAAATACATGTATATTCCAGTTAATTTTCTTATCCCTTTTGTCCACTTCCTGCAAACAAAGTTATTTTTTTAGAAATTGCAGGAAACAGTAGGCACTTGTTTCATGTTCGATTCCTTAGGGCTGCTCTTTCAAGTTTACTGTTTATGTCTTATACTGATAATGTTGCAATTTCATTCTGAATGAAAATTTCTTTAGAAAACATTGTTTTCGTGTTCCCCCAGTTATTGGCACTGTTTACATCCGCAAAGCAGCATTTTCCGAGGATAAATGAACATTCCTCCAGTCATAAATAAAGCAGATGGGCGGGGTCCCTAAATACGTTATGAAAAATGTGAACGAAATCCAAGCTGCATGAATCAGCATTGTTTGACATCCTTACAATTCTGTCATTGACAAAGTTATTTTAAGCAAAGTCACCATTGTACGGCCATTTAATTTTTGTATTTGTGTGGAAATAAATGTAATACCAACCATGAACCAAACTCCGATTCCCACGTTTCGGAACGTCCACGTTGATACGAAATAATGCTTTATGGGCGCTTTTATACCAGCAGATAAAAGCAATGAAATGGCCCGATATTATGAGCTAGACCTCAACCCAAATTACGAATATTCATTGCACAACCTCCGCCCGCTTCTACTAGAATCAGCACAATTTTCATGGTAAAACGCACAACCGCAAGGCCTCAAAAACCATAAACAAAGTCATTTAGAGTCGAGGAGATTGCCTGAGACCTATTATGACCCTGACTTCGAAAATATTTAGGCGACTACCACACAGTCACTCCTCCACTCAAGACCAACATAGTTTTAGTAAAAGCTTTTGTAAGTTATGCTATATAATCGTATAAAACAGTGCTGGCCAACCAAAACAGCGTTTCGTAATAGTAAAGATACTTCAGAAAGGGCAGACAACGTTGAAATAAACTTTTGTTTAAACCTTTTATAGAAATGCTATCAAAGTACTTTTATTCACCTTGGCTCTAGTATTTTATCTCAAACAGAAGTGAATATAAAATTGAGTATGATCCAAAACATATATATAGGTGTCATTTATAGTGGTTTCGCGTTGCCAATTAACGCAAATCTTGGCTTTACGTTCCATCAACGTTTCCACATTTTTTTATTTTCTAAAAACCATTAATTTACATCGTTAATTCTGCTGGTCGACACCAGGGAATTATCCAATTCAGAGAGCTCATCAAATTAGCTAGATGGTTTATATTCCTTTGCCCCACGAATGAGCTTTTCGTGACTGTTCCCCTACGATACGATAGAGACATGACTTATTTTACATGATGACAAACTATTTATTTATGGCGCAATTTGGAAGACATTCGAGGTTAATGGGATCGCCATTTAAATATAGTTCTACGGGGGCTCCCCAGCGCCCTCAACCCCCCCACTTTCGTCACATTATCACCACATAGAAAACCGCCGATTTCACGCTCATTAGAGCAACTAAATCCGTGCCAATTTTATGCCTGACCTTCCCGGATCGTCATTAGTATACGTATCATTTTCATTTTTCTTCTCCATAATAGATGTGGCGTTTATCGAAACTGGGGCATCACCCAATATGGGTCCGAATCGTTAGCCTTCGTTTCGCACACGTTTACTTCAGCACTATAGTACATCGTGATAAGGCAACGGAAAATCAGCATAACATAAAACGCAGCCTAGATATATATACTAACGCGCATAAATAATCACATTATGCATTAAAAGTGCAATAAAGATCGCGCTTACATGCCCCTGTTCGTAAAATGTCAACGTAAAACCATAATACATTTTAAATGTCAACCTGATATTACGAACACCCCAGAGTGCATGCGTTTATCTTGTTAGAATTGGCATAGAAGCTTATGGGGCTTCTACCGGTTTCAATGCTGGCCAATAGGGCAGATGCGAGGTGTAATTACATTAAAGCCTCAATTGGCTGAATTGAATTACACGGACGTCTTAGGGGAGCGCAAATTGCCGAAAACGAGGAAAGCAAACATTTGTATTGACCATCGGCATTCTTTTAAAACGCATCGTTGCTATATTATTAGATTATGATAGAAATTAATACGAAATTTATAATTAGTCACATGAAACCTAGGACGATGTAATTAATAGTCAAAACAGGAGCGTGCGAGCGTGTTTTGTTACCGAAAGTAATCAAATAATGAAATACGACTTTATATAACGGAAAACTCAAACTTCCTGTCATAATGGATTAGGAAAAGCAGCATATGTAGGGTGAAAGTTTGTCGATTTTATTTCTACGAAAATCAATACTGACCACGAATGCTTGACACTATCCTAATTTCAATCCCCCCACGTTCCATGAAAATTTCAACTTCAACAACATAGCCATATTTTGGAGTTATTTAACTCGCTATCTGATTTTCTGTCAACATTTCAATTTGGATGGATGTCCAATCTCGAAGCAAATAATTAATACCTGCTGCCCCTTTAAGTTAGGAACTGTACATACACGAAATTAAGAATGGGAAGCCAAGTTTAAGGGGCAACATACACTAAGTACTGTACTGGATCCCGGGTGGAAAACCATATATGGCACATGTACATATGGGCATATACAACTCATTACATATATGGTTAGACCAGGAATTGGAAACATCTGGGCATATATGGCCAGGTTTGTCAATATATATCCCAAGATTAGCTAAATATGGACCATAATATGGGACACATCATGAGCTAAATATGAGTAAAATATCATTATCATGGGGTATTCTGAATGTGGATAACATGTTACATTGTAGCCCATTTACTGTGCATCATGTATAATACTTAGTCTTGGAAATTTGAAGCTCAAAACTAATTACACACTTTTTTCTGACAAAGTGTGTAGTATTTAAACTTAATTTCAAATAATAAGGTCACCGCGTTGAAGTTGTTATACAATGCAATTTCACCTAAATTAAATTAAACTCTCGAAAGAAGAAATTACCATGCTGAATACATTACATATTATGTAGTTTGGTGCTTAAATACGTATGTGTCTATATAATAGGTGTTCCCGGTTATGTCCCACGCCACCCGTTGTATTATAGATGTTTAATTGCATATCGTCATAGTTAGCACTATCCCTGTAATTGCATTTCCAATTGCGAGCAATATCATCTGCATCGTATGTTAATGTCCCACTTCCGTCAGCATTATATTACGAGCACTCCGAGGAGGTCTATTTCCGAGAATAAGTTCATTCCAGCATTCCATTTCAGTAAAAGGTTTTTTTAAAAGAGATATATGAGACAATAGCTTATGTTTGTTAAAACCACCTACATACGCATTCGTCACTTGGGCTTAAGCCCATTTCTGTGGCAAGTAAATTGCATTGGTGAAATTACGCCTACTGTATATATTTTTTTAATAATCATGATTTTTTGTGTTTCTTTGTTTTAACAGGGACAATGAAAGCGGAAATATTTTGGATAATCTGCTTTCTCGGATGGAACAATACGCAAATAACCTGGAATCCCTGGTGGAGGAAAGGACTGCTGATTATTTAGAGGAAAAACGCAGATGTGAAGAGCTTTTATATCAACTTCTGCCGAGGTACAAAAAACTACTATTTTACTCGTCTAGGTCACGTAATGGGAAATGCAACTAGTTATTATCTACATTTCTATCAAATTTGTAAATTTAAAACAAGAAATGTTACCATACTTTCAACTGTTGTAGGTAGTCAAAAAGAAAGCTTATTGTGTTCAAGATAAAATATACTATAGATCTCAAAGTTGTGAAAAGAATATACAGGATTATTTATAAATTAAATGAATGAGCTAACTGATACTAGAGTGCATTTTCAGGAAACAAATATGAAATTTGTGGTGTGAAATGGGGTTTAAAATTCAGGTTTGAGCTCCAAGTGTTCATCATTTCTAATTTTTGCAACAAGATCAGTAATAAGCCAATAACATCTTTAAAAGCACAACTTGCAAAAATGTAGATGTCAACGTATTTTATAGAACATTTCTCAGACAATCAATATGTTGCTTCTGCGCACTAACTTTAAATGTATACAATACATTTGTGCCAAAACAAAAGCATTTATACAAACCACTTCATTCAAAAAATGACCTAGAAATAGATGAATACCATTTCCGAGAGATGGTCCATGATTCGCAGAAAATAATTTCATTTCTGAAAAGCGCACCATTTCCTGTTTTCGATTTTATCAGATTTGTTTTATAGGGGGGGGGGGGAGCTGTTGAATTTATGCTTATGACAAGGCCTCGCACATAAACAGGCAAGTTTGCCAAATCGGTTGTTTTATCCCACAATTTTGAAAACACCACCATTTGGAATTCGTAGCACGACACATCAGAAACTTCCACCATCAATCTTACAGGAATGAATTCAGACCAAGAATGAATGGGGAAAACTAATTTCTTAGATCAACCACATCTTCATTCCTTCTAATCATCTCTTTAATCCCATTTCATCTTCATTTCATTTGTAGGTCGGTAGCTGGTCAGTTAATCAGAGGTGAATCGGTCACCGCAGAGGCATTTGACAGCGTGACCATCTACTTTAGCGATATCGTTGGCTTTACGGCTTTATCGGCACAGAGCAGCCCCATGCAAGTGAGTGCATCACAAGGAATTCAATTAGATTTCAACGTGATAACACCCTCGATGGCTAGATTATTCATTTCCTACTTTTTAAGTCGTAGCACGTTTCATTTCCAACATACCCAGACCTCAATCCCTACAATTCCCAAATACTTCAGTTAGGGTCGTCTATACGTGACGTCAAGAGAATGAGAATGCTGTATTAGAGAATTTCATTCATGATGATTAGAAATAGCAGAAGATGAATGATTTCTAGTGATGACGATAGTTATAAGGCTGAAGCTTGGCAGGATTTTATGTACTAATCATGATAGTTAAATCTATAGTTAGTGCATTTTATGTACCAATGCCACATTTAAACAACTTCAAAATTATGTGTTTTGTGATATCACACAAAAAACATATCTTTATTGTTTCTAACGTATTGCGGTTAACCCGTGAGTCATAGCATCGTTACATCATCAATTTTACAGTAAATTTAACACAGAAGTAGGCCAATCTTTTGCGTTGTACAAGAAGTGCCCATGGATTTGAGATTTTAATATTAATTGGACTATATTTCAATTTGGTTTCACCGCATTTGCGATTCTGTTGCTAACCCAAAGTTCATTTGTCATCCTAGTATTGCTATTGATTCCTATTGTGTAAGTGCATACGTGACCGGATCTATCGCATTTAAATTGCGTCTAAATGTCACGAAACAAGAAATTGGAAAAGGTATTGGGTTCGTATTTGTACAAGTCCGTATATATACGACCAGCAAAGGAATGATGGGAAAAGTCCTAATGGCGCCCTTTTGTGCAAACCTTAAATCCCCTTCAAACAAAGTAATAAGAGAAAAAGGCTGTCGTTTGTCAACCTATTCAGACACCCTTGATATTAAGGGATTTGTGAGAGAAAAAAGAAATATCCCGTATAACGTCTTTATACATTGGCGCCATCGCTCGGGTAAATAAGGCTTTTAAAAGTAAGTAAACTGGTGCATTAATGATGCATTTTGATCTCCTTTACCAATGATATGGTCCGCGAAGTGAAGTAAACTATGCCCCAAACTGTCGCGAAATACCGGTTGACAAACACTAATGTACCAAACAATCAATTCGGGGATATTTTCGTAGCTTTATTTCGTAGCGTCATAAAATATTCATAAAATTGTAAGATAAATTTAATGAAATACAGAAGCACATTCCTTTTAAATATACTATTAGCAAGATTAATGGCATAACCCAAACCAATTCCTACTACTTAAATTGAGGAATTAAAGTTGCTTCATTAAACCTTGTTTCGGTATATTAGAAAATCATGAAATTTTGATAGAAATTTAATGACCGACACACCGGTTAAAAAACAATGACATATGGAAAAATAGAGGTTTGGATCTATCACTGCGAAACTGAATATACAGTTTATAAAAATAAAACCTTATATATATACGTATGTATGCAATGTATATACAGTAACTGTACTATGTATTTTTGCATAAATAGGTATGCTATGACATTTCAAGCTTCAGAATAATTCATGAACAAAATAATAAAAATGTAGAAATAGTTACTCAAATTCATGCATATGTATTATATAAAGTAATTGAATTATGCATTATAACGTATTTTAGCTTATTAAAAAATATTTCATCTAAAATTACATATCAACATCGAACTGCTTCCGGAAGGCGAGGATTTTTCTAAAATATATACTTATTTGTACAGTGCAACTAGAGCGAAAAAGACAAACGTCCTTATAGCATTATCTCAATTCTATGCTGAATACCTGTCTGGGAATAAACTGCTGCATGCAGTATTGTCCTTAAATGATACTCCAAAAATTCGATAAAGGAACATCGTCATAAATGAATGCCTGGCTCTACTTTCTAGAATGCAGTTAAAAGCTCGGGTATCAGTTTGAAACTCAAGTTTTCAGACAGTTTTCTATTAAATTTGCGAATGCATTCTCAAGAGCTGGATATTTCCGAATGAAAACCGTTGGAGAAAAGATTACGCAGATTCCTCACCCTTTTGAAAAACAATATTTTTTACGCATTTTTAAGGCATTACTCCGCTTGGTTTACTGCCGACTAAAACCGTTATATAAGGGCAAACAAGGATTCTATGCTCTCAAGTCTGATAAAAAAACAGAAAATTTTAGATCAAAGAAAGAATATTTTGCTTAAAATAACTTGTTTTTTTATCGGTCGCAACCGCTGCTAACAGTTCACGGAAATTCAAGGCTTATTATCTGAAGTTATAATTATTAGTAAAACCTTTTATACTTAATAATCGCGTCTTAATATTGCTGTGACATAGAAACTTAAATTCTTGGATTTGGAGGCTTGTATGTTATAAGATACCAAATTAAGTATCGATCTATATACTATGTGGAAACCAATTCAGTCCTAGTTTGAATTTCAGTTATTCAATTCCTTGAATTGTTGTGTAGGATATTTTCGGAATTGAATCGATTAATCGTGATTACAATTCCCTTCTCCAAAAATTAAGAGAGGAGTAACAACTTTTGAAGCCCATGTAGCCTAATTAAAACTGATGTATTATTTACCCTAATTGGATGGCAGATGTTCTTCCTTGTCTACATTTTCTTGCTTGTTACCTCTAACATAAAACATCTTTATTGTCTCCACCTTAGAGGAGTTGTCATAGTAACGACGTTTTCCTTTGTGGCCCAGACCTATAGGTCATCTATTATGATGCAACATTTGCTGGGTGTACGCGGCATTTTTTTTTGTTTCCTTATGAAAAAACCAGCAGAGCTGAATAGTTAATGTGATTCTGGTATCGATCAAAGCCTGCTACATTAGTTTAATACAAAATACGCATTTAAAAGGCACACCATTTTATCTATATTTGGATCCGAAAATAACAATAGCTGTTTGCCAATTCAGAAAAATAGACAAAATAAAAAGTTCTTCATAGTACAAATGAATCTTTGACGTCATTTGTTCACCAGTAAAATGTATGCTTAATTGAAGAAAAAAAACGTGTGGGAACAACATGCATTCATTAACAGCAGATGGAAACTTGTAATATTAAGAATTGCACAGTATACAATAACATTATTATTAATATATAATAAGAAAAAATACCTATAAACAGGCAAAAATCGGTTAGTATAAACGATCGTATGACTTGCTAGATTTTAAAGCCTGTGAAACATTTTCTGTTTCAAATTGTAGAAGACAGTGCTATTTGAATGTTTATATTTTGGACAACAATCAAAATATACTTGTAGAATTCAGAAACTTTTATTATGGTTTGTTAAATTAACTTCAGATATTTTTCGATGAATATAAACATGTTATTTTAAATGAGCTGCGCACACAAAAATGTCCACCCAAGCGTTTTTCTGCTTATAACTAACATAAATTATGCTTTGGCGATATGTCAGACAGTAGTAAGCTCAAGTTTGTTCAAATAAACAACAAACATGCAACATTATTGATTTTGCATTTCCTTTGTTGAGATTTGAAATTAAATAAAAAAAAGAACAGCTATACCAAACCAAACAACAAAGTTAAGCTTTTCCGCATAGCTAATGAGTTTGTAATGTTTGCCTACCCTCATTTTCTAAGGGGCAAATCTGACCTACGCAGCATCTTCCTTTCAATTCCTTTTTAAATAAAATCCCAATCTGCCATTGGACCGAATGACAAATAATATAAGATGTTTGATCGAATCACTGAAATCAGATATCATGTTACGCACAAATTGAACTTCTAGCAATAGGTAAACAAATCTTTTTTCATAGTTACATGGAAATACAATCCTATGTAAGAACCTAAGATTGAGTTCAAAATAAGGGTTGCATTAGTCAGATTTCCGGTATTTGTTGAAATTCAAATTTTATATTTTGTTTATTCTATAAACCTTAATGACAAAATTATATGAGCAACAAAAGCATCGATTTATTTTAGGAATGCAAAAGCAGGGATACAATTTTTTATCAATATCCGTTATCTCCATCCGGAGATAAACAAAATTAATCAGACGTCAACATTTTTATAAGAAAGACTTTAAAACAATGGCTTTTGTTCTACACTATTTTCAATATTTGAAATGGTTTTGCAGTATCGTATAGTTCAGATGAGAAGAAAACTTGTTTTAATAGGCACCTAATTTTTAAAGACCTGTCATTTAACATTTCATGAAATACGAACTTATATGTTACTGGCATTTTTTTTTTCAGGTGGTTGACTTCTTGAACGATCTGTATACTTGCTTTGACTCCATCATCGAAAATTTCGACGTTTACAAGGTATGTTGATGGCAAACAAAAATATGTTGCTTTCAAATTACCTCTAACATTCCATTCCAATGAACAATCTCTCGCTTTTCTAGGTGGAAACCATAGGCGATGCATACATGGTCGTATCTGGATTGCCAGGACGCAATGGGAATTTACATGCCCGTGAAATTGCCCGGATGTCTCTGGCATTGTTGAACACCATTACAAGTTTCTCTATTCGACACCGGCCAGGGGAGCAATTAAAACTGCGCATTGGAATGCACACAGGTTTCCAGAATTTTCATATTTCAACCCCTAGTGTTGCGTTAAACGAGTTAGAGATGTTTGCCAAAGATTTCAAATCCCCAGTTGCACATTAGACAACTGGTAACCTCGACTGCAGCGGCGTAGTCAAACAATGGCTAATGAAATTCGGAGCGGAAAATTTGTTCACTCCAATTAAAAGTGGATATGGCCTATTTTAGCCGAAATATTTTCCTAGCCATGTACTAGGGGAAACATTGTCATTAATTATTAAATTTCCAGCACCTCCGTGCCAATTTGGAAATGCAATTGGGGTGACACTAGCAAAATTGCCGGTATAATGACCTATCCTCTTGAAAAATAGATGAATGTTGGATCTAGTTTAGCATTGGGTGAATTATTTAATTAGGAGGCTCGTGTCCTCAATTTTTTGAAATTGAAATTCATTTATGATGGTCTTACTTGAATTTCGCCTACAACATGCCAGAATTAAAGTGCATGACAACGGCTATAGAGAGAAATCATACAGTGATGTCATGTTTGATGAGGTCATTCATTAACGAACGACGAGTACTAAGTCATTAAGTGGTACAATCCAGACTTGTGCAACCAATCCTTAATTAAATGGCCCTGCAATCATTCCAGACCTTTATTGGTCTCGTAATACAAGGAAATGATTGAACTCATTGGCAAACTACTGTAAATGTCATATAGCTGAGAAATGCCAAGATAGCTCAACTAGCTAACGATATTCTCCTATATTACAGGACCATGTGTGGCTGGAGTTGTGGGTCTAAAAATGCCACGATATTGCTTATTCGGTGATACGGTGAACACGGCATCCCGTATGGAGTCAAATGGTTTAGGTAAGAAACAAAAATAAGATTCATGACAACGTAATCACAAACGACATTAATCCATGATTTTTTAATAAATATTTTCTTTCGATTACAGCTTTGAAAATTCATGTGAGTGCTGATACAAAAGCTGTTTTGGACACGTTTCGTACTTTTAAACTGGAATTGCGAGGGGAAGTGGAAATGAAGGTACATGCTTGACGTTTATACTTTGGCCTGTATTATAGCTAAAGTATACCTTTGAAAAACTATGTCCGTTAATATAATAAAAACGGTTAGATAAATTTGAAATATATATTTGAAGTGAAATAATTGCTTAAAGCACTTAAATGTCATCAATATAATTTCATAATTTATCTGTGATAATAAACAAAATATTAGCTTTCCTTTAATATGAAATTTAATTACTCCCAAGGTTAGGTATAATCACTGCATATTGCACTGACAATTAAAGGACTTGTGTATTGGAAATGATATTTTGGAAAGTTCTCATATTTTATGTATATTTAACCGTTTTTAATCAACAGGGATTGTTCTAGTACAAGTTAAATCATAAAACTATCCGCATTCTAAACATAACTTTTTCATTTCAGGGAAAAGGCAAAATGACTACTTATTGGCTTTGTGGAGAAGACCCTCAAATTCGAGCAAATAGCACTCCTCATATTTCAAGGAATAATATGATTTAAATGATTTACGGCTTGGAGTGGATGAAAAAGCATAATAAATAAGCGCAGAAGATGCATTCACGTGAACGAAATTGAATCATGACGTATAACTGCAAGAGGAGACCTGGAAGTGTGCTGCTACACATCCTCAACTGCTGTCATTGATTTTACGTCATGTTTGCCCACGATTTAGGCCTCAAGGTTAACAATTCCTCGACTGAATAGTCACAAACAGTTAACAAACATGAAATGGTCTAAATATTGGCAATGCTGGTATCTAGAATGGCGTTTATCATTACAAATTACTGTTCAATTTGCATGTGATTCAATATCCATTTGCTTTGGATATGCGCCATAATTGACGAATTGCGTCTGGGTCTTACTTTTACTTCAACTGTAAGACACTATCCAGAAATGCCATTGGAATGCTATCAACAAAAATGGCTGCTTGTATTTCACATTCTATCCATTCTTTCGTTGGAACGTTTTATCTAAACACGGTTGGTATAGTATGAGAAAGTTTAATTTTTTAAAGCTTGACAAATCTAAGAACACTGTTATGATGTACAAGTATGAAAAACGTGACGAATGACTGGAATTTTACCTTCAGGTTCGTATAAGGTTGTGGAAGTATACAAAATTTAAGGAAAACTGAATGTTTCCATCTACATTTATCTAGAGATCCCAATTTTTCGCATGTGGAATTTTGAAAATAACTTACCAGTTTCATATAATTATATAAATTAATCATAAGGTTGAAAATCTCTTTTATAATATTACACCCCAACGCTTGAATCTTTTCTATTACTTTCACATACTGCAAATTAAATCTGAAAAATGTGATAGGCAAGCCATAGTGTGAAATACAGCGAAGATTTTTTAATGAATTCCACATATCTGGATATTTATTCCTTTCGCTATTTTTATTTATGTGCACTAACTAGTCTTACTTTCGAAAATTGACATTATTAATATTTAATATAAGTGTATTTCTAAATAGTAAATTTCAAATTTAAAGAAGTCGAATTGTTTGATTTTTTTCAAAAATGACTGATACCACAGGATCTTAAATTTTTGCATAAAATCGTTACAATTTCAGGGAGTAGAATTCAAGGAGTTACCAAGGGCCACCTAAGATGCATGCTACAGGGTATTTATGCACATATAGGGCGTTTATTTAATTTTTTGGATCATTTAAGTTCATGTTATTGCAAGAACCACTAGTTAATATTTAAAATGATCATAAAGCATCGTGTATTTCATTGCAACGTATGAAAATATGTATTGATAAATTTTAGCGTTTGATATAAAGTATCTATTTAAAAAAAAATGAAATTCACAATGGGTACGTGAGCCATGCACATGCAACGTACGTAAAGGCGAAAGTGCATTTATATACATTGTAGATAGTATGAAAGTATGACACGCCTGTTATTTTGGCGAGTAAATATTTTCAACTGAAATTATACAAATAAAATGAACATTGTCAATTCTAAAAGACATTAACACGTTGTAAATTTTAAAAATACAAAACATGCCCACCGCATATAGTGCAGAGCCTTCCTTGAAACATGATGTCAATGAATCAAACATTTTGAAATTAATTTTTTATTCACGATAATTGCTTTGTTTATTTTGTGGATGGCATATGATATTTTCTCAATTTGATTCCAAAGCTTGCGCAATTTATTAATTACGAATGCATTAAACATAGTTAATTTTTAATTTTTAAAATCAAATTAATGTAAAATGCGCTTTTGCATTGCATCAAATTATTTTAAATATTTTCTAAATGTCGAGAAAACATCAATATCAGTATTTACTTTTCGTTATGCAAAATTAGTTCATTTAAAGCGAACTGAGTCCCATTGATTTATATTTTGCAAGTATTCATGCCAAATATTTGATGATAATTTGCTATGGCACTTTTATTGGTATAAATCAAAATAAGGCCCGAGTTTCGTTGAAGTTTTGATTATTACCAATAACTCTCTCAAATTGGAAGCAATACAGCAAATGTTACACATAACAGTATTGTATAATTAAGAATAAAATGCCCTTTATGTCAATGTGAAACATTCCCGCATTTGATGTCAGCAACTATGTCGATAAAACTTAAAACATAGAACAACTATCACTGTTTGCATGAAATTGTTTTATGGTAGTTTACATCTGAACAAGGTAAGCGTTAAAATTAATTGCTTCTGTAAATTGTTAATTTACACAATATATATTAACAACGGGAATTACAGTTACTTTTGCTAATGAAGTACCCAAGGAGGCTCTGTAAGATAGATGTTGAAATTTGGAAATGCCCTAATACTGCTTGGTTTCAGTTCCATTTACTTATAACCAACATATAATAATATCGTAAAAACGTAACCAAATGAGACGGTTAAAGCCCGAAATATTTTCAAACTGAAGTTATTTGAAGTTCAGTGAAATGCAATTACAAATTTCAAAAATCATTCCATCTCATCTCCGAATTATTAAGTAACTCAGGCTCAGGTTAAACTGAAGGAAGATTGGCCAATTTCCAATATACTATATAAATAGTTCATTGATCCCTTCGTTATAAACTGTCTATTAATAATATCTTTTAAGCTTACTGTCGAGAAAAAAGCAGCACATTATTTCATGCACAAGTGGCGCACAATTGTTAATTATTGTTAATTGAACAATACTTGAGATTGTTAACTCTGAAGTAAAGTACTTTAACCGGTTGGACAGGCATCACTGAATTTATTTGGAAGTTCAGGTAGTTTTAATATTTTACTAACAATACTAAAAGTTTGTGCAACCGGTCATATTCAGGTTAGGTCTGACATTGAAATTATGAATTTTCAAATGTATATATGTTATTCCATTGTTTTCAAACGATCAGATACTTGGGGAGCGAAATCTTTGTGCGAAACTGACAGAAAACTCGATATTCCCAATTATGTCGTATTATGTTCGTCATTAACTGTCGCAATTCCCAGTTTACCAATTGTTATTAAATACAAGATGTTATTCATATAAAATCCCAGTTTGAAATACATACTTGAATTTGTCTGCTTTTATCCACGAAAAAAATAAATACATGTCTAGACTAATAATACAAATACGCTCGTAGACGAAAACTGACCATCAAACGCATTATTTAATGTCAATTCAGGTTATATTGGCAAACTATGTTAAATTAAACGCTGTGTTTAGTTTATTTAGTTAATAAAGCTTCATTTGAAAGCATATTTGAAGTGAAATAATTGCTTAAAGCACTTAAATGTCATCAATATAATTTCATAATTTATCTGTGATAATAAACAAAATATTAGCTTTCCTTTAATATGAAATTTAATTACTCCCAAGGTTAGGTATAATCACTGCATATTGCACTGACAATTAAAGGACTTGTGTATTGGAAATGATATTTTGGAAAGTTCTCATATTTTATGTATATTTAACCGTTTTTAATCAACAGGGATTGTTCTAGTACAAGTTAAATCATAAAACTATCCGCATTCTAAACATAACTTTTTCATTTCAGGGAAAAGGCAAAATGACTACTTATTGGCTTTGTGGAGAAGACCCTCAAATTCGAGCAAATAGCACTCCTCATATTTCAAGGAATAATATGATTTAAATGATTTACGGCTTGGAGTGGATGAAAAAGCATAATAAATAAGCGCAGAAGATGCATTCACGTGAACGAAATTGAATCATGACGTATAACTGCAAGAGGAGACCTGGAAGTGTGCTGCTACACATCCTCAACTGCTGTCATTGATTTTACGTCATGTTTGCCCACGATTTAGGCCTCAAGGTTAACAATTCCTCGACTGAATAGTCACAAACAGTTAACAAACATGAAATGGTCTAAATATTGGCAATGCTGGTATCTAGAATGGCGTTTATCATTACAAATTACTGTTCAATTTGCATGTGATTCAATATCCATTTGCTTTGGATATGCGCCATAATTGACGAATTGCGTCTGGGTCTTACTTTTACTTCAACTGTAAGACACTATCCAGAAATGCCATTGGAATGCTATCAACAAAAATGGCTGCTTGTATTTCACATTCTATCCATTCTTTCGTTGGAACGTTTTATCTAAACACGGTTGGTATAGTATGAGAAAGTTTAATTTTTTAAAGCTTGACAAATCTAAGAACACTGTTATGATGTACAAGTATGAAAAACGTGACGAATGACTGGAATTTTACCTTCAGGTTCGTATAAGGTTGTGGAAGTATACAAAATTTAAGGAAAACTGAATGTTTCCATCTACATTTATCTAGAGATCCCAATTTTTCGCATGTGGAATTTTGAAAATAACTTACCAGTTTCATATAATTATATAAATTAATCATAAGGTTGAAAATCTCTTTTATAATATTACACCCCAACGCTTGAATCTTTTCTATTACTTTCACATACTGCAAATTAAATCTGAAAAATGTGATAGGCAAGCCATAGTGTGAAATACAGCGAAGATTTTTTAATGAATTCCACATATCTGGATATTTATTCCTTTCGCTATTTTTATTTATGTGCACTAACTAGTCTTACTTTCGAAAATTGACATTATTAATATTTAATATAAGTGTATTTCTAAATAGTAAATTTCAAATTTAAAGAAGTCGAATTGTTTGATTTTTTTCAAAAATGACTGATACCACAGGATCTTAAATTTTTGCATAAAATCGTTACAATTTCAGGGAGTAGAATTCAAGGAGTTACCAAGGGCCACCTAAGATGCATGCTACAGGGTATTTATGCACATATAGGGCGTTTATTTAATTTTTTGGATCATTTAAGTTCATGTTATTGCAAGAACCACTAGTTAATATTTAAAATGATCATAAAGCATCGTGTATTTCATTGCAACGTATGAAAATATGTATTGATAAATTTTAGCGTTTGATATAAAGTATCTATTTAAAAAAAAATGAAATTCACAATGGGTACGTGAGCCATGCACATGCAACGTACGTAAAGGCGAAAGTGCATTTATATACATTGTAGATAGTATGAAAGTATGACACGCCTGTTATTTTGGCGAGTAAATATTTTCAACTGAAATTATACAAATAAAATGAACATTGTCAATTCTAAAAGACATTAACACGTTGTAAATTTTAAAAATACAAAACATGCCCACCGCATATAGTGCAGAGCCTTCCTTGAAACATGATGTCAATGAATCAAACATTTTGAAATTAATTTTTTATTCACGATAATTGCTTTGTTTATTTTGTGGATGGCATATGATATTTTCTCAATTTGATTCCAAAGCTTGCGCAATTTATTAATTACGAATGCATTAAACATAGTTAATTTTTAATTTTTAAAATCAAATTAATGTAAAATGCGCTTTTGCATTGCATCAAATTATTTTAAATATTTTCTAAATGTCGAGAAAACATCAATATCAGTATTTACTTTTCGTTATGCAAAATTAGTTCATTTAAAGCGAACTGAGTCCCATTGATTTATATTTTGCAAGTATTCATGCCAAATATTTGATGATAATTTGCTATGGCACTTTTATTGGTATAAATCAAAATAAGGCCCGAGTTTCGTTGAAGTTTTGATTATTACCAATAACTCTCTCAAATTGGAAGCAATACAGCAAATGTTACACATAACAGTATTGTATAATTAAGAATAAAATGCCCTTTATGTCAATGTGAAACATTCCCGCATTTGATGTCAGCAACTATGTCGATAAAACTTAAAACATAGAACAACTATCACTGTTTGCATGAAATTGTTTTATGGTAGTTTACATCTGAACAAGGTAAGCGTTAAAATTAATTGCTTCTGTAAATTGTTAATTTACACAATATATATTAACAACGGGAATTACAGTTACTTTTGCTAATGAAGTACCCAAGGAGGCTCTGTAAGATAGATGTTGAAATTTGGAAATGCCCTAATACTGCTTGGTTTCAGTTCCATTTACTTATAACCAACATATAATAATATCGTAAAAACGTAACCAAATGAGACGGTTAAAGCCCGAAATATTTTCAAACTGAAGTTATTTGAAGTTCAGTGAAATGCAATTACAAATTTCAAAAATCATTCCATCTCATCTCCGAATTATTAAGTAACTCAGGCTCAGGTTAAACTGAAGGAAGATTGGCCAATTTCCAATATACTATATAAATAGTTCATTGATCCCTTCGTTATAAACTGTCTATTAATAATATCTTTTAAGCTTACTGTCGAGAAAAAAGCAGCACATTATTTCATGCACAAGTGGCGCACAATTGTTAATTATTGTTAATTGAACAATACTTGAGATTGTTAACTCTGAAGTAAAGTACTTTAACCGGTTGGACAGGCATCACTGAATTTATTTGGAAGTTCAGGTAGTTTTAATATTTTACTAACAATACTAAAAGTTTGTGCAACCGGTCATATTCAGGTTAGGTCTGACATTGAAATTATGAATTTTCAAATGTATATATGTTATTCCATTGTTTTCAAACGATCAGATACTTGGGGAGCGAAATCTTTGTGCGAAACTGACAGAAAACTCGATATTCCCAATTATGTCGTATTATGTTCGTCATTAACTGTCGCAATTCCCAGTTTACCAATTGTTATTAAATACAAGATGTTATTCATATAAAATCCCAGTTTGAAATACATACTTGAATTTGTCTGCTTTTATCCACGAAAAAAATAAATACATGTCTAGACTAATAATACAAATACGCTCGTAGACGAAAACTGACCATCAAACGCATTATTTAATGTCAATTCAGGTTATATTGGCAAACTATGTTAAATTAAACGCTGTGTTTAGTTTATTTAGTTAATAAAGCTTCATCGTTTTCACTGCACATTTTAAAATGAAAGTAGCGCAATTGTTAAGAATACAAAATATTAAAGTTTACCAACATTCAGAAGTTTAAAATAGCACTTATTAAAATCTACCCCATTTCCTTTTTTGGATAAACTTTGGTAGGATGTAAATATTACTTGCAAACTGAGTTACTCATATTCATTAAATATATATTTTATTCTTCCATTGCTTCTATATATGAAATTCAATTATGCATAGTGTAATAATATATGAATGAGCCAAAGATTGTGTAAATATTAAATTGTTTCCGTGCCTCTCTATCATATTTTACGGTTTATGAATTTGCAAGACTTGTCATTGTTCTTATACACGTTGTCAATAATAAACAAGTGAGAGACTTTTTTGTACATACGAGATATGTTCTACTTGACTGTTGAAGTGAATCTCAATCTCGTGAAGTAGTACTTCACTAGATTCCATTATATATATTTATTTATCGTCTTAGCTCCGTTATAGCTTTAAAACAAAGCTATCCTATTAATCGAATGTCAATATTTTTTACCCCCAAACACATTAAATATCACATGAATAAAATATCTGCAATTTCAAAATTGAGGTAATTCAGGGACCTAACACCTTATTATAAAATGTATAAATTTATTCTATTTAGTAACATCAAATAATCAACAAATGAAAATTAATAAAAAGCCAATTACTGTTTGAGTGGATTAATGACAAACAGAAATTTCTGATAGAACTAAATGATATAAATCAAATAGAAGCACAAAATAAAAACAATTATGTACGGTACACGTTTTGTTAAAATCGAAATTTTGAACTCTGATACGAAATGTGACGATCCCTTGGGTTGTACTAAACGTATACAAGTTTCTCTAAATTATGTTTCGAAAACACGTTAGATGCTTTCCAAAATATTCCAGTAAAGGCGATGTCAGCATTAAAAATCGTATACGAAATTTGCCGTCTAGTATTATTGTTATGTCAACTAAACATGCAATATTTTTAATTTTAAAAATAACTTTAAAATGATTTGTTCATATAATAACGGGTTAATATTCCGAATTTAACATGTCATAATTTATTTATAAAAGCTGGATTTTATAATGTTTTTACGCAGCATTTATGCACATTGTTGTAGCTACTATCCCTAACCTAATTCTTCCCACGTTTTTATCCAATACAATCGGCTTAAAGCAGCCTGTAATTACTATTGATTTTAGCTGTCCTCAGGCGAACAAACCGGCCTTCGTCCATCCAGGCTCAATAAATATGGATCGACATGAGGGTCAATCAAAAAAAATTTAAATACCGGATAGAAATGTTAACGATTCCACGTATGTGGTACCTGGATATTGTAAAAACAGAAACAAAAAAAACTGACTCAATACAGCGAACGAATTCGATCACTGATACCACGTGATATACATGGGCGTCGACGATTAAGAGCTAAGAGCGAGGAAGATAGAGGACTTCCCATATATACCAAAATGAGAAATCCTATTATAGGTTGTGAGGAAGAACCCCCACGTGGTCATGTAACGAAATCCAACCGCCGGTGATTTAGGAGATTCATTATCCGTTTTTTGCAGGAAATAACTGGGCTCTGACCCTTGTCAAACAGTTGCGAATGACGGATAGGCGGCCATCAATTTATTATCCTTCGTGAAACGTCGCTGAAATGATGAACCCCAACTATTAAGTTTCAATATCGTGGCCAAAAGAGATGAATTCTGGGACAAAACTCGTCTGACAAACTTATCACCACCGTGGCTAGGACCGTTTATTTCCATCTTTCTTGCATCAAGCGGATTTCCAATATAAACCCAATGATTTCCGAGATTTCATCAGTGCCTGATCACAAAATATCGTTGTAAAAGCCATGAACCACAATTCTTTCTCTTCCTCTATATCATTCCATTCCTGAAGAAAGTCAGCACTGGTTATTCCAACAGAAACTTGGGGATTGATCAAGTTTTGGAGCAACACGACCTCAGTACAACAGGTGGGTGGAATTAAGTTTGGTTTTGCTTCTTATTGTATCTAGCTTTGTTTAATTTAATTGAACATAATGTTCTATAACAAAGGAAGTCAATCTTTAATGCCTTTAATCATGGACTTACGCAATAAGTCCAATCTTAGGAATTTTTTTACCAGACTTAGTTTTTAGAAGGTATTTCAAGGTATTTCTGAAAAGTTGGAATACTCTGTTATTTTGTTTTTATAACCATGCAGGCATAATCAGAGGTGAAAATTACGTCACTAAAAAGTTAGAATGGTTCGGACTATATTATAAAATAATCTATAGCTTCAGGAATCACCAAGACGTTGTGGCACAAAACAAAATGAAAATATAAAACATTACACGGCTATTGGAATGTAATGAAAGGTGAAAACTTTTTTCAAAATATGCAAAGCACATAAGGAGTTGCGTACTCCAAAATTGTATTAAAAAAACTGTTAACTGTAAAAAATTGTATGTACATTTGTATTTGCATGTACAGTATATATACACGTGTTGTATATTCTTTTATAATGAAAAACTCAATCTTGATGTGGTTACAAACAGATCTGATACGCATGCATTTAATTAAAGAATGGGTAACAGAAAAACACAATAATTGTGTTATTTGATTCCTAATTTTTTTTAGTTAACGTATATCATAAAACCAATGTACTGAATCATAAACGTAAAGTCTGATAAAGCATATCTTGAGAAACTATCAAATTTAAATATAAATGGCTTTGTTCCTAAAATTGTAAGTATGGGTAAACGATAAGGTATTTTATCATTTATACGAAACAATGCATTTTATTATTAAAATTCATGTATTGCATAATATCGCCCAGAAAACAAGCATTTCACTTTCATAAATTCTACACTCTATAGAAGACCCCATTAAGCTAATTAGGCACAAACAAAAACAACGTAAATTTACATAACAAAAAATCCATTTTCCCCCTAAAACTTCCATTTGTAGTTTGATTAATTCAATAACTAACGTTTTTTAATTTACTTAAACCATGCTGGGAGACATGCAACATTGTTACGCCCAATTGGGTTAGAGTAATAATCGATGAAGCATTTATAAGTTAATTATGACCACGTTATAAAAGTCATGCGTTACTGTCCATCAATCAGGAAAACAACTTATTGCAACGCACTTGTTTAAGCATGTATTAGTATACTAATTTCCCTCATGCATGTATAATAAAAATATCATGTTGTGGTAATAAGCCAGCAAATATTCCCACAGCATGAATATTTTAGAAAAAAAAATACGCTTCTCAGATTATAATTCATGTCAAATTACACAATGTTAGATTTTTAGAAATAACCATCACACTAGAACATGTACACGATATTCCCATGGCTTTCCCATTAATTCAAGTTGAGAAAATACAAAATAATCTTTACATACCGAAAACAGCATTAAAGACATGTAATCCTACGCATATAGCCGCACACATATGGGTTTTATAAACCGATTAAATTTACGTGGCTTCGTCCTTAGATTTATTAGTAGATATGCCAAATCATAATGTGTCGATATAACGTTTCAAAATAAAAAGGTGCATTCCTCCTATCAATGGTTTTAAAAGTTCAAAACGTTCATTTTCAACGAAAATTTGTATTTAGCAAATGATACATATGTTGGAATGCCTTTTTTAAATGTTCACCTAACACAAGTAGCAACAAAACACTGGAAAACATTGATTAAATTTGCATAAGTTGATGTTTTCGTACAAGGGATTCATCAATTGGAAAAGTGCAGTAATTTATCATTTAGGAATGGGTGGGAGAATCCCTATTCGAGGTTGATGATGTATCAGAAAAAGCTTTCAAGCAATGTTTCCCAAGCGATTTCTTTAATACGTGTCATTAGAGGACGGAGTTTTTACGCCAAAAGATACATGAAGAAATAAGAGCTAATATTTCATACTTTGTTTTACGTTCCCCATAAGCTTACCAAGGCACGCTTTAAACAAACATTATTCCATTAATTCTATTGTAATTGTCTATTTTCATCGTACTCTTTTGGAGCTAACAGAGTGCGGATAAAACTATTATTTTAACATCGAATGGCACTTGAGTGAATGAAAATAAAGTGACGACCAATCTACAAATTAGTCGTTTGCAAAAATGAAAAGCTCAATTATATAACCATTTCATAAAAAGCTTTTAACGCTTTTTAATTACAAAACTTGGCAAAAGTTACAACTGCTTACGTTGGTTTTGGTTCATAAATTGTATAAACGCATTTATATAATAAAAGGATGAGATAATCTATTAGCGACGTCTTCCCCAAACCCCCAAACGAAAATAGCATGAATTCATACAGTAGGAGTCTGTAGGGACCACTAACATAAAAATCCATTCCTTAAAGAGACTAAGACGCAAATTTACAAATTTCAGATAACAATTGTAAACTGCATATGGCATTCGTGCAAAGTTAAGTAACCGAGTTAAGTTCTGATTACGGTAATTCGATTTGAATTGATCTAATTTTTGGTTTTAGTTTATGGTACCCAAACAACATGAGGCAGCAATGGTACATGTAGAACAATAGTTCCAAGCAAGAACAATCTATAACAAGCCATTAAAGCCCCCGAGTGTGTGGCGCTCACCCGAAAGCATTTTGTGGTCATCTGTCTTGATTTAAGAGTCCTTTTATCCCGATAGTGATAGAGCCAGAACAAAACCAACACCGAAAGCTGTTGGGTATTAAGCCAATATAAACCATTTTAGGAGATATTTTTCAGTCACTGGCGAATGCGTTTGTCTTGCAGAAACACCTTATCAGGACAAAGAGGCCTCATGCACTCAGTCGGAATCAACCAGCAAGTTTTCAAGCAGCCGATTCAGTGAATCTGAATGAATTTGAAGTCGTCCATGGCCCACTGGTCCTCTTCGTTCTGGCGCAACGTTATTGAAGTTTTTGAAAAAAACAAAGTGAAAATTGGATTCCAAAATAAGGATGACGAACATCAACTTGATGACTTTGCGCACATTTTTAGGTAAGCTTAAACCGTTTTTTTCGTCTTGGATGTTAATTTATAACAATCTTTTGAAGCACATTCTAATGGATATATTGGTTTCAGGCAGAAAACACGGTCAGAATTGGTTCGCATCAGCGCCGCTGTGATGGGAATTGAATTCTGTTACGCTGCCGAAACCGCGTT
This sequence comes from Ophyiulus pilosus, assembly GCA_033995625.1. Lineage (NCBI taxonomy): Eukaryota > Metazoa > Arthropoda > Diplopoda > Julida > Julidae > Ophyiulus > Ophyiulus pilosus. The sequence continues at coordinate 42,623 of JAUJYV010000021.1, read as the reverse complement.
TGTCAGCCCTACTTTGCTGAAAATTGGTGTTCGTCACTCTCATCTGTCCCTCATCTGGTGTCTCAGCCCATTAATCGGTTTTTTTATGACGCCAATTTTGGGCTCACTCAGTGATAGGTGCAATTCCAGACTAGGAAAACGAAGGCCTTTTATTCTTGGCTTGTCAGTGGGCATCATTCTTGGTAAGCAAAAAACTAATATGAATTAAAGGGCCTAAGTTGGAAAATATCGGCCCATTTTCAGCTCGTTAAGCTCCTATTTTCTGTATTTTTTGTTTGTTTTTTCTTGCTAAAAATTTAAGTTTACGATTTATTTATTTTTTAAATACAATCCAGTCATACTTTTTTCGACGCAATTATTCCCTTTCTGTTGCAGTCAATATTAGCAAAAATTCAACCTTTTTACAATTGGCTATATCTGCTAAACTAATTATCCTTTTGAAGAATAATTTATTCGGCTGAATATTAATACGGTTTATATTTATTTTTAAATAAATAAAGAGTACATTTTTAATTTCTACGCAAAATAAGCAAAATTTCGCCAAAAAAACAAACAAAAAAACTACTTAAGTTCCTTACAACAACTGGTTACAGACAACAACAGCTCTGGGTAATTGCGCGGCATGTTATGGAAAACAAGAAAAGTAAAAACGGGAAAACCCCATAATAATTGACAGCCTATCCTGGTTTCTAACCCTTCTACGTTTTATGATTCCTTTGTAGACATGGTTACCACTAATCCAACCAGTCCGATTTTATCTTTATGGGCAATGTCTTAAGGAGCCTTAAGTTGGCAAAATACTTGTACCACAATTATAACACCATGAAAGAAGAAAAAAAAACAGACCATATTACGTAAATGCTTTGACTATATGACCAATGGACTCATTGAAATGACCAATTAAGCAAGAGCATACAAATTATATCTTGTTGAATTTACAAATTTCGGATTCTTCACAACGCCCTTATGATATGGGGACCTTATGTTACCTATCACATCCAAACCGCACAACTGATACAATTGACTCAATACCGTTATCTGTTTCATCCAACAGGTCTAATTCTCGTTCCAAATGGCAAAGACATTGGGATTGGACTCGGAGATTGGTATTCGTGGCAAGATTCGGGATTCGATACAAACAACACAAGTTCGGACAATGAACATGCCAACAATAGCGGACGTCTGATTTCCCCAACCACATATAGAGGTGAAAACCCTGCCACGATGACGTCGACGGGCGAAACTGACGCCTACCACTCGTGGGGGATATTTTTCACAGTTGTTGGAACCGTTTTATTGGATTTCGATGCAGATGCGTGCCAGTCTCCATCCAGGGCCTATTTACTGGATATTACCCTGGCGGAAGATCACGCCATAGGTTTGAGCACATTCACAATAATGGCGGGATTAGGCGGTTCATTGGGCTACGCCATGGGCGCCATCAATTGGGACGTTACTTCGTTCGGTAAAAAACTTGGAGGGCAAGTGCGTGTAGTCTTTACAATCATACTTTTCATTTATGTGATTTGTGTGATGATAACAGTGTTCAGTTTCCAAGAAATTCCACTTCACGTTTCGGATCGAGAAAAAACGCTCGGAAACGGGCAAAACACGACGCACTTGCCGAATTCTCAGAAATCCGTCAAGAAAACTCGTAAATCCGCATCACGATTGGGTCATTACAAAAAATTCGTTGATGAAGACGTTGCAGATGAGGATGAGGAGGAGTACCAGTCCAATAAAACAAACGTTCGCCATTCACGAATACATAACGAGAAGCCAGTTAGGCTAAACGAGAGTGTTCATCATTCAAAAAATTACGGTTCAATGCAAGAAGATGATGGCTCGCCTTGCATTTGCGAAGAAAACAGCGAAGAAACTTCGTTTATTAGCAGCGGAGAATTTGGTGCAAGCGATGCTACGCCTCCAATTGCTTGGCAAAAGTTACCGGCACGTATATAAGCACATAATTCTATTAAAATTTCATCTCGGACGTGTGTATACGTCCAATGATGCACCCTTTATGTCCGGCTAACAAATCAGGGAGATAATTAAAACTAGGCAACGAAGGCCTCTGAACAAAACATGGTGCAAATTGCAAAGCAAAAGGTTAAACAAAGCAATCATTCGGATTGGATAAGGCTTTTTTTTATCCTTTTGAATAATTAACGACGGATTATTCGGCGAAGTATATAGGGCATATTGGAAGAATCAGCAGTAAAAGAACAAAAATGCTTGTTAATGAGAATGAGGGGGAAAAACTTTGATGAAAAAAATCTTAGCTTTTAACATAAAAGTATTTTTTTTGTTACTTGTACAAGGTTTTTTCCTTGGCCCTTTTTATACATTAAATCTGATAAACATCCGCTAAATACGTTAAATTTCAAGAAAAGCTTATATGTGATCTAATCTATATCTAATCTAATTGTTAGACTGGCAAACAAAACAGAAAATTATTCAAAACCTTCATTGCTTAGTTTTTATCAAAAAAAGGTGAAAATTATTTTATGATTATACTTCTCAAATGACATTTACTAAATTAACTGCAGGGTTTGTTCGAGCATGCACAACAATATTTAAAGTAGGCAACAATTTTAATAACACAGATTTATACCTTGAGAAATGAAGGTTGTCTTAAAGTAAAGTTGTTAGAAAAAGCAAGCTTGACGCATCACTGATGATGTGTTAAGAATAAAGTGATGTCAATTTTCATTATCTACTAATATATATTAATGGACTAAGTATTAAAGGCGTTAACTAGTTTTGCTCCAATGCCCGTCTTTGTCAGTGATCTACAATTAAAATTAATTTGAGTTCTACATGTAATTTACAAGCAGTGATAAATTCTTAAGTGTTAACTTAGAATGTTAACTCGAATCTGCACTTAAGTGCAAAAAAACCGACTTACCTGTAGGAATCAAGTAAAAACGTTTTTCTCAGCAACCAAATGTCCGATTTAAAATCGGAAAAAAGTATTTCATAGAGAATGTATTCCTGTTTATAATTCGCCTAGTCTGAAAAGAATTTCTGCTGAATTTCTCTGGAGAATAGTCTGCAACTTGTGCGACTGCTTCTGGTGGTGTGGTCATTTTATTGTCTGGATATGTGTTCATTAAGCTTTGAAAATCAAATTGCATTCAGAAACACAGCCACAGGGTTCCAACAATGCATATGGCATAAATAATGCAAATTTGGGTTTGTTTTGAGTTCAACATTTTTCGCCTCAAGGATTCATCAGGAATTTTATGCAAATTAGGCGAATTATAAAGACGAATAAATTGTTCGGCAGATTCGGATATTTGGTTGCTGAGAAAAAGACATTTTTACTTGATTCATGCAGGTGAGTCGATTTTTTGCACTTAAGTGTATCAAATCAAGTTCTTTCCCAACAAATGTGCAAGATGCAATTTGCAAATTGTGCAGATTGTGCAAAATGCATATCTTTTCTGTAATATTACAATTTTGAATAAACTTTTTTTTTCAGGTTCCAAACACGAATCAAAACGGGGATGCCATATTGAAAATCCAATCAGAAATTCAGATAGACTTCGACGCTGATAAGGAACCTATTGTAGAGCTGAAGCATTATCTGTACTCCATCATTTTCATGCCAAAATCTCTAAGAGTTCTGTGTTTAACGAATCTTTTCTCTTGGATGTCTTTGGTGGCCTACTCCTTATATTTCACTGATTTTGTGGGGGAAGCAGTTTACAAAGGAGATCCTAGAGCGGTAGATGGGTCATTCTTAAAGTTGCAGTATGAAGACGGCGTTCGTTTCGGGTGCCTGGGAATGTCTCTATACTCGTTATCATGCTCCATTTACTCCCTAACCATAGACAAACTCATTCAAACGTTTGGTAGGTATCTCTCTGGTTGCAGTTGTGAACTCAAATACAGAAAATGATTAAATCCCTTTGGTTCTTAAGGTGCCAGACCAGTGTACATCGGTGGCCATTGGGTGTACAGCTTTGGAATGCTGATGTTGGCCCTTTCCCGCCATCGTGCAGCGGTCATCCTTCTCTCATGCACATCTGGGGTCATGTACGCCACCCTATTCACCATGCCCTACGTCCTAGTCGCCCATTATCACACTAACAATATGGTAAAAAATTAATTGATATTAAACTTTGCCACTGTTTACAATTTCCGTTTTCAAAAAACAATTCAAAACATAAGAATTGCTTTAAATTAATAATTCGATATTGTATGGCAATAATGCTTGCCCCCTACAGTTTCATAGCTTGGCAAACTAGCACAGCAGTAATGACTTGCAGGGTAGCCTTACGTTTTTGAACAGGGATGAGATAAACAAAAAATGCAAATTTGCACAGTATCACGTAATTAACATAAAGTTGAATACTGCAATGTTTTTTTAATGTTTCTTACTGTTGATATATTTTCAGTTCGATGACAAAGTCGTCCAAAGCAAAGCCCAAATAAGAGGATTGGGTACAGATATTGCAGTTGTTAGTAGCATGCTCTTTTTAGCCCAATTCACACTGTCCATATGCGTGGGACCTTTGGTGAATCTCATTGGCAGTACTGTAGCCATCGTTTTCATCGCATCGTTTCTCAGTTTCTGTGGTGGTTTGTGTGCGACTCAAGTGATGTATTTTGATTTGTAAATTTCATTCATTTCGTGGACATAAATATAACGGGTGCATATAATCATAAGTTTATAAACATCTGTGCAACAACTTTTTTGACATGATTCGTACAATGCATCGTTAAAAAAGAAGGATAGTATATCATGTTTTAGCATCAGAAGAATTCCATTGCACGAAAGTTGAAAAGTTTGTAAATTCAGTGTCATCAAACATTGATATTAATCACATGTATAGATTTCTGTTCGAGGTTTGACGCATTCAATGCTAAGATGTGAACTCTCCAAACGTGTTAGTCATAGTCAAAATATGTGAAATTTTGAAAATAAGAAATATGAAATAAAAACAAATGTCAAATAACCATCGACTTTCGTGGTAAATATCTCTTAACACCACAACCTACTTTTCCTCTTTTATCCATATCATAGCAAGTATGAAAAACGTTCGTCTGCATGGTAGCGCCACCTGTTTTCAATATCGATACACTATAGAATGGGCAACAGAAGCAAATTCGTGGAACTCTGTTTCGGTTTTATTGATATTTGCTTGATATATATTTTCCTTTTCCTTTTGCAAACTAGACGACGAATTACCATAAAAACCACATAAAACCATTTGTTATCGTTGAACGCTGATGTAGGAAAAAAAAGTAAAATGATAACAAAAAATGTGAAAATTGACTCGTTTCACCAGTCATGTCATATGTACTATTTGTCCATCAGACCAATTTTTTATAACATGGGTGTGCCTTAATTTAAAGCAAGTTAATTATCGTCTCCTGACCCTAACCTCTGTGGCATGTAAAGTATATTTTACCCCAATGCAATGAGCCGTCTAAACACAAACAGATAAGCATTGTAATTCAAAACTTAATTAGTGGTCTGTCTGTCCAAGATTCTCCAAATGCCTTTCTTAAACAAGCCACAAGGCAATGGGCCTTATCTTTTTTTGATTTGACCAAGACATTAAAATGGTACCACGATTCTGCCCTTGCATATTAGCCACACACATACAACTTCAAGCGGGATACAGATTGTGTTAAATGACACACTTACAATGCCAGTTTAATTAGTATATCGATCAATAAACTCTTGAAATTAGAGCTGCATTAGATTGAAAATGGGAAAATAATATCAGGCCTCCATTTCTTGCCCATAACGTACATCTGCGTACTATATAATTATCGTGTTATGTTTGTCTTCCAGTAAACAGCTTGAAATCTCAAGCAAAAAATAATCAAACATTGCTTTTTTTGGATTTCCAAATCCTGTTCATGTCAATTTCATTTTTTTAAAAATTCTAATTGTTTAATTTTATAAAATAATTAGATTATCTGCTGAGGACAAATTCATGAGTTATTAGATTCGTAAAACCAAAATTATAGAAAGATTTCAATATTGATGTTTGCAATAGGGTTATCATTGGCTATTCTTGTAGAGTATATCAATATCACTATATACATGTATTGATACTGAATACACAAAATCATCATAGCGACAATATTCTATATGTCGTGTGTTTGTGCTGTAGCAAAAGTCGCGGTATACTGTTCACAATTTTAGCTGTTTGGCAGAGCCACCTATTTTCACAATGCGCAACACAAATAGCGGGCTATTTTGAAAGGTGTGATTATGTTGATAAACACTTTTCTGATCTAACTATTCCTTTCACAATCTCAATTTCATTGCCATCAGCAATTAGCTGTTATCGTCCTGATAAGTCCATAAATAAATGTGACATTTCTTTTGAAAGTACACAAATCATGTTTTGGATATTGGATGACACCTATCGTAATAACATGTCTGTGAATTTCTGAATGAAGCGTGGCAATATGGTCGACAATTAATTGTCTATTAAAGTCACCGGATGAGAAAATCATAGGTCAGGAAGCGGTAGCTACCCCCATCCGCCATAGACGGAAATTATTAAAAGCAAGGCTGAAATAATTGATTTTTAAAAGCGTTTATGTACAAGTGTCTGGAAATTGGCGCAGTAGAAACGCTTATTGGCAAGCAATCAAACCAAAGATGTAAAGCTAAATCCTGATAAGTATCACCGATATGTTAGCCGCTATATTTATAATTGGTTGCTGGGATAGAAATCGTGATGTCGTCACTAACAGCTGTTTGTTATCTCTCACTTTAATGGCATTCGTTCCATGCTATAAACACGAAAGCAACTGTATCTATACAGTTGGAGCATATACTACGAATTTTGGCTTCAAACTAATGTACTAAAATGAAACTATACTGTACAATGTGGTAAGCATATATGGAATTTCAAGTGAAAAATCGCATGTAGGAGAAGATATTCCATTGTTATGGGATATCATGTCCGTTGTCCTCTGCTTTATAGTGCGATCTCATAATAGTATCTTATTATTAAGGGATACATTTGTATCATGAGATAGGCATGCTACGAGTACATGCAGTGACATAAACAATAAATACATTAGTAAATCAGACGAAATCTTTCCCAAAACACCGCATCCCAAAATGTCACTGCAAATAACATGCACGAAATATGGGCTCGGTAATATAATTGAAAAGGCTGGTTTGATTACAGACAGAATTTTGATGAAAATGTGCAAATTTATCGATAATCTAAAGCCTCTCATATCAAATGTGAGGTCAACCCTTCCCTGACAGCCTCCCGGCGGTCAATCCAAGCCTCTCAACCACACATGTAATTACATCAAATTCGTTTCTGACATCCTATCCGGGATGATAAACTGATAATTTCTGCATTTCCTCAGTTCAGTCACTTGCTAACCCTTTAAATTTGAAAATTACTTCCCGTGATTTTTTTTATCCACATGTTCCTCTATACATTCAAAATATAAACAGATCGATTCAATTTTTTTTTTAAACAGCCTCACGCTCATTTGATAAGGCATTTACAAATTCCTAGAAAATAACGTCATTTTGGTTTTAGCCACTAAATTACAGTTCTCCGAATTTCTTTTTCATTTGATTTAATTAGATTATTGTCGTCCGTATACTTATAAAGTTGAAGATAAAAGTTTCAATCACGAATCGATTTCAGCATGCAAGAAAGTTCTCACAAAATACGCATAAATTCCTGGTCAGGTCATGCTTATTTGATGCACTAATAAAAAAGAAATTGGCATTATCTCATTTTCAAATTATATTATTCATGGCGTTAAATGACGCCACTCAATTGATGGCACATGTGCAATCGCATTGGCATGCATAGTCATGCACTGGAGATTGCAAATTAAATACATTAGCCCATTACAAATGCACTTGTTTCGAGCAGCATTGTGTTGCTAGGCGAAAATCTATGCTTTTGTAGATGTATTTACAACAACTTCAAAACAAACCACGAATTCAGCTGAGATCACAATGGGCCTTCACGTTTTAATGAGACGGGTTTGATGAAAAGTGCAATTTGTTCCAATCACTTCAGGGGTTGATAAAACAACGTGAAATTTATAATTTTGTTACAAAACCTCAGGACTATCGTTTTAAAGTGACTGTTTCTCAAAAATTTACTTTTCCAAATTAAAAATTGGCGCTAGAAATTCGTGTAATTTCTTGGTTTGCAATTACAGCAATGCATTTTAGCAGCTTAAAGAATGCATTAATAGCTAATGCATGTATGGGCCCAAAACGCCGTCTTTGATAATGGAAATGTGGAGATTCTAATCACTTTTTAATTAACCTTGTGCTTGCTCTGGTCTTGTCACCTCATCTTCCATATCACCATTTTGACAGATAGCTTTCAAGTACTCTTGAAGCACAATGTGATTTCTCAAACTTGATTTGTACGATATATATGATGCGGCCATCATAAATTTACATAAATTAACCAGCAGGTTTTTAATCAGAGACCAGTATTGTTATCGCTGATGAAGACAAGTTTAGTCACAGACTATATGAAACAAAGAATTCTGTGCATTCATTGTTTAATCAGTCTCATGAAATTCTCATTTCAGAAATTACCATAAATCGAATCCACTTTTGACCACGTGAACAAAATAGTGATGTAAATTAAGTTTATAGCCAACACTATATACTAGACTTTTAGCATGCCAACTACTTTATACACACCTTAACTTTAATGGCGGGAAGGAAGGAACCACGCATTGAACTACCCAATGAACTAACTGAACATAATGGGTGCTTATGCGTTGTTCTTCCCTTCCCGCCATTAAAGTTAAGGTATGTATTAAGACGTTGGCATGCTAAAACTATTATCCAAGCATCTCGTTGCATCATGTTCCAAACATATTTTATCTTACTGGAACCGGAAAGTGTTGCAACTCTCCTATTTACTGTATTTGTTTGCATGTGGCATCGACTCTGAGAAAACAGTAAAAAAAAAAAAGAGGGCAATGTATGGTATAGTAGGCCATAACATACACATTCAGTTCAAGATTTTATGCGGATCCCGGGAGCCATCTTCCGGTTTCCAGTAGGGGGTTCGGAAGTTCGTATTGTTGGTTTGCAATCTTTACGAATATAGGACAGATTCGCAAACTTGCTGTCAGCGAGAATGCCCAAAGAGCGTACTTTGCAAACAGCTAAGAATGCTCGGAGTCACAGCAAACAGCTAGTTGCAATTTATAACTCTAGCGAATAAAAAGTTAACAAAAACTTATCCGATGTTGGAAATTTGTTGTGCAAATAAACCACTCCAATGGTGAGTGTCGGAGAAAATGTATTCAGTTCATGTAACAAACAAAACAAAAAAACACAAAACCGCCCAGTTTGAGTTAAACTTTTCGTCGGATGCGAGTAAATCTTGAGGCTTCGTTCTGCGTGATTATCATGGCAAACTAAAGCACGCGGTTTAACTTAATCTGTGATTATTTAGTGCAACAACGTGTAATTAATTTCAATCAAAGACGCTACACAGGCGTATTAATATAACCATTTGCGACGCAATACGACGCCTTCGCTTGATCTGTCTCATACATCACACAATGGCTTCTTTATAGGTCTCATTAAATTGTCAATATCTTGATCTCGTGCATGAATAAACCGTTTGGGGGCCGTTTTCCCAGCGTTTTAGTGGCAAAAACGAGGCACCATCTGATAAAACTGCGGTATTTTTTGGCCAAACATTTTTACACAATGACCTCTCTTGTTTTAGATTAGACCCAGCTTTTAACTTGCCAAAACATGTACACGAACTGCTGTTTAATAGGGTAATAAACAAAATAAAAAGAACTTACTTAAAAATAGCTTGACGAATTGCACAAGATAGACATTGTATAAGACTTCGCAAGTGATCAAAAATGGGCCGCTCTATAAAAAAATAAAAAATCGATCTTGAATTATAGTGAAATTTACTAACGTTGACTAATGAAAGTGACGTTATATTATACGAACTTATTTTAAACTCAACATATTTATTAAGGTAGAACATGCGTATTATACAAGTCCATGCAAGTTGAAAAATTAACTATTTCAACCTTTTTTGGCATTTTTCAAAATTCAATTCATACATTCGTATTTTAAATAACTGTAATTATGTATTTTTGAGAAAAAGCACTTTATCAAAAATGGAAACTATTCTTTTGTCTGACAAATAACATGGATATCATACTATTGGTTGTAGCAAACATGGATATTCGCCATACTGGCCAACGTCAATATAACACGTAAAGTCTATACTCTAGACAATCATATTATTTATTAATTCTTTTGAAAATAACAACAAAGACCTTTTATCAAAATAATAACGACGCTTCTTTTTAGGAAGCAATTAGTTATTTTTTTAAAGAAAACATTGCATGTGTGCAATATTTACTTATTGGAAATTTTAACTATTGCTTAAAAGCTGCCAAAGTTTTACTATTTTTTTGTGCAGCAAAATGCCGGACAAATAATTAATAACCGCACTGCAATTGAAAAAAGTGGACTTATTAGATAAATGCTGTCTGAAAAATGTCTATATTGATAATGGGCCTAATGCACTGTACGCCACACCAAATTCATCACGTGGCATTTAATTCATTGTAGAAGCTAGACATAGTACATTGGCAAATGAGGAAATCTACTACATAAGGTCAACTGACACATAATGCATGTTGGCTTTTTCAGTTCAATGGTTTTAACATTTCCTTTACTTTTAATTGACTGTTCATAAATCCATGAGAAATACTTTTCAAAGACAATATTGAGAAGTGCACTATAGTAAACAAAACTACAGATGTCCCAAATTGACATTTAAGAAGTTTCAACTTATGTACGTTATAGCATACTATACGTATATGCATAGTACTATGTGCATCATGTTATTATTGGTCCAATCCAAAGTTTATATCAAGGGTAATAAACTACCCTTTTGTTCAATTACCATTGCGCATTGGAAGCATATTATCAAGAGAATAACAGCAACCCTAAGGGCTCCGGTCCCAGTAATATATAAAACCTTATTTTATACATGCAAAGTTGAAATTTATAAATCATCACCTTATGTAAATAAACATGAAATTGTTTTCGAAAACGCAAATTAGTTTTTACTAGCATTTCCTCGCATGTTTACCATAAAATATTTGAATAATTCAAAATATGTAAAAACAGCTTTTCTAGATGAAAAACGATTTCAGGCTACGAAAAACTACAGTGAAAACTGCGAATAAAGGAAAACAACTTCACAAACTAGTCACAACAGGAGTTAACTATTAATTCAAAAAGTCAGCGGGTTGTAGATGTTCAAAAACAGATAATGAGGTTTCATGACCGCTTTAATGGAAATTGTTAGTGGAATTTCACCATTTTTGAAAGGCAGGTATAGGTAATGAGGACATTTTTGGTGCATAATAATTACATATCTGTAATATACTATAGAATTCTGATAGTACTTTTTATTAACAGTTTAATTTACTTTAAATTTTGTATTCCATGTAGAGCAATTAGCCGGCTAGAACCCTTCTATTTTATGAAGTTGTAATTACAGTATCCAATTTACTAAAAAAATAACGAAGACTAAGCTAAAAAGGAATGGTTCACTATTTTTGACTTTTTTTTTTAAATTTGCATTTAATAAAATCCTGTCAAACGTGTTAAACATCCTTTTTGAATTTTATAATATCAGTTGAAATGTTAGCTTATTCTAGCGTATTGATTAAACTACATGCATTTAGAATATTTTATTTTTTTATTTGTCCAAAGAGAAAACCTTGAAAGTTTAATCTTATAAGAAAATAGATAAAATCGTCGATATATAGTAAATAAGAGGAGAGAGAAAAGGAACAACAGCTGAACTAAAGAAAATTTCGTTACAGATGTCCAAAATTATGAAAATATATTCGAAAAAAATAACTACTATAGACCGCCTACCTAATTAAGCCAAAATCTGATAGAAACCTGAACTCTTAATTAAGACACTTAAGGAAATTGAACCCTTGTAACCCTTGACTGGTCATCTGGTGAATGACACAACCCCCTGTACCGTGCGTCAACACCCACGTGGTCAGTGGACCGTCACAGCAGGAACAGACAAAAATGTAAAAAGTCGATGATGAATTAATAAGGGGGGAAAAAACTGAATCAAGTATCACGTGTATAATACGTGTTTAAAATCATCATGATGCCTTTTTCACCAACTTATGCCATCAGTCCTTGTCCTAAGTGGGATAATCCTTATAGACTCATCCCACACTAGACCTTCATGGAAATACATCATCATCCACCATCAACCCACATCGTGACTACCCTCTTCTGTTTGCCCCACTCATCTTTCCAAAGACCAAGGACTTGGTTTTTCGGGCATGGGCCATTCTGCAGATGTGTCAAAAGAATTGAAGCTTCCGCTGGATAACTTTCTGTAGTACATTTTCATTTAGCAGTATCCTGTTGTTGTTGTTGGAAACGTTTTGCATTCAGCAGATATAATACGTAGAATCTCCTTTTTCAAGTTGTCGTGATCCATCGTTAATAACCTAGTTTCGTAGTCCTACAACATCCTGCTAAATAGACACGCTTGCAATGCCCCACGTTATTCAAGGCGACCTACTATAGTATAGCTTTGGCTACAAACACTATACTAACGGCATTGTGTCACAGTGTCACTTAATTATCATATCATCACAGTAAACGCACTAATCCTTTGAAACATGGCATCGTAAACCATAGATTTTAGCATTAATTTGTATTGCACTTAATTAACAGTATAGTATTTGTTCCATAAGCACTTTGTGGTTTTATTGAGTTTTATTAACTCTTAAACGGTCACTAACAGAAACTATAATTTTAGGAACATTCTCCTGCATTTGGTACGACCATCCCCTACAATATTGCATTGAATTTCTGCTATTTTTTTTGTTGAAATAATGTTTTCTTGGTCATGATTTTGCTATTGTACTATGAGTAGGCTACACATGGGATAGAATATATTTTATGGTTACAATAAAAGTGATTGGCAACACTGAATTTTCAACCTCTATAGAGTGCAATAGTAAACCAAACGTGTTCTAGGGACAGTTGTAAAATAACTTGTAAATGGGAGACTGACTATGACCACAATCTCGGGAGAAAATACATGTAGACAAAATATATAAAATTCCGCTAAAGGCTATTCAAAACTTGAGCGAGACCCTTTCAAAAATAGGGATTAAGACTGGTCACAAAGTGGTTCAACATCATATTAAAAAAGAAACCATTAACATACACATGGACACTGGGTGGAATAAAATCTAACAATATTAACTACAAACTAAGCCACTCATTATTTACTACATTTGACCCCCTCACCCTGTCCCTACACATACATCTTTTCCAATCAAATGATTTCAACCACCAGTCCACCACCCTCGTTTCAAATCCTGGCGCCACGGCAGGCCGCGTTCGTTCGCACTAGGCCACGTGACGCGTGCGTCAGGAGGGGAGGGTAACGACGGCAGGGTGAGCCGGCGGCGGTGGCGGCGTCGGCAGGGGCAGACAGGGGCATCGTCCCCCGTCTCGCGCAATGGGATCATCCGCATAGTCTGGGCTTCCATGGTCGTCGGCTTTCGGGGGTTGCACCCATCAGGCTCGCGCACATCGCTTGGTAGCGAACGTTCGGACCGACCACTAGAGCTTGAAAGCGGAGAGGGTGGGCGAGTGCAACGGCAGAGGGTCTGTCGACGACGCCACGGAAAAACGCGCTCTCGCGTGCCCAGGAATGGCCGAACGGAATAAGTCTCGGACCGCGCTCGTGCGCGCCCCAGCATTCGCCTCATCCATCGCACGGACGATGCCGCAGGAGGAGGCCGTCTGACCGCCGGAAGCCTCGAGCCCCGACAGGACTGGATTTACGACGGCCAAAGAGCAGAAACCATGGCGAAGTGCTCGTTTCACAGGGTGCTTCTCCTCTTGCTGTTTATCGGTGAGTTCCTACTGGTTTGCCTTTTTTCCATCCTCTCCTCCTTCCCTTTTACGCGACGGTGGCGCTCGAGAATCTGCCTTCCTTGCGTGCGGGAAGACCCGCTTGGATTTCCGAGAACTCCCCGAGCTTTCTCCAGAGTCTCTCTGCGGTTTCTCTTTTTCTTCTCTCTCATTCTGCTGCTAATCAATCCCGAAAAAACCGAAAATCCGTGCGGTACATACAACCCCCAAACCCCGTTGAGTTTTCGGTCCTGCCCGTTCGGTCTATTTGCGTCCGGATCAGGAGCTGCACCGTCGCCGTAATGCAGATATGAAGATGTTAAAAAAAACCACCTTGAGTAATGGCCATTTTTTTTTTCTTTTTTTGCCAAGCCGAAATAAGTAATAAAAAGTAGCAAAGGCGAAAAAGTGGGTCACCCTATGGCGCCGAAAGGGTTAACTCTGTCCACAGCTCGTAAACTCAATAAGGAGTGTGTGAAATTTTGCAAATTCCGCACAATATGAATGTTGAAGTCGGCCACTGTTGCCAAAATTGGCCGTCGACGCCAACGGTCGGCGAAGCGCCAAATTTTAAAAAAAAAAAATGTTATATGTGCAACATTGTGATTGTTGAGCGCTGTCACGAAGCGGCTGCAAAGCCTTCCCCCATCGGCTGTCCAGCCGCTTAGTGACAGCGGTAAATGGCGCGTAGTTCGCAAAGCATCGTCTTAAAAATTGGTTTTCAAATTGTTCGCGGTGGTAGCAAAATCATAAAGGGGGTCCTCGATATACGTTGATGAAACATGATAAAGTCATGTTTTGTTTCTTTTATTATCCAGTAGAATCGCGATTACAATCAGAGTTAATGTGGACGGGCCTTCCTCGGATGATAACTATACTAATATTCCCCATAGAACACATTTACTTAGAACAAGGAAAAGTAAACATTTATGCTTTATTACAGAAAATTAAGTATATTTATTATAAGGCTAATAAATACATGTACTGTACGTAACATCATTTGAAGGATGCAAAAGTATATATCACATTTTAAACTTTAAAAAAAGTCAGTTTTAAAATTATATGGCACGTAGATTTTTTACTTCACAAATTCTGACAATGTTGTTTGTAGGATAGAAAAAAAAATATTGTATGCGTTCATCTCTTCCATTTAAACTCAATTTTTTAGTTATTCCAGCAACCCATTCACCATTTAATTCATTCTCCTGACATATGCAAGTTCTATGACATTCACATGTCCGTATTTACAGATTCCAATTGCAGATATGCCATTAATCAGGTTCTGCAAATTCAGCTGACTTTCGTTAAATAGCATGTAAATCAGTATATAATGCTTATAAATTCAATAGCGAATGTTTTGTTAACTTTATCGCTTATTTCGATTCTTGGCACATGTTTTTCGCATTCACATGCACTGTATACGTCAACTTAACATAGCCTTCGCAACCTTACAACTCGTGACAGGTAATTTAGTATTAATTGCACATATGTAACAGATGAAATATTCAATCATAGCGTCAATCCGCTAAATGTGAGGTAATATAGTATGCAAAGCTGGGCTTAACTACAGGAAAATAACTTATCTTACTATGTAACAGGCGTACGAGCTTAGCTAAAGTTTGTGCTATGAAAAATAATTAATGTTAGTTTCCTCAATAGTAATATTAAGGTAACCAATTTGTTCAGTTCAAGGAAGTAAAGTTGCAATACGGACAACTAATAAACCAAACCGCCCATTGTCAGCTTATAAACAGCTGTTCCTTAAACATGTTTAATTTCTGGATGGCTTAATCCGTTCAACTGGTGTTCAAACAGCTGAATTTACTCTGCATTTTCTAGTATACATTTGGTTTTTTTTTCTTCTAACCAACAACTGCACATTCACTACATGCATAGTGGTTGAGAGAATAGAAAATAAAAGTTGCCATTACCATATACCACATTTCTGGATTAGACTACATAAAAAATTAAATAGGGTTACATTAAGAATAAACAAATGCCGTTTATTAATATCGTGCATGCGTCAAATTGACTACTAGCCAAATTGTAGTTCACCCTAAATTACGAACATATGTCTAATGAAAAGTGCATGAAAATTATTATTTTATATGTCAACTAATGCAAGACGATTCAAGCTCGATTAAAGCAGGTTTCAACCAGCTATTCTCCACTTTTGTCATTGCCTAAAGTGGCGAATAATGTGAGCCGAGCATGGCGTATAATCAACAATTCAACGTTCTTGCTGAACGACAAGTTGATGACCATGCAATGATAGTGCACTGTACATGCAATTCATAATGCCGAACTTATATTTCCTTCGTTAAACACTGGTCAAGGAACGTTTTTCCCTGCAAGAACGGTTTCTCGGCACACTGAATAATTGAATAATATTTTTTTTGGCACTGCATGCCATTGTTGAGTCCATCCCCCGAATATGGTAAATAAGTAAGCGGACTGACTTATTTCGCCTTTGATCGGTCGTTAACCCAAGCCCATCGAATTTTTAACAAGGCTTGGAAAATTTGCACTGGATAGAAAATCGTGCAACCAGAAAAATTCCAAACAATGCTCGTTTTAATTAACAGGATAGAAATAATGAAGGTGAAAATCGTTGTCCCTGTTAACAGGCTTAAGTGATATTAAAGATAATAACAAAAAACGAATAAAAGAAATCGGGGTTTAATATTCTGAAAAGTTTTAAAAAACAATAGCCATTGAAGGCCAGTTAAACAGGTATAAGAATTTTACAGGTCCATCGATCTACTAACTACAGTATATAGTGAGGGTTTTTTAATCAGTGAAAAAGAGACGGCCAAGTAGGTCTGGTAATAAAAAAAACCTTTTCTGAATCCCAGTTTCTTTGCATGCACTCCAATGACCCCTTAAAAACTAGCCCCTACAAGTTTAGGGTGCTCCCCACAACAGAACGTGAATTTTATTCAAAGTCATGCATGCATGCGATAGTAATTACACACGTGACATCCATTGCAAATTGTATAATCCGATGGTGCGTACATTAATTAATGTCTTCTTATCTCTTCACAGCCACGAGTTGTATTGCTAGCTAGTGGCCCTGCTAGTGGCCTAACATAATATTTAGGAAGAAACATACAAATTCAGTCTTCCAAAAATATTTTTGAAGAGGTTTTTTAAAAAACAAATTGATCGTACATCCGATATTCTCCCCCTATTCTGTTGTTGTTGTATGTTGCCATTAAATGCATGCAGCCTAAACGACAAGTGGATCCCTAATATACGAGCTGTGAATGTGTGTGAAAACTGGCCTATATAAGAGTAATTGAAGGACTTGAAAAATTAACATGAGCTATGTTGTGTACTTATAGCAGCTTATAAATAATCTAAGAACGAGTCTTGTGCGTATGGCCTAAATGGGGAACACATTTAATTGCCACTAGTAATCAAATCGCTCGCTGCTCTCAGCATTTAACTAATTTCCCTTTTATAGGTTAGGGATTAATTTAGAGGGCTAAGATGTGGGGTGGCAGGGCGTATATACTGTACAATAGTGCATCTGCGTTATTGAACTTTTATGACATTCGTAAATCGGATGGCTTTTTTATCTGCTAAAACGTTCCTATAAGAAAGCAAGGTCAGTTCGTAGAAATTAAAACAAGTCATAGCTCGTTTTTTTCCCTCTTGTTATCATAAAACCTCTGACATGATGGACGACTAAGGGACCAGATCCTCGAAAGCCTCCCACGACTGCTACTATGGAAAATATACCCATTTTCGGACATCTTGTTTATCAAAAAAATTTGCAGCTAATGACCACCTACGTACTTGTATGAAGTTTTCAAAATTTTAAAAGGCGAAATCTGAATGAGTTCAGTTTTGGCTTCGTATACCTATTTTTTATCATCCTGGGTTCACTATGAAGTTGAGACTATGCAACTGATTAATTAGACTGTGTTAATTAATCCATGATATCCAACTCGCCATTCTACGTGCGTCACGTGGATGACGTCATGGCAAACCATCCATTTAATGCTCTGCACGTTAACGTCACACGTAATTTACTTCTTATTTTGGAAAAGTATTAATGGATTAGACGCAGTCCAGATGCAAAATTTAGTTATAAGCAGTGGTGCGTTAAAAGTGAAACTCATTTGGACGTTGTGATAAATAATAGAATAATGTAAAAATGCAACTTTGGTATGCGTTTTTATTAATGTTTTATTCACTTCATCTTCGTGAACATTTAGGTTGAAAGCATAGCTTCGTGTGACCGGTATATATGGTCACGGTTCACGAAGGGCGGCAAACATCTTTGCTAAGTAAATCATGATTTGGACATGTTTGTCTAATAATCATCGTTAAATTGCAGCTATACAAACGCATGTCAATTATACTTTTCACCTTTTGATATTTCATGCAACATTGTTCATCCCTTTGATAACTTCCGAATTTAATGAAAATTATCTAATTAGAAAGCTTATTACCCAATACTACGGAAGCAGAAATTAATTAAAATTAAGGTGAAGGATGAACAAAAAATCTTATTCACCTTCAATGATTATCCTTACAAAGGTTCCATTTTTTATTGTGGTAATTATCAGTATTAATTAGGCGAAAATTTTTACAGTTTTTTTAAACAGTAATTTTATGGTTCTAATGGTTGGTCATAACATTATCGTAATATTGTATGCATCAGAATAGAAAGGCCCAAATGCGATTATAGATAATGGACCATTAATTATACAGGATGCAGAACATTTGCCATACTTATTGATGGTATCCAAATAAAATGTTTGAAAATATAATCGCTTTTCATATGCATGTGCTATGTACTTTGTGATATTGTTGAAACAAGATAGTGTGTCCCCAAACAAGGGGGAATTCTCCGATACGCCACCACACACATCACCACAAAAATATATGCAAGATGACCACTAATACTTGAGATAACACGCCGTAAAATTAGCCAAGAGGATGAAAACAAATTAATAATTAATCAATCGATACCAATCCAACTTAATTAGTGTAACACATGTGGTCAATGGGCGTATGTTTATGGGCTATATTAATGTTATTATCATAGCAACTGCTCCAGACCATCTTCAAGAAGCGCCTTAACATTTTTTGCCAAACTTAATTCTTAATGCATATTCTATTTAGATAAATGTGTTAAAAGTTGGACTAGTCTGCAATTAGTGCTTTAAAAGTAAGAAGAAAAACATGTTTGCTTATAGTGAATATGTGTATACGAATTGGCAACGATACCGATATTTATTCAAAATATACTGAACTCCATGAGATTTGCCAGATTATGTTATAAACTAAAGTAAACAGTGGCCTTGGTCTATAAACCGATAAGGCGATGGATTTTTTTTAATAAAGACTGGCAGCTATTCAATTTGTCTCGTTATACATTGATGCTGAATTGCATGTATTTCACGCTGGGTAACCCGCGAGACACTGTCACATTGCCTGCAATTTTCTATAGTAAGAAGCATGAATAAAGAGGCTTTATGGAATCTCAATATAGAGTGCAGCCGCCACCAGGGATTTTTCTCGCGTCTGTATTAGCATTTGGGCTTTTATAGGACTATATGGTCTCTTATATGATACGAGTTTTAAAATGTTGGTATATTCGATACACGATATAAACGTTACTTCCTCCTCGATTCTCGGTGGTCGAATACATCTCAACGTTGCCCTAAGCTTATAAGGTAAAATAGTTTTGGAGAATGGGTTTCAGTTTACTACCAGGGGAGCATCAATATCTGAACTTGCAAAGGTTGCCATGGCAAAACATTCGACGGTTTCTACTATCAAAGTTGGAATTTGCAAAACAGCCCCTAGCATGCAAACACCCAGATGGAAAGTTAATTAGGCAAAGGTGGCGCCATGGTGGACATTAGACTTTTCAGTCGTAACGTACAGTATGTATATAGGAATACCGATGCCTGTAAGCTATCGATCTGTACGATTTTGCCATGATTAATACCCGAAATTCAATATCTAGAGTCACTGACTTTTATATAGGGGGAAAAAAACACCCAAGCAGGACATTTATGCACGCATTCTTTATAAAGTTACTGCGAGGAAACAAGGATGGTAACTTGAACGCAGCTACGTACAATGTTAAACAGAGATAATGAAAATCTGGATTTCTGAAATCTACAACGTGTCTTTTCGGATAAGTTACATTGTTCTCGTATATATAGAATTGTGCCATTATACAAGCCATGTGTGGTTTTAATAGCAGTATGCATCACTTGTCCTTGAATGGATGAATTAACTTAAGTTCGTCCAGACAACTATTACTTTCTACGACATTAATAAGCAAAAGTTGTCTGACAGGTTCAACTTTTTCAAACTTAAGATTAACCAAATTTAAATATAAACCTACGCAGTAGAATAAGCCTAGTAATACAAGTACACTGTATCTTAGATTTGTATAGGGTGCGGCGAAGATTCGTTAGGTCGTTTGGTAGAACTGCTACAAAGTGTTGTTTCACAAAATTATTCATGTCGGCTTTTTCATAAAAAAATGTCGTCTGTATAAGCATTATTGTTGTTAATTTAATTGCATTGATAAGCAAATACTATGAAGTCATCAGTAATTTTAAGTTTTCAAAAGAGATGCCCATTTAGTGAAAGATTAAATAACTCTTCGTTGATGATTCCTGGTCCAGCCAAAGTACATGCATTGACTGCATAAAGTATAGTTAAAGCTATCAATATGCAGTAGCTTGAGGAAAATCACAAGAGCCAGGTCAGCAAAGCCATTATCTCTAGAACACTGAAGAATCAACAAAACATCTAGCCAAATCTGACAACACAAATCTCAATGTTATATCCAGCTATGGAGTCTGCACTTATTGAGTGGTTCAATGCCAACCAGGGACGTGTCAATCTAAGGTCCATACCACAGTTACTTACTAAACTGCAACTCGAACTCTGCCTCTTCTAAGCTGCATCTCAATCTTAAGCTAAAGCTTGAGATGATACCCTGTTACAGTTGTTGGGTCTCACATTTGGTTGTCTTGAGCTCGTCTTGACAATTTTGCAGCTGTGGTATGCATCTGAGACTTGAGATGCAGTTGGACCGGTCTCAAGCTCATGCGATTTGAGTAACTGTGGTATGGGGGATAGTGGTAACCTCATCTTAGTGAGTGGTTTTTTGCAGTTCCTTTGATGATATTCCCTTACAAAATCATTGGGGCTAATAAAAATTATTCATTATTACTTTATAGGAGGTTTATTCATTTATACACGGCTTCCAAGTCGGGACCTGCACATTTTATACATTTTATTCATTTACACAGGCTCTACTGAATAATAAGTTACCAACAGAAAATTGCGTCATTGCAACTTTTTATTTTAACAAGTCAAGATGTCATTTTGAAGTCAACATTAGCATAAGCATATTACAGTTGCAAGGAAACGTTTTTATATATATGCGACATGTATACCGTACATATGCTGCAAATGATGCAAAGCCATACGTACATTGTAGTTGTAATTTAAAGCCACATTACGCATTTCGTTGTCAAGATAGCTAAAGTTTGAAATTTTCTGACACACTACGGAAATAAAAGTAAAGATAATACAGGAAACGTGCAGAAAAAACCAAGGCTAACGACATTCGTTGATTATATATACAAATGATAGACATGGTTGTATTCCAATGTTTTTTGGTATAAAGACATAATCCCTAGAATTGGGGTCAAGTTTATAATTATGTTACTAGATAGAAAGCAACTTTACGATGTTCACAAAATAAGTTGTCTACAATTATTATAGAACAAAATTGTTGCGACTTTTGCAAAACTGCTTGTCGGCACAATTATTTAAGAAATGCAACACTTGGCAGGGGGGGAACTAAGCAGTCATGACAAGAGCTCACGATCTTCAGATATGAATACAACAAATAATTGTTAGGAAGATACACGAACATATATTTCATTCATTAAGCAGACTTGAAATACCTGAAATAATAACCTACATCTACTAAATTGCTAAAAATATCCTAAAGACGCCAGTCATTGGTTATATCTAAATTTATCTACGTACTGCAGGTACAATTTCTATTCAAATAGTGGTCATTAGTGAATGACAGGCGGTGCAAATTGTTTTACAATGCCCAAAGCCGGTTAGATGAGGATAAACAGGTAGTGTCGAACAAGCTAAATTGGGAACATTGAATGACAAAGCAGTTTTATTGACTATTTTTAACCCCCTCCCCAAGACATGTCACAATTTGCTTCCACATCCCCCGTTTGAAACATTTCCCCAAAAATCGGTCAAGTTCGAAGGTATATAGACTATAGAAATGCGCTTATAGGCAACATGGTCTTAACCAACTAAGCTGAAAATCAGCTTAAGCAAAATCGTTTATTTTAAATCCGGTGAAGAAAGAGTTTCGATTAGCCATAGACGAATCTTTGAATTATTAGTTCTCAGAGCACGGTTGTTTTTGAGCTAAAACTTATTTTGCTATGTATTTTGCTAAAGTTATGTATGGTGTCCGCTATTCAATGACAGTGGTAATTTCCATGTCATCCTCATGCTCCAATACATCCTGTATATTTAAAAGGCATGAAAACGTAAAATTATTTTTTACTTTTTCCCAGAGCCATTTTTAGATGAACAGGAGTTTTCCATATAATTAGGGTTTCAGTACCAAAATTCGTGACATGTCGAGTTGGACCAGATACAAAATTATAACTTGGAATCTTGAAAGACAACATGCAGGGTGGGAAAGAAACAGTTTTTTTAATGCTTTTTTAAAGGTTTATCTTAGAATTTGCCTTAAACAACTATATGGAATAAGAACCGCAAAAAAACAGAAGATAGGATTGCCAAAACAGGGAATAATGAAGCGATATTAATCACATTTGCCATCAGTAGCGGCTAGTAGCTAAAATTAGTGAGGGTGCTGCGGGAGCGACAGTGCTCCCTCAGCCTCGCGTGCAGCTTCCACAATGTGCGCATGCGCACAACTAATTCAACGCCGCTGGAGATCACAACTCACTACAAAGATTTTTGTATAAACTGGGGGTCTCCCAGTGGGGGATGGCTACTAGTTATATATAGTACAAGTTTAAAGAAATAATATTCGTATTACATTTTATCGGTAATATGAAGTGTAAATAGGGGGCGCTGCAGTTCCACAGTGCCTATACGCAATCCGTCACTGTTTGCCATGTTAAATATTCCATTTAAGTATTCGCCCCATACCAAGCACGTCACACGTACCAACTACCAAGCCCTTATCCCTTATTACGTGCAATATCAAGACCGTCCCCATGGACAAAAAAAAGTCAAGCGTGCAGACATAATGTACCGTACATGGTGAAAAGCATATGTAGTTCGCATATATAGCGTTTGAAACACAACAAAAGAGGCGATACCATTAATCTTTCTATACTGCTCCACTCAAAACCAAAAACCCTTGTAACCCGCAGACGAGGCTTGAATTGCAGATCTATCCCGGAGCATTTGTACGCTGTCAACCGATTATTTAATCACTGGTCAGCGATCAATTTTTCCCTCGCCAGGCCTGTAGTATACGTGCACCAATAGTCGTTATCCATTGCCATGCACGTGAACAAAAATAAACATAGCCGAACTTCGTGCCTTTAGAACTGAATTCCAAAGAGTGCACCATAAGATAGCGTGAAATACGACTTTGTAAATATATTTATCGCATTTCCATATATGATTTATCGCGATAAATCCTTTTAATGTACTCTTAGAAACACACTTCAAAAGTTCAGCTTTCGACCCTGGCAACAAGCTTGGGTCTATCGATATATAAGAATGGGTGAAGGAGTTATATAACGCTCCCCCAATCTGAACACGCTTTAGTATGACGACAAACAGCACTCTTGCATACGTTTGTCCACACCGTTTGTCATTTGAGAAATAAATTTTATAGATACGGTCGAGGAAATATTTTAATGTTTCTGCCCAAAAGAATCAATATATTAGACTGGGTAAAATATTTATAGGCTCGCATTAAATGTGACATGGAACATTGTGTTCTGAAAGGCTATCCTTCACATTATGCCCTACACAAAAGCTCTAGTAGATATTGGTTGGTATGTGAGCATTGATGACATTGAGCTATTTTTTGTTATCGTTATCTGTTTAAAAAAACCCTCGCAAATGGCGCCCAACGAGAGGGTGCGTATACGTTTGTTTTGTTTTAGTTGACGTGTTGGGGTCACGTCAATCCATCAAGGAGGACGTCGGTCATTCATTAAAAACACGAAGATCAATGTGTAGAAAAAAGAAATCATTTCGCCAATTTTAGCAAAAACAGCCAGCGAATGTCTGATATATAAAATTAATTAACTTGCAAAGAACGCATTGATCAAATTGTATTCATAGTGATGAAAGGCATGTGAACTGCTTTTAATCGCCATGCAGCTATCAACACAAAACGCCAGGATATAAAGCAATTAAAACACTAGAAAAAGATAATAAAAATGTATCGGAAAAATACAGCATGAGTGCAGCTCCTAAAATACATACTGTATCAGCTAGTATACAAACAATGCAGATAATGCACGTAACCGCATATCAAACCTCAAGCAGCATATTAATCGTTAAGCTTGAGTTATGAATAGGCTTTCTTTAAAGGAAATTCTTGCAATGTGGCAAAGTTTCAAATTAAAAACAAGAATCTGTACGAGGTTTTGGGAGGAAGAATTTGTAGGAAGTCTTGGTGGAAAAATTGGTAGGAAGTCTTGGGTGAAAGAATTTGTAGGAAGTCTTGAGTAGAAGGATTTGTAGGAAGTTTTGGGTAGAATAATTTGTAGGAAGTTTTGGGTGGAAAAGTTTATAGGACATTTTGAGTGGAAGAGTTTTGGGTTTAAGAATTTGTAGGAAAAGACAGTCAGTCATATATACATGTAATTTATACAGCGAAATAAAGTTGAATTTTCAACGGGTTATACTTGTCCTTGTCAGTGCTTTGAAATATTCCCGATAACCAGCAAAGGAATTTATCGTGTCTGCTGCAGTCAGCAGGCCCTCTTCCACAGAAATTAAAGCTAAGACAGGAAGATTTATTTGCATTCATGAATAAAGCTGGCATAATTACAAGCCTGTATCCTTCGCTCCCTTCCTTCCTCCACATACAGACAACCCTTTCTTTCTCCAATTAGCATAATCCGAGGGGATTTTCTGGATTTGCGTTCATGCAAATATGTTGGCTCTTATGCCTATAGGTAACTTCATATAAAAGTATGTGTGATAGAACATATCATATACGTGTGCTGACATTCATGTTTTTGACTGGAAATTTATTAGCATTTGAAGAATATATAAGCCCCGGACGAATTAAACCCCGTTTTTCAAAACTGGTGGAACCAAGTCCATTAAGCGACGATCATGAATCAGTTTGCAATACTTGCCACGGATATAATTCTTCAAATTTCGGATTAGAGTACGCGTATACTATGCAGACACGCTTGATTTCTGATTACATTCGCGTTTTTCATTGCTAAAATCTCAACAAGCTGAGAAGATAATGCGATTATCATTTAATACAAGTACAGACAGGTAACACAAATATCGATTCGTGGAATATTGGTTCGATTAAAATCATTATCGCTAGACAAGTCTGATCACGCCGCATTAAATAATCGCCGCTCATGTTTGTGTTCTTAGTCTGATTTATGATATACTACCTTTCCATACAAGCCAGTAGTATATTGAATAAATTGTTTGATAACATGCATAATTCGAACAGGAAATGACGCGAGTTTCGAACAACGCGAAGAAGCCATTGTTTTAACCACTCACTGCATGCATTGTTGTTGAATCCTGAGATAAGGCATGGGATTCGGCAAACGTACAATTAGTAATATTAAAAATGTATAGACAAAACAGCGAATTTAGCGCTAGAGGGTACCGCCTGGGAGCATTGGGAATGATTGATTGAGTCAACTTCTTTTGCTGCCTTTAAACACGCGTTTAATCAACGTTTGCACGCCATGATTCGATGACCACTTGCATAGAGCAGTCTGAAAGAACTGAACACCTAGCAGAACGTATACGATAGTTTTGAAAATGTGGTTTATTTTTGCTTGGTAAACTTGCCAAATTGGAGTGCATCATCTCAAATTTATGTCAGATTACTCCATGCAGTTTTGATGAGGAAAACAAGTTAGTTCTTCCATGCATGGACACCAACCGGATTGCAATGCGTATCAATTTTAAGTGGTTTTGGAGCAGGTTTGTTCAAAATGTAAAGGTTAGATTCCCATTATTTTGGAATAGTTTTAAATCAAACTCGATGGTTAGCATATCTTTGGTGTAATTTAGATTTGTAATTTTATATGATATCAAACGGGCATAATGTCAAGAACATAAAATTGTAAAAAAACAAAACAAGCCGTACGTATCACAGTTGTAGCAACGAACACTTTATAGTGTGGGCCGAACACCATTCCTCAAGCAGTTGGGCGTACATGACATATAGGCTTAGCAACAAGAATTTACGACCATTTGGACAAAACACGCGAAGCAATTAATTAGCATGCGTGTTTCTAATTGCAACGTCAATTACGTGATTCATAACTTATTTTCGTAATTTAACAATACTCCTCCATCATGCTTCTCAGACGCTGCATGCATTTGGCTGCATGGTGTAATACGGTGGCCCAGGTATACGTACAGGGAGAAGGGACATGCAAGACCCATAACAATTTGTAGCTGTCACCGTAGACTGCACCCCATCAACACTTTATCTGCATGATATGGCATTATCGTGCTGTTTTGTGTGGAGTTTTTTTCCCGTCTGAAAGTTTACCATCAATCACTCTTCAATGCCGCAAGGCCACGACTCGTCCAAAAAGCATTCAAATTGAATTCATGCTAATTGCGTTTTTATGTCAATTTTCAATTAATTCGCGATAGGTGACTTCTTTTGGTGCATGTAGTGCTGGCAGCGAAAACTCTTTGCACCCAAATACGATGTAGACATTTAAGTTCTGCTTTATTTCATCGTAAAGAATATTTTCGGCTAGCGTCTGGGTTTGTACCTATTTCTGGCTTTTCTTGGTTTTTTTTTACAAACGTTTTAAATATGCAGACGTAGACTTTAAGGCCTAGCAGAAGAATGTTTGAATGTGCTGATGTTGTGCGTAGACACACGCCACGCATGCAATTCATTAACTTTATCTATAACCAGTCAGCTAAACACGTATTCGAACGCAGTCAATCAGTCAATGGTGCATGCATACAAATATACGAACTATTATACGTATTCAGAAAAGGCGTTCACATTTTTATTCGAGAACAGGCCTACGCAAGCACGAAGCAACGCAATTATCCTAACACTCAGGTCTAAATTGGCTAACTTCACTTTTGACCTAAATGTGCGTAGTTACTTAGTATTAGAACATACGAGTAGGTCTGCATCGTGTGTGTTGTTTTGCATTGCCCTCAGCATGACATGACTGGAAAACGTGCTGCCAAGTTGAATTTTAATCCAGAAATCCTCAATGTCTTGGTGATTTCAACGATGATGCTCTTCGATTGGCCCTATACTTTAGTCTTTTTCTAACTTTATATCGTCGCAAGGTCATTGCAGAATTTATTTTTAGGTCCACCCGTTATACGATGTCATTTGTTTAGATTTAGGACATAGCCCTTTGTGTCTGTGGATCGACACTATACAAAGCCGGCTATAAAAATAAAATCTAAAGTGGTGTTGGCGCGGAAAAAATTGATTTTTTAACGTACACGTTATATAGATTAGCTTTAGAAATTCGTTTGGCGAATAATTGGACACCATTGAAGGATTCCGTGTTTCAAGCCTCTCCATTTGATCTCTTTAAAGACATACCATTTTCGTATTGACACGACATGCCAGTTGAGCGTGTTCACTAAAATGAGGAACTTTAACCCAATTATCGCCAACTCACACATGTTTCTCCAGTAGTTTTGAAAATTGTAAAAATGTTTCAGAAAGTTTCTATACCATATACGAGCCTACGTTTTAGCTGTCAAATTCTATAAAGACGTTACCAATAGTTTGCCATCCTCTCGCCAGAGGACATGACAACAATAATTGTACCATTAATGCATTTTTGTCGCAATCACTAAAAAACGAGATGCAGAACATGAGATTTTCATACCCGAAATGCAGCTAATTGTAACATGAAGATGGGGAAGGATAAACAATATTATCTGAAAGAAAATCAGAAATTAAGGTTGTCAGGGAAGCATCTAAAATTTCCTCATTTGTTATTATAATTTAATGGATCGAATGCTGGAGGACTTATCGTTGGCCTCACAGCCTTGTAGGCATGCTGTTCTAAGCCTATAGGAAGCTACCTAAAGGTGCATGGATAAGAATTATGCAAAGTCAAGCAACTTTCTACACGAGTTCAACGACTTAAAACTCGACATGGTACAAACGGAATTATTAAAGAACAACATTTGGCAGACTGTTTTACATAAACAACACACACTATTCAGCGTTTTTGGCAGATATCCTAGTGGCACCAATTAAGATATAGGAAAAAGGTTTTGTGTGCACTAGACTGTATACTAGTCATTTATCTATTCAAACAAGCTATTGCTTATATTTATACGCAAAATATTAATTACTCGAACTTAGATCTATGGCTGAAGTTAAAAGTGGTTATATTGTATCTTTATTATAGCAAAAACAAGACCTTTATACCATAATTGAAAGCTAATTTTAGTTCAGCTTTAGGAATAAAAATCATAATATTAACATAAATGAGGTCCATCATACATGTATGGGTTCATTTCTATAAGAAGATTACCTTTATTGTTACTTTCTATTGTTAAGTTAATCAATCTTTGACCAAATTTCAGTTGTTGCTAACTTCATCAGGAAAATAAAAGTATAGGGTTTAAAGGTCAATACGTATAGATTTCCACAGTTTTATATACAGTGTTCTTCTTTGAAATCAATTGCAGACGAGGCTGGACTGCTTTCGTCAAAATTATACAAGATCTTGCTAACTATTGCACCTCGTATCTCTCCCATTAGAGAAAGCATTTGTGAAACAATTCGTAATGTAATTTTCATAAATTTTCCTTAAAACGGATTAGCACGAGATACGTTAAACATTTCCCAAAGGAGCCATGACACCTTGCGATTTTAAATTTCCTTCGCGTGCAAAATGTCCTTAATTTTCTAGTAATTATAAAAACGCAATTTGTAAGTTCTGTTACAGGACTGTGTAACTGCATTAGAGATTAAAATGTATATAAGAACGTATGGGAAGTAAGATAATGCCACTTCTTGGAAGTGAGAGCGAAACGTTTTATGTAAGCAATTATGTAAATTTGATAGAGAATCTATTTCGTTTTGAAACCTATCTGTAAGGAAAAGTAAAGGTTTTTGAGCTTTTCCGAAGTTAGTTAATGCTAAGTATGCGAGAAAAAAATGAAGGAAAAATCAATATTTTTTTTGTTCCATAGTGATATTTAAATTCTGAAAAAAAAGGATCACTGCCAAGCAACCCAAGAATTAATACAGAGTTTGACTACAAAAAATATCAAGCGATTTAAGATAGAGGTTAGGATAAAGGAGTTCATAATTGTGTTAAAATAACGAAACTAACATCCAGATGTAACTCGAACCCAACACAGAATCCCTGCAATCTATAGTTTGATCAAAAACGTTTGTTCAACATTGGTAACTTGTACGCGATACATCAGTGGAACAAATGTTTGTTGACAAGTGTCGTTCGTATTTTTATCTGCTCGGAAATTTATATTGAGAGAGTGTAGTGACTCTTGAGCTGTGGCATTTGTTATCACATGTGCGTTAATGATGTACTATGCAAATTAAATAGATTTCCGCATCCTAGTTTGAGCCACCATGTTTGTTGAAACATGTTTACATAAACACGTAAATGAGAAATATATAACAGGTTTAAAATAAGAATACAGTATATCTAGTGTCGTAATTCGAGTTAATCTTGAGCTGACAATTTCAGAAAGTGGATTTTGTACTAAATACTACATTCGATAAGTGCATGACCTTGTACAGTTAGACAACCGTCAACATGTTTACATCTACGGTGGTTTCCAAAAAAGTAGTCTTACCAATTCGTATGTCAACAATCTACAGACAAATGCGCTTAGACTTGCCAAATAACAGCATAAAGATGTGTCATGTGTTGCATTTACTTTCGCTAATAAATACAATCCATATATTGAATTAATGACCGACTGTTTATCTTTAATATCATTGAGAATTTGAGTTGTGCTCCTTAAAGTGTTTGAGGATTAATGGAGGTCTGCAAGAATTTTTCAGGGAGTCAAAGAGGTCAAAACAATTTCCATAACAAACTAGTTTTCATAAAAATACGTAAGTAAGGAGAATAAATAGGACTGTCGATAATTTGCAAGCATGTAAAAGGGTTTGTGACCAAAAAATAGTTACTTGTCTACAAGTATTTGGTTTCTGATCTGAACTGTTATATAAAACTCCATAAAAGTGAATGGACGATAAAATGGACAGTAAACTTTACAATAAAATAGTCTTGAATTACATATGTTAGACGAAGATTTTTAAGCTTGACCGTGGTGCATTGCTCTATGCGATAATCGATTAACAATTTAAAATGCGCGTAAATGTCAATCAAAGTTAATATAGTAAGGTCACCAAAGTGTCGTTCAAATATGAGATTATTAGAGATTTGAGAGTTTGAGCCAGCCAACTCCTAACTCCTTAACGTTAACCTTAACGTTAGAAGCGGGAAGGGAGGAGCAACGGACTGAACTACTCAATAAACTGAACGTCATGAGCGCGCATGCGTGGTTCTTCCCTTTCCGCCTCTAACGTTAACGTTAAGACGTTGGCTGGCTCAATCTCTCTATCGTTTAACGAAACGATAACGAGGAACAGCACTGGCGGCTGGAATGTCAAGGACTACCCTATGCAAAGCACAGCATTCCAATGCCATTCCAGCCGCCAGCGCTGTTCCTCGTTATAGTTATCGTTTCGTTAACGTTGGCTGGCCCAATCTCTCTTTTAACGTAAGATGTAGACTTAAGAAAACTCCAGTACTTTGTTTAATTTCTTCAAAAAGCAATTGGAAAAACATGGAGAATGCTTTATATCTATGTATAGTAAACAATATTGATTTTTAAATAAGTCACGATTGTGTTTCATCGTGAACAATTTTAAATTATATAAGTATCTTATAAAAGAAATATGAAAAGTTTGTTCTAATTCTATATAGATTTTTGAATTTGAAAATGGGTACATAAACAATAGTAACCCATGGAAATAACCTAAACAAAATAAGCACTAACCCGGTGCATGGTTTCTAGGCGTACACTCAACCCTTGTTTAACCCTCCAACTCCAATAATTATTGTGTGTTTGTCAATACAAGTTCTCGTAAAGCTAACAGAGTAAAGGTCAACACGCATTAAGAAATGCATTAGCAGATACAGGTAAGCTTCTGTTTTCCTATTTAATTTTTTTTAAGTAAGTTTATTTATATAAATAAAAACAGCGCTTGTTCGATTATGGTGCTTAATTGCCCGATATAGTGTACTAAAAATCAATAAAAATTCAATATATTACGAAGTTATTCAAGCTAAAATGAAACCCTTATGTCTTAATTATGGATATGATATCACCAAGCAACACATCTTTGTAAATATAAACTGCTATCAAAATTATCAATAATCTAAACACAAATTTATTACCAATTACTAATGAAACTTTGATATTATATATGATTTAAAACCTAGTTTACTATATAATATTGAGCAATTATACAACCTTTATCAAGGCTTCATGATTACAATAACTTAACTACTCATTTCTAACATAAGTGGTTCATGGCATCTTGGTGATTTCTTCAGTATTTATCGACGCTGTTTATATCCACAAAATTAGCTATTTTTGACAAATAACTTTCAAAATTTTTGTTATGTATAATTTTAATAAATGTATTGGAGAAAACTTTATGCTATCCACCACATCATTAAGTGACTTTGCAGGCATACTTGGAGTGTATGCAAAAGCCATAAAACCAAACTACAATGTCACATGTTATTATCTACCTAGTCAGACCTTGTAGCAACAGTCAATTAAATTCCCCATTACAACACTAACGAAGATTAAACTGTCAATCATGCATACTGCATGATGAAACAGTTCAACCTCAACATCTGTGCTAGACTTCCCGTAATTGATGGTTTATGCACAGTTGACGATGATTTAACGTAACTGTACTTAATTTATATTAGCATACAATTCTGCAATGTTTGAATACGCCTAAATGCACCAACATTTTTGATTTATAGGAAGGCACCGCCAGAGTGCATCCTATGTAATAAACTTAAGCAATTTCAGGGTTATCGAGAAAAAAAATCGGATTAACTTAACAATTTTGCGGGGTCTTATATCTTTATTCTAACAGGTGTCACCGCACTGCGCATTTTTCCATTGTCTGGATAAAAATTCACGTTAACCTCTAGGAGACGTAAGCTGTTGATTGTCAATGATATAAACAAGACGCAAAGTGAAATCTTGAGAGAAAAATTCTAGAAACTCAATAAAACTTTATGAAGCTCTGCGTTGATACCGATGCATACAAAGCAATAGGTATAACAATACCGTGCATGATGGATAATTTTAAAAAACGCAGTGCATGCAGGACGTTAGAATGTATAGCGCAGAAGACAGCAAATAACGCTTATGATGGAAAAACTCACGAGCATCATGCTTACTTATGCGTGCTGATACTGAAATGTTATTGCATGGCATCAAAACCTATTCATCGATTTTTACATTAGTGCTTGCTTTTTTACTGTATAGTGTACATTTTTTTTTTTTTTTTTTTTTTTTTGCAGCATATCCCCTGCATCCTTTTTATTCCTTTTTACATCGGACAAGAGTTTAATTTTAATGTCCAACGATAACAAAAGTCATTCATAATTCATCATCGAAAAAAGTTAATGCCCACCCTGCGTGCAGTATGTTTTCTATATAAATTCGGATCTAGCAATAATTTAAAATGTTCCTGCCAATTTTGTAAGGGGAATCCTTCGACGGAAAGCGAATGGATGATGTTTAGTTGAACTTTCTGCGAGAATTACCGATGATGATGATGCATTCAAATATACAAATAAGATGACCTCTTCCAATCTTGTAGGCGTTTTTTTTTTTATAAAATTAGTTCTTCAGGGTCTCAATTTTAAATGTCAGATGTTTATTTTCGTTGATTTTTGATGTTATCATTAATAAGAGCGGTTCACATCACATGACAATAGAGAGATTCAGCCAGCCAACGTCCTAACGTTAACCTTAACGTTAGAGGCGAGAAGGGAGGAGCCACGGACTGAACTACCCAATGAACTAACTGAACGTCATGAGTGGCATGCGTGGTTCTTCCCTTCCCGTCTCTAACGTTAATGTGAAGGCGTTGGCTGGCTCAATCTCTATTTTGTTCCCATAACTTCTTTTTTAACTATACCACAGGATTCCCAATGATTATATATATATATATTGTTCTGTCAAAGGTTTGTTTTTAAGAGTCATGGTTTTTTAAATCAATAAGAAGGAAACCATGCACGTGTTAGCGCACCATATTCCTAACTATTAGAACATGTATAAGAGACCTACTTAACGATTTAGCTGTTATTAACAGTACCTTCATGCATAACGAACCAATTTCAATTTATCTAAGTGAATAAAATGTCAAAACATCCGACCTTTGATTCTACAGTAATTGTATCAGTCCTAATCAGTGGACATTTTTTGGGCAAAATCTGATTTTGGAGTTGCTAAAACAGGTTCAAATAATCATGAGGCGTCTTCTTATTATATACTTGCACATATAATTCAATTTAGTATATGGCTAATAAAACATGTAGGCGTTATACATGCTAGGACCCGCATGCCCCACCCAAATCATTTGCCATGAATATTCTTGCGTTGCCATTTCATCCACAAAATAATGAATTTACCCCAGTTTCTAGACCTTTCTATCATCAAATTGATTTCTCGTGATCAAAGCAATCATGTCAAAACACCCTGATGCACTAATAACCTAAAATCGAGAACAAAAACGTTTCAAGGGAATTTCCCTTAAACTAAGATATTCACTATAATTCACTATAATCTCAAAAGTAGCACATGTATACCTTTTGGGCCGTTTGCATTACTTCAGTGCGCTAATTTAAATAGTAAAAAATGGGGCATCAGAGTAGTGACCTCAGAATTTATGTATGCACGATTTAACCATGAATATCAAATGGCTAGCAGCTTAGAAAGGATTAACTTCAAACTGGCAATTAAGTTACAAATGATCTTAGCTTCATTTACTATTAGAACATTAGAGACCATGCGATATGTAGGTTTTAATTAAAATAAACCGATAAATTAAATGCCAACAAACTGGATCGTTTTGAAGAAGGGGTCGAATGGCCGGAAGTCGATTTGAAATAGAAACCAATCGTAAACGTCTTTTAACATGTTTTTGTTTTTTTTAATCTTAAGCTATTTTCTATTTATGCTATTTATGCATGTATGTAGTCATGACAAAAACAAAACCCGTTAATATGCGCGGACTAAGTAATTAGTGTACACGTTCACACCCAACATTTCCAATCTATGAAACCCTTTGGAAAAGTAGGCTCAGAAATGTGCTTTCCATATATTGAACTGCACGTACAACCAATGATTATAATGCGCATACATCGACCTTATTCCCTGCCCATTCCAAAGGCGTTGTCATATTATTGACATGTTGCAACTGGTCATTACAGACGTCTAAATAATCTCATTTAACAATATCATGAAGATGCCCTATGTCACTGTCTATGACACCATCGCCTACCCTTCACTTTAGTTTGTAATTAATTAAAAGTTATTAATTGAGAGAGAAAAAAGAACACAGGTCAATGTCATTTTACTGGACTTTGTGGGCGGCACGCCATACCATAATGTCTGCATCCATGCCAAGTGTCATATATTGATGCAATATAACAAGAACAGTTTTTTTTTAGAAATACGCAGTAATAACAGGCTTGAGGACGAAGCAATAAGCATTGCAGTCAGTAATTCATTTAAATTATAAACCAGATCGAAAAACCTTGACTATGCCTAACATTAGAGCTTATTAACGATGGGCTTTGAAGCGATAAGAGCCGTTGTTTTCAAAATAAAAGCAGTTTAAAAGGAGAATTGCATTTATACTTGTTTTGTATTAAGGGCTGATGTTTTGTTACCTGAACATTTCATCAAAGCTACTGAAATTGGTAAAAGCTTCTACAGAAAATTATCGCGAACCGGCGAAACTTAATTACCTAACGAATTGTTTAACCGGACCCGTTGAACGCTCTTTGTTTATGTGCATTCTATTCTAACCTTATTTGTTTTACGTGTGTTTATTTAAGACCATGTCTTTTATATTCGTTAGTATGCTCGTATTTAAATGAAACTTTGCCACGTTTCTTTCAATGTGTGCATTTGTTAAACGCATACCAGGCTTTATTTGCCTAATTATTGGTCTCTTAATCGGAAAGTTTTTGACTAAATTAGCCAAAACCCAATTAGAGGTATACCATGCACAAGACAAAGTCGATGTCTTCTTCCCTTCTAGTTGTGCCAATTAGCAGGGTGCACCAAGCTACTTTCCTTTTATCGGAAATTAAGATTACGTGGGTTTGATGAGCGATTTCCATTGTTATCCCTGATGAAAATCTGCTTTTCATCACAGATTAGATTAATCGTATTTTGTATGGGGTGGTCCTATATTGATGAAAAATAATGTCGTTGCCACCTTGGACTCTCTAGCAGTCATTTTTGAATGACGGATACAAGGATTATAAGATATAAATTTTAAGATTTCTTATAATAATCAATTATGTCAGTTAGAATACAAATAGAAAACATGAAATTCACTCATCATGGTTATTCATCATTGTATTATAAAATATGAATGACTAGAGGATATTAAATAAAACAACAATATTCAAATAAAAATAAGCTAGATACAAATTCTACACAAAATCAATAGAAACTTAATGCAATTTATATTTCATCTCCATGCATCTTGTGTACATGTTAACATGAAAGATGTGTAGGAGTTTCATTCTTAGAATGTTTGTATCCCTATTTTGCTGACATTTTGAAAACATGTGTGGATAAAACAAGGGAGGTTTATGTAAATTCCGGCAAAATACATGAATTCTAACTAAGACTC
The DNA here is from genome assembly GCA_033995625.1 of Ophyiulus pilosus. Taxonomy (NCBI): domain Eukaryota; kingdom Metazoa; phylum Arthropoda; class Diplopoda; order Julida; family Julidae; genus Ophyiulus; species Ophyiulus pilosus. The sequence continues at coordinate 6,486 of JAUJYV010000021.1, read as the reverse complement.
TTCAATAATTTTTATAGAAACCAAGATTGAAATTATGTTATCGATGCAGTCTAAAATTTTCTTTTATAATGCCATAAATAAAAATTATCTTTTCTGTATTTCTTTCTTTGTTAAAATAAAATGGCACTTTGCTGTTATTGTTAAAAAACCAATGAAAATTATGCAAAATCTAATCTCCCAAAAAAAAAACAAGATTACAAACGATCTAGATTTTTCAACAAAAAAATCTAATAATAGCTTTTAAGACCTGAGAGAAAATAAAGAAAGCTTTCGTAACGTTAATACTGAACATAACAAACAGCAAAGGCCTGTACATAAAGATCACCCAAATCAATATCTTTAGTGAACCACAGGGGCTGCTTAATTGGGTTATTCACCCAAGTGTAGGTCTATATATGTGGGATCCATTTACCATAGTCATAAAATCGCTGAATGATTGGAAAAGCTTTATAGGGTTTTTTGCCCGCGCGTTTTTCTTACATGGTGATCTATCAGAAATTGAGCAATGCCCCTCAAAAAAATAATAATTGACAATTTAGTCGACATGCATGCAATCCTGGCCCTCCCAATGCATTTTCTAGCCAAGTATATAGCACTAGTGCATGCATCTTGCGTTTGATTTAAGGGACATTTAGTCCTTTCATTTTTGAGATAATCTTATCGCCTTGGAAAAAAAAACGGAAAGATAAACGTGCAATAATGGCATTTTCCACATTGTCAGCAATAATGAACAGTATGAAAAATTCATCAGATGTCAGCTGTCTGTTTCAGCACCATATTGCATCTCGCAAGGCAAACATTCAGGCTTTCATTTTAAAAAAACCGAGCTATTTCTGACTTTATTCAAGGTTGCTATTTTGCAATTCAAAACCACGTGCTGCACAATATTTGGTCTAGTAATTATAACAAGCGTATCAGCAAGGGACATGGTGCATAGGACATAAGAAGGTTATTTAAGATCCAACAAAGTTGCCAGACTTTCTACGCATACTCATTTCTGGAATGATTGAAGGACGTAATAATTGCTTAAATGGCTATATAATAGAGCATTGTGTCTCTAAAATAGGCCCGTGCAGGCGTGCACCATTCATTCACCTCTCTTAGAGACCTGAGAAGACAGTTTTGTCAGGGTTAAATATAGAGGATGAGTTTCTAAAGATACTTTTGTAAGCCTGATTAGGACATTGTTGAAAAATTCTATTTCATTCAGCCTTAATTGTCAAACATATTTAAACAACTTATACAGTCGCCACATGTTAAATGTTTGACATAATTTCATCAGAGAGATTTTGAAATACTCTTGTCATCATTGAGAAACTCTTGAAATTGCTTTAAATACTCAATTATTGAACTACAGGTAATTCTAGATATATAGACACGAAACGTTAAAAAAATAGAAGTTTATGTGGCTGGTATCGTCTTCAAGATAAGCAAATATGTAGTGTTCGTTAATCTAAATGTTTGCAAAGGGTAAAATATATACTAGTCTTACCTAAATAAGCATAGGCGATCAGATCAGGAAACACGTTCGATGGTAGCCCAGAAAGGACATGGACATTGTCCACTTAGCACTGCCATGTTGCTAGGATTCACATTCCATTTTTCACCATTTGAGAACACGCGAAAACTTCAATCTGAAATAAAGCCAAGAGAATCAAATATATTACAAAAGGAAATAGAAAAAACAAATATCCTTGTGAAATTTAAACTATACTAGAGCGTGTATTTCAGCTTATATACTATATACTCTATAGGCCCCACTGTGTATACAAACTTTAAATTATGATCATTTTAGTCCTGTAGGGAGTTTCCTTAAAAAAGTCAAGATAAATTTACAGAAACGAAACTCCATGTATAAAGCCTTAATGCATGACCATAAATACTTATTTATCTACAGATACCACAAATGCCGCCTGCAAAGTCTTTGCTGGCAGACCGGCATGCCTTTTGCATAGACCTAAGTTGCTAGTATAAATCTCGACAGGATTTTTAATCAATGAAATTAATGGTTCAGGATCTACTTTCTTGAACACTTTTGCGTATCAAATGAAGACGATTGTGCTTTATTTTTGTAAATTTATGAGTTTACGACGTTGAAAAAAAAAATGAATGCATTTAACAGGCAAGAAGGATTTAAAATCATCGAGAAATGATTTACGTTAAACTGCAATGGTCTTAAGGGGTGTATTTAAATTTATTAAATTTATCGTTGCTTGGAGTAATAAGTCTTAGATTGCGCTCGATTAGTGTTTTGTCGGTAAAAGCATTCGTTTAATACCAATGGCAAATCAAAAAAATTTGTCACAAAAAAATTAACTCTGGCTATAATTCATTTCCCAGTTGGATATCAAAATAATTGCTTACGCAACATGTAACAGCATACGTTCATAGTATACTTTGAAAAAAAAAATTACCATATATGTAGGTGCGAGAAAGTTTGCAGAGTAATCCAAGATCAATGAGTTAGCAAGCAGATATTGTAAGGGTTTTGCATATCAAATTTACAAATATTAGCATAAACAAGAAATAAATTGTATTTTCAGTAATAAATGCAAACTTTTTACGATGTAAGATAAGCCTGTATATTGTAGCCGCATAATGTTTATGCAGTTTGTTTACAAAACAGTTTCAATTTTTGTATCATTTCAGCACCCAAAATCTGTTTGTTATTATGCATGCCACTACCACAGAGAAATAAAATAAGAATGTTCCAGTGTATGATGTGAATATTACAATTTCAAGGTCCCACCATTGGCAATATCTTTTTTTTATCTTTGTTAAGAAAACCTTTAGATACTGTCTTATAATCGCCTAAAGTATAACAAATGTTCTGCGCTAATGGATTATGGCACTTATGTCATTCATCTTTACGATGGCTTTCATAGGGTGGGAACCTTGCACTCTTAGAAATCTAGGGGTAAGATTCGCACAAAATTCACCAAGGCAAAGACAAGCCCACAATAACAAATCTCAGTCCATACATGGATGCTAAAGTCTTTGTCGAATGGTTTAAAAGAGCAAAATCCAGCCAACAACTGTCTGGAAGGCCATGAAAATCAACAGCCGAGATAACCAAATGTGCTGTTAAGCTACCATTCTAGGTTGAAACTCTTATTCCGATATCGATAAGAGACCATCGATTTTTTTTCCAACTAGCTTCTATTGGGTTGCACGGAATATTTCCAGTTTTTCCCCCCGAAATTCCATCTTAAACTGGGTGTCAGATGAGTCCCACTGGCTGTCTATAGGTACAGAAGGAATTTGATAAAAAGTTCATATTGATTTCAACTTATCAAGTTACAAAGGAGCTTCTCCAATTTCGTAATAACATTCAACAGGATCCCATACGAACTTGGGAAGATTAGTTAAGGACTATGAAGTACAGTACTTTTGTGGTTCAAGCCTTAATTCGAAGACAACGCGTATACAAAAAAAACCTATTTGTAAATACATACATACATGAAAGACCGAAATTGTTTGTTTGATCGGGAACTTGAACACTGCAATTGAAATCCAATAACTAATCCATAATATAGGTTTTCTTAAGGATCAAATTTCATACTCGCATGCAGTGGTTAAAAACAGATGGAAATGACATATTGGACATAATACAGATAACTGCAAGTATTTTACCCAAAATACCTTTGGACACATTTGGTAAAAATCACTAATGTTATTGATTGTATACTTCATATTGTTTCTTTAAGCATATCCTTAAAGGCTACGATACGAATACAGCTGGTTAATGATAAGCACTAAATATGGGTTCAAATAAAGAGTTTGGGCAACATCAAGATACATTTAATTGACTAGATAATAGAGAGTTTGAGCCAGCTAACGTTAACGAAACGATAACTAGAAACAGCGCTGGCCGCCCGGAGTGTCATTGGAATGCTAGTCTTCGCATAGGGTAGTCCTTGACATTCCGGGCCGCCAGCGCTGTTTCTCGTTATCGTTTCGTTAACGTTGGCTGGCTCAAACTCTCTATTGTAGGTGGCTGGCAGCCTTAGCATGCCTGGAACGTTTTGGATTCCACGCACTCTGAATAGCCCCATGAATTTTATATTATTGACTAGTCTACCATGACCACTTTTGATATAAGATGTTAGTGACATCGTAAAATATCACGAAATATCTTGGGTGTGGTCCCAAAATTATGTCTGAATCATCACGACATTAACTAAAATACCACTCGTAGCTGAACATCAGGAAAGAGAGATGTGAATGTCCCATGATTACTAAAGGTTACATAGACCAAATAATACCTGTGAGAAATTTTAAACATTAGATTAGGCCTACTGTTGTTTGCATGAACTTTAGGCTGCTTGAGTCTAATCTGCCAGCATCGACTATCTAGTTTGAGTACGCTTTATGTTAGTACACATGACAAAATATGTATACTTTCAAATAGACGGCGTCAAAGGAATGTCTTATAAAAAGTCTAATAGCCAATGGTCACCTACGTGAAGGTACCTAACTATTAGCATTTTGCATACCATCATCTCACGAACCGCGAATTCCAAAATAATGTTAGGATTCCAATCAGCACTCGGGTAATGAAACTACGTATGTTAAAAACAAAGATTTATATAATCACTATATACATAAAGCAATTGAATCCGAATAGAAGCAACAGGTTGTTGCTAAATCGTCAAAGTTTTGCCAAATTTGCCACTCGCACGTGCGTTGGAGCACGCCATTGACATTTGCATATATCTCAAATACTGTCTGCAATGACGAGCGTGTAATACACCCATAAACACCTCAATTTGGCAGACTCTCGAGTACATATTGATCCCGGGTGTCCCATACTCATCAGATTAAGTAGTCAAGTAGTTAATTATTTAATCCAAAAGCGACAGTATACATACCGGTGGTAACTTTTGTCTTCTCATCCGCCATGTCAATACAAAATGAAAGCATGGCAGAGGCAATTTTTAATAGGGTTAGAACAGAAGATGGGACGGACCAGTTGATTTCGTATAGGGTGAAACAAACAAGTTATTCGGATAGGTGTAATGGCTCGTTTAAATGCCAACGTTTTTTTAGGTTGGGCAGCTCTATATGTAAAATCTACTTAATGAACGATCCTCGTCGAGTTCATGGCCCAATCAGGTTTCATCAACCGACCAAATTCCAAATTAATTTTTCCCGCCAATAATGTACGTCAAAAAGTACCCAAGGTCCTGCTTATGAATTGGTTAGCATTGGCAGGAAAAATGCATTCTTTAAATTGCCTACGTCAAGTGCAAGTGGAATTCTAATAATCTCAATGGTCAATCTCATGAACAAATCCACTCAAATTGAATATTGGTCGCAGCTCGGGCGATGTCTTACATATGGATGCAACCTGATTGGGCCATGAGCTCGATGAGGATGTAAATTTTTATGTAAAACTTAAGGCAAAAAACATTCATTTTGCGCTCCGTTATATACGGTATATTTGAGTGACATTATTAAATACTGGCTGAATAAGGGCTTGCTGTTAGAAGCCAGAGTAATGGTAGTAATTGGCAGCTGCTGTGAAACAAATGGATCAACAGCCATAAAAATTGCATTTATTGGTTCATCTTTATTCGTTTTCTATGTGATGGGTTTTTACGACGGAAATTACAACCCTACTGCAGTGGCTTACTGAATCAAACCAGAACTGTTCACGACCTATACATATACATGTATAGAATTCTATTACTCAAAGGAATGGGTGGCATCAATGAATCGTCCTGGATGTATAGGAAAAGTATGATAGTAATCCAGTTGACAGTCGAAGCCGATTTAGTTGAAGAAGTAATACCATACTTTTGAAATGGGGATACAGTCAATCAGGGTAACTTTCTGCCACTCAGTGTAACTTTGGGCCATTTCACCAGAAATTCAAACATTCCATGTTCCACACAAAATATATGAATGTCCCCTTCAAGATCCCTTTCATAGCCTTGCTGAACCTTTAGTGACCTCTTGTGCACAAGTTTAGCAACAACTGCCAGTCTTTGTTAATACCACAATCATTTTTCCTAGGCCTACACACATGGTAAGTTTAAATTGCACATTTTACTTTTGAAAATTTTCAATGAAACTTTTAAGGGAATTGAGATTGAAAGGTATCAAATTAAAGAGGGAGTTATGAAGAATACAAGTAAATGTAATTTGCTCTCAAAAAATTATAATTAAGTACAGAATACTAATTAAGTATAATCTGTGTTCATTTTCAAGCATAATCAGGCTTACTTTGGGCCGGCCCAATGTTAACCAGTCTGGACCAAAGTTATCCTGAAAATGCATTCAGTGCTTGATTTTTTTATTTAGCAACCTTATAATCTTTAAAATATTTATAGTAAATAGTTAATAATTTGAATTTATTTATTAGATTAACTAGAGCAGTTAAAATATAGTCAAAAACGTTTGCAAACCTTGATTATTTATAGTAAATAGTTAATATTTTGAATTTATTTATTAGATTAACTAGAGCAGTTAAAATATGGGCAA